>JAMXDD010000005.1:40484804-40559162 GCA_024733475.1 Syzygium grande | reverse complement strand
TTGTTTAGAGGATGAAATCCAATTTTGCTGTTTGGGAGATCTTAACCATGGTAATACTTTTCCAAGATGGATTTGGGGCAGCAGCAGGGTTCGGTGAAGGTGGATCTTGGCTAGGAAGTGACTCAGCAAAGATGGATCCAGTCATGCTACTATTGCACATAATACCATCTTCCTTAATGGAGGCTTCAACCCGGGTTCAGCAACACAATTTGGACTCATAGAAGCAATCTTAACACCACCGATATCAATAGCCAAATTACAATCGAGATTACCACAGCCACATCTAGTATTAAGTTTACAATTTTGAACTATATTGGCATAGTTGGAACAAGGTTTTTGAACAATTGAGTTCAAAGTCTCAACCTCTTTCTCCTTTAAAGATTTGAAAAGGTTGCTTTTAATCTCACTGAAGTAGCTTGGTTCTTCAACTTCTTGGATATTGAGGTTTTCAGAACACTAGATTTGCTACTATGAGTTTAGACCATCGCTGATAGAGTAATATTTTTAGAGAGGAGGTGCGTCAGATCTTGCGTGGAGAGGCGTTTGGGTCGACGCGCGTTCAAGGGCCTGAACCATGGATCACGACCAGAACCAACCAACCAATCCAGCCACAGCTAAAGGATTGGACATCACCCTAGCAACCGAAGGTCGGAGCCAGCGTCAAACTTGTGGCAAAGAGGAGTAGTGACAGTTGTGGAGTTGGAGGAGTTGGTCGTGGTCCCAGAGATCGACGCCCGAGGAAGGTTGCATCAAGAAGTCGGGGTGGACAACATTCCTTCTTTGAGGAATTTTGTCGACCACCTAGTATGCATTCTCTATTCTGCTGCTTGTGGATATCACCTTGAGCCGGATAGCAACTCAGCATCCCTAAAATTCAACAACTCGGTAATCTAGAAATCCCGAGTCCCACAGCAAACAGCCACCAATTTCTGTGAGGATCGATAGCAAAGTTGTTGCGATTGGGCTTTTGATGCGAGGCGGAGTGGCTAAGTCGACGCTCTGTGCAGCAACAACAGCAGGCCCCGCCGAGAAGGTAGCAGCAACACGGTTTGTCATCGGGGATGGAAGCAGCATGGATCGGGGCAACCGTGATCGAGCCAGTCCTCAACCGCATCGGAGCATTTAAAGTTTTTGATACGCTAGTTTCATTTATAACCAGGTTGTTTCCTAATCTGAATAAGTTCTATATAGGCATTTAAGCTTGAGAAAAGAATTTTATTTATTTACCAAGTCTGAACCTTGTTCTTCAATGTGGAAAAACAAAGCACATATTTCAACTGTGGCCTTCATATGGAAAATCAAACGAATAACCAATAACTAAGAGTAGGTTTACATTACGATTTTAGTGCGTCACATATTAGAATTTAGATGAATTCGTGTCCAGTGTTTATCCTTTATATCTATACATTATTTTATCAGGAAAAACAAAAATATTATACTTTCTATATAATGGATTATGTTAAGTACTTTTTCAATAACTTATTTATCTTATACCTATTCAAATGGTATTTTCAAGTGAAAATTATTATTTATTTTAAAAAATAAAAATCTATTTAGGGACCGCTTTGCCTGTTTTCACCTTTTGGTTTCCAAGGTCAGTAATGAGCTAAGAAAGTTTTTATCGTTAGCAATTTAAAATACATGTGATGAGAACCTCATATCTTTCACAACTTGATTATCCAGTTATGTACAATCTTTACTAAAAGATATTATGATGCATGTCGACAAACTTAGTATGGTTTTTATTAGCTGTGAATGTGGTACCTCCAGTCTGCTATCGATTTTGTGATATTATTTATAAGTAAAATCCACCCTGAAATGATCAAAATCTTATGTGATTAATCGAAGTGCTTCTTTTAGAGGCTTTAGCCATGTGGAATGGGTCGTTGCGTTACAAATATTATTGTAATTACATAAGGGTCAAGGAGGAAATTGAAGCAGTTTCAACCGTTCGGGTGGAACGGATCGTTGCATCCCAATAATTACCTTTCTATTCTAAATCTTTAACCAGAGATGGTTTCGTGTTGAAAATCTTCATGGAAGGACAAGAAATTGAAGCCACAAACGTGAAAGGACAATCCACATGAGCACCCATACCCTTTCGAATGGAGCTTGGATTGCCCCAACCTGCAAACTCAAATTTTAATAGTTAAGCCGGGTGAGTCGAGTCTTCTCCTGTATACAGTAAACATTGTGTTGACACCTATATTTTTTGCCCAATTAATTTCACAAAATTTAGGAATTAAATTTTTAACTCCAAAAAAAAATATTTCTTTTCAATTGCATGGCATGTATAGATTAGGTGCATTTTGCATTATTAAAATATATTTCCTTTTTATAAAAACAAAAAATAGTCACAAAAATTGGATTGGGCCGGGTTAGAGCCGTGTCAACCCGGCCCTCTCCTTCTTCTCCCTGGGTCCAGCCTGAGTTTTTTTTTCTCTCCTCTCCTTCTTGTGTGAGTTGGGCCCCGCCCACTCGCCCTTCGCGAGAGCCAAGTCCAGCTCAGCGGCTCTCTCCCTCTTTTCCTCTTTCCTTTATCGTCGTGGCCTCTCCACAATCGAGCAAGGCAAAAAGCCATTCCACCAAGCAAAAATGCGCAACCAAGAGAACTAAGCGGAGTAGAGCAGAGCAGAGCAGGTGTTCTGTGGCCAAGATAAGCAGAGCAGGTGGTCATTGGTCGTTATAAAAGCCGAGGAGAGGAGAGAGAAGGTCGGCTATTTTTTGAGAAAGAAACAAAATAAAGGAGAAAGGAGAGATAGAGAGCAAGAGTGGGATTTGAGTGAAGGGAAGTCCCCACCAGTCTCACCGTCGCCTGTGAGCCGAGTGGCGACCACCCAGCCGAAGTTTCAATTGGTGAGCCCCTCTCAACTTTGTTATCCCCTATTTTTTGTGTAGGTTGATCAAAGTTCATAACCGTCCCTTTTGCATGAACTCCAGCCCATGTCATCTTTGTTCCCCGTCCATGCATCACGGTAAGGGTTTGTCCTGGTCGCCAGCCCATAAAGGTTAAGGATCCTTTGTTTTTGTCGTGCATAGCACTCATTTGATGAAATGCCTGATTGAGATTTGAAATTTTATCCTTGGCCAATGGTGTAGGGGTCAATTAGGGAATTGTGGATCTTAATGGTGGCCGTGTAGTGGCTATTTGAAGTTGAATGGAGGTCAAAAGTGGTCAAGTGTCACCGGCCAAGCTTTGGCCAAAGCTTAGGTGCGAAAGGTCCAACCTCGGCGCTTACTTGGCAGTCACTATGGTTGGCCAATTGGTAGCCAGACGGCGGTGGTCCTCCTCGGCCTAAGGAGTCGAGGTAGTTTCCATCGGTGGCAGACGAGAAGCTAGATGAATACAGTTCTTGACCTAGGCCAAGCATCGTGTGCCTGTGTAGAGGAATTAGCTTAGCCGGATCCTTCGAGTTACTTTGGACTCATTCATGGGTCTTGGCCAACCCAAGCCGGTCTTGACCAAGGTCTATCCTGACCTGTGTCCAAGCCCGAAAGTGGATCCGGAGATCCAACCTAGGTCCATTTATAGTATTATCATATTTTTCATATTATTTTAATATTTAACAATAATTTTTAATTAAAAAATTTTTAAAATCGAATTTTTTCAAATTAGAAAGTGGAATTTGGGATATGGAATGTGACATTCCGAATTTCGGCTCATTTTTTGTACTTATAAAATGTGTAATTCGTCAGTGCGCTTATAACAAAATCTCGTTCGGAACTGATCATTTTCGGATTATTATTTTTAAATTAGAGATTTCGCTAGAATCACACTCGATCGAATTTGGCCGTTATTTAGAGCCAAAACTTTGGTATCAAATTTCTCGGAGTTCTGGGATGAATTTAATTGGACGGTGTCGATATTATTGTGGTCAGCGTTGATATTGTCGGAAATAGTGAAAAAGTGAATTTTTTATCGGATGCGGATTAGGATTAGTAGACCTTCATTATAGTGTATTTTATTAGATTATTTTTTGGCCTTTTCCTAATTTATAATTAGGATTTTTAAATGGATCATTAGATCGTTTTTAATTTGAATCATGACCGTTGGATGTAATTATTACTTAAGATTTCTCTCTCTCTCTCTACTCTCTTTGTGCCACTCCCCTATGCACAACATTCCCTTCCCTTGCCCATTACATCCTCTCTCTCTCTCCTTTGCCTCATGCACATCCCTCCCTCCTTCTCTCTGTCTCTTCCTTTTTTCCTTCTTTCTCTTTCTTCTTCCTTTCTTCTTCTCCTTCCTTCTTCCTCCTTGGCCAACTGGTTCTGCTCCTACTTTTGTTCCACTTTCGCCCGACCACCACTTTTCATGGGCCCCTTTGTTCGCCCGTATCATCTGTCGAGGCCGCTCACACCGAGGGTCGCCTCGCTTGACCGCCATCCGCCAACCGCTTTCGCTCTTCGACGCAGCGTAGCGGCATGCTCATCGCCATCGCTCGTTGTGCCGATGTATCGGTAGCGCGGCCATCACAGCCATCACCCTAGGCTGCGGCGTGCCATCTCCAGATTGCCCGGCGCAACTTTCACTCTCACGTGAGCCTTCCCTCGGTGTGCCCTATCCAGGCTAGATGATTAGTTGCCTCACACCACCATATAGAAGCCACCATTGCTTTCCCTCCACCACCATCCAACCCCCTTGCCACCCGGCCATGCTGTGCAGCTCCATAGCCGCGGCTGCGCCTCCTCAGCCCCGGCTCCTCCTACTCTCTACGTCGCCCACCGCCCCCAGCGTTACTCGTAGCTGTCACCGTGCGTGTGCTTCGCTGGCGGCCAGCCCCACAGTGAACCGGCCAGCCCAACTGGCGGACAAGTCACCTCGAGAGTAGTGGTGAGGCGTTGCCTACCAGCGGGCCTGCGGCCTGGCTGTGTCCAGCGAGCGCGTCGCTGTCTCACTTGCCCGAGCCCCCAGCGCGTTGCTCGGCCACCGCGCCCATACACTGTGTGCATCGTTTGGCCACCACGCCCAGATTGGCTGGTTAGCATGCCGTGCCTAGCCCAAAGATTGTTCACTGGGCCATTTTAGGCCCGAGCCAAAACCTAGTAAGTGACTTCCTAATTCCTATTTAGTATAATGGCTATTTTTAGACTTGTTTAGGATATGATTAGTACCAGTTTAGGGGCTAAACGTGGATTAGGGTCAATATTTGTATGTGCGTAATTGTTAGATTAAATTGTGATAATTGTGTGGCTTAATTAGTGGCTAATTATGGTGGACTAAATGACCGTATTGTCGTGGCGTGTGTGGGGGAAATTGACGGTTGATTGTGGCCGACTTGAATGTCGGATTGGTGAGCTCGTGGTTTGGAATTGGGATGGTTTTGGATGCATATTAGTGGCTGATGTTGGTGGGTCAATGATTGGCTTGTTAGGGCATTCGTGGGTGGATTTTATGTTCATATGTGGCCGACTTGAATGTCGGATTTGTGGGCTAGTGTGATGGGCTTGTGATGTGAATTGGATTCGTATGACGTGTTGAATGGCGAGTTGTGATGTGGTGAGCATGCCTTGAGTTTAATTGGTACGACTTGTGATAATAACGAATTGTGTTGTGGTGCATGTGCATGAGAAAAGCTCGGATTGATTGGTGGGCTGCCGACCTAAGACATGGTTACGCGGGTGTGGCGAGAAAGGCATGACCAAACCTGAGGCGTGGTTATGTGGGTTATTGAAAAGGGAAAAATGTTCTGAGACATGGTTACGCGGGATCAAACCCGGATTAATCGAAGGGCTGAGCCTGAGGCGTAGTAGTGCGGGTTGTGAGATTGGGCCTGAGGTGTGGGCGCGGGCGGTGAGAATGGACGAGGCGCGGTGGCCTAGGTCGTGAGAAAGATGTTTTGCCATGCATGGGAATTGAGTATGATTGAATTGGCTGGTTGGATGTGTAATTGAATTAGTTGGATTGATTGAGTGCAAGTGTGGTTGGTGTTTGAGTGATTGTGATATGTTATTGAGTTATTATTATTGCATTATCACGTTTTGACTAATGTGCAGAGTTGGCATACGTTTTGATGGTAAAGGTAAGTACAATGATGTGAGCTCATTATGTTGTTGGCTAGATTACATGTACGACTTATCTGGGTACGCATTGGCCTACGTGGGGTTTAGGGTATTGTTTATTGAGATCCGTTCCCATGGTTATTATATAACCATTTCAGATCCACAACCGTGAGTGATTGGAGGTGCTACAAGAGTATTTCGGAGATCGAGGACAGGTCAAGTATCCTATATTTTGAGTTTCCCCCTTTTATAAAGGAGTTAAGTCTACGAACTACTGTCCCTTTTAGATAAACGTAGTTCTGTTATTGTGGCTTAGCTTAGGGATTGTCTTTTTGTGAATGTTGTATGTATCCGTAAAGTGTAGGAATTATAGTTATTGTTTCGTGCTATTGCCACCCCTTGTCATTATTAATTATCTGGGTTGTTTCAATTTGTTTTTTGCGCGTGCCTAATCTCGATGTTTGGGTTGGGTCGACGACGTGCTTGGGGCGTCGCATTCAATGATTGACCATTGAGGGTTGTCACGAGCTTGTTAAGGTTTGGAATGTGACATCTCGGTTGATTTGATATCAGAGCAAGGTCAGCTAAAACCAAGATAGTCAAAGCTTAGAGTGATAAGGAGCGATGACTTTGGGGTAGTTAGTTAGGGAGACTCGTGTATCATGCGTATCCCAGATTGTTTGATTGTGATTGCTGAGTGATTTTTATACAATAATGTGTGAGGTGCATGTGCGTCAAGACTTGAGGTAAGTGCACGAACCCTGTTAGCTGAGATTGATTGATGCACGTGATTGATTGCCTGCTTAGTAAACCATTGTGGTAATTTACTGCCTAGGGCTTTAAATTGGTGTAGTTGGTCTAGGTTTCTAATTCCTACGTGGAATTATAGCAAGTGAACTTTTGTGAGAACTGATAAGATGAGTAGTCGAGGTCGAGGTAGAGGTCGAGGTTGTATAGCTTGGCAAGCTGGAGTTGTGGGGGATTCCAGATTGGATGAAATGTAGAGAGTACTTGAGGAAGTAAGGTTATTTTTGGGTAAAACCAGACGGGGAAAGAAGTACTAATGTCGCCGCTGCAGCTGCCAGCGAGATTATTGGGTATAATGGAGGCCAGGAGAATAATGTGATTGGTGAAAATCCTGGTCTAGGGCAAGTAAATGTGAACAGGCCAATGTCCAAGCTAGTCGAGCAGTTTCTGAGATTGAAACCCTCGAAGTATGATGGTAGAGACGACCCCAAGGCTACACCAAGATGGGTAGAAGAGTTAAAGAAAGCTTTTGAGGTGCCGGGGTGTACTAAGGAAGAGAAGGTAACGCTAGCAATGTACCAGCTTCAGAACAATGTAAGTGATTTGTGGAAGGCCATTAGAGGTCAAGTATTCTCCACCGGTATCGCCCGAATTGGGCCATCTTCACTGAGACCTTCAATGGTAAATACTTCTCAAAAGCGCCCGAGAGCAGAAATCGGGCGAATTTATGAGACTTCACAAGGTCGACGCCGCTGGATCAAGATGAAGCCGAGTTTGCGAGATTATCCAAATTTGCTCCCAGAATGGTGGAGGATCCAACGACAAAGCTAGGAGGTTTCGAGATGGGTTGAAGCCGAACCTTCGTAGTGATGATCTCCTTAAACTTAAGAGGCTATAATAAGATTTATGAAAGGGCCCAGGCAATTGAACAATATCAATAGGATCGGGCTACTGCTTCTGGATCGCGGTACACCCCAACTAGGGACAACCATCAATTTAGGAAAAGACACACGTGGTAAGAAATAGTCGCTTTTGTCCCTCCCTGTTCGGGAGAAACGTGAGAAAGCCAAACTGTTATTAGAACACCCCATGTAGGTTGGGTAGAGGAAGATACTGGAATGGACCTTGCCTAAGTAGGGGCGGAGTATGTTATACATATGGTAGAAGGGGCCACCAAATGAGGGACTGTCCTAACAACAGGCAGGCCAGGTCACCTACACTGCTGCCACCGCCGCCCCGGAATGGAAATCAAATTAGAGCCATCTAGCTGGCCAACTAGAATAGGCCGCTGGCCCAAGGATGAGTGTATACAATAGCAAGGAGAGAAGTTGAGGACGCGCCGGGCGTGGTCACAGGTACGGTCTCTCTCTATGGTCATGCTACAAATGCCTTATTTGATCCGGGGGCATCGCATTCATTTATATCCGAGCAGTTCGTTAAATTATCTGGGATTGAGCCAAAACCGCTTGACGTTATGCTATGTGTGACTACTCCGCTGAATGATAAAGTGCTGATTGCATTTGGATGTCCCGATTGTAAGATAGTGATTGGCGATAGGGAAGGAAGAATAGATTTGGCGGTTTTATCTATGCATGACTTTGATGTGATTGTCGTTATGGATTAGCTAGTCAAACAGAGAGCTATTATGGACTGTAGTAGCAGGATGATCCAATTCAATCCAGTTGGACATCCTAGATTTGAGTTTGTGGAAAATCGAGGAGGAACCTCGATTCCTTGAATTTCGTCGCTCGAGGTGACAAAGCTGTTAGATGAAGGGTGCCAAGGATTTTCGGTAAATGTAGTTGATTCGACTGCCGGAGAGTCGAGGTTAGAAGACATAGTCGTGGTATACAACTTTCCCGATGTCTTTCCTCAGGAATTGCTGGATTGCCACCTGATAAAGAAGTGGAGTTCATGATTAAGTTAGCCCCAGAGACAAAACCGATCTCGAAAAGCACCTTATAGGTTATCATTATCGGAATTGAAAGAATTAAAAGTCCAAATACAAGAATTATTGGATAAAGGCTTCATTCGCTTCGAAAAGGTCTCCATAGGGAACGCCAAGATTATTCATGAGAAAAAGAATAGATCATTAAGGTTGTGCATTGACTACAAACAATCGAACCGGTGACCATTAAGAATAAGTACCCGTTGCCAAGGATTGATGACCTATTTGATGGTTTGCAAGAGGCATCGTTGTTTTCTAAGATTGATTTAAGGACCGGGCTATCACCAATTGAGGATCAAGAAGGAGGACATGCCAAAGTCGACATTTAGGACAAGGTATGGACACTATGAGTTTACGGTGATGCCGTTTAGACCGATTTAATGCCCCCGCAGTCTTTATAGATTTAATGAATCGAGTATTCAAGAAGTTTCTAGATCAATTTGTGATCGTATTCATAAATGATATTCTGGTGTACTCGAAGAGTTTCGCCAAACATGAGGTACATTTGAAAAAGGTTCTATGAACCTTAAGGGAACATGCACTCTACGCTAAGTTCAGTAAGTGCGAATTCCGGCTTTATCGAGTGGCATTCTTAGGACATGTGATATCTGGAGAAGGGATTGCAGTGGACCCGACAAAAATTGAAACTGTCATGAATTGGCCGAGGCCGACAACAGTAACCGAGGTTCAGAGCTTCATGGATCTAGTAGGTTATTATAGACGCTTCGTGGAAAGGTTTTCGGCATTAGCGATGCCGTTGATGCAGTTATTAAAGAAGGAGACGAGGTTTAAATGGACGGATAAGTGCGAAAGGAGCTTCCAAGAATTAAAATAGAGGTTGACGATCACGCCAGTATTGACGATCCCGTTAGGTCCGAGAGGATATGAGATTTACAGTGACGCATTGTTAAGAGAATTGGATGCGTGCTAATGCAACATGGGAGAGTAATGGCATACGCATCGCGTCAATTGAGGCCACATGAATAGAATTATCCGACGCATGACTTAGAATTGGCCGCAATTATTTTCGTTACCTATGTGGGGAGAAATTTCAGATTTATACGGACTATCAAAGTTTAAGGTACTTGTTCTCCCAGAAGAAACTAAACATGAGACAGCGTCGTTAGACGGAACTCCTTAAGGACTACGACTACGACATTATATATCATCTTGGAAAAGCAAATAAAGTAGCGGATGCACTGAGCCGGAAATCGAGCATCACACATATGATGGTTAAGGAGTGGACTCTGTTAGAGGAAGTTCGGGATTCGGAATTCAAGTTTGAAGTGAGTCATGTCTCGAGTCTACTTGCAGCATTAAGGATTAAATTGGAAATACATAATAAGATTAAGGCTTTACAATTGACGGACTTGGAGATTCAGAAGATTTTGGGTATGGATGCCACAAAAGGGAAATCGGATTTTCAGATATCCGAGGATGGGATTCTAAAGTTCCATTGTCGGTTATGTGTACCAAGTGATACAGAACTGAGGGAAGAGATTTTGTCTGAAGCACACTATAGTAATTACAGTATTCATCGGGGTAATACGAAAAATGTATCGGAACTTGAGCCAACATTATTGGTTGAATGGCATGAAAGTGGATATAGCCAAGCACGTGGCCAAGCGTTTAACATGTCAGCAAGTAAAGGCGCAACATTGCAAGCCGGGTGGAATGTTGCATCTATTGGAAATTCTCGGGTGGAAATGGGAATACATAACGATGGACTTTGTAATGGGATTATTGAGAAGTCAAAGGGGTCATGATTTGATTTAGGTGGTAGTCAATCGATTGACAAAATCAGCACATTTTTTGCCAGTACGAAAGGACTTCGCCTTTTAGAGAGGTATGCCGAGATTTACGTGTGACAAATAGTCCATTTACACGAAGTGCTAGTGACAATCACTTCGGACTGTGATCTTAAATTTACTGCCGCCTTTTGAAAAAGTCTTCAGACGGCATTAGGAATGAAGTTATAGTTTAGCACGGTCTATCATCTCCAACGAATGACCAGTCCGAAAGGACGATTCAGACTCTAGAAGACATGTCTGCGGGCATGTGTATTGGATTTTAAAGGTAGCTGGGAGGAATAGTTGCATTTGGTTGAATTTGCCTGCAACAATAGCTACCAATAGAGTATCAAAATGGCACCATTTGAAACACTATATGGCAGAACTTGCAGAACAACGGTTTGTTGGAATGAAGTTGGTGAGAGGAACATCAAGGGTCCCGAGTTAGTTCACCAGTCAGTCGAAACGGTCAAGGTGATTCGGGACATGCTTAAGACCGCTCAGAGCTGCCAAAAGAATTATACGGACCGGAGATGTAGGCCTTTGAAATTTCAATTAGGGGACCATGTTTTCTTCAAGATGTCGCCAATGAGAGGATTGTCACGGTTTGGCTGGAAAGGAAAGTTGAGCCTGAGGCACGTGGGTCTATTCGAGATCTTAGAAAGAATTGGCACCTTGGCCTATCGTCTTGTGCTACCGCCAAATTTGTCTCAAGTGCATAATATATTCCACGTGTCAATGTTAAGAAAGTATGAATCGGACCCGACCCACATGCTGAATTACGAAGAAATAGATGTAGACGACAGAGTGTTGTACGTGGAAAAGCCAGTGCGGATCGAGGACAAAACGGAGAGAGTGTTGCGAAATAAGACAATTCCGGTGGTTGAGGTGATTTGGAAGCACCATGGAACCGAAGGTGCAACGTGGGAAAGCGAAGAGTTGATGCGACATTAATACCCTCATTTGTTTGAATAGTTGGGTTGGATTGTAAATTTCGATGATAAAATTTTTGTAAAGGGGTAGAGTTGTGATATTTTGAATTTCGACCCATTTTTGGGATTTATAAAATGTGTAATTGGTCGAGGCGCTTTATAATAAAATCTACCAGAATTGATCACTCTCGGGTTATTATTTTTAAATTAGAGATTTCGCTATAATCGCATTTGATCGAATATGGTCGTTATTTAAAGCCTAAACTTTGGTGTCGAATTTCTCAAGTTTCGGGATGAATTTAATTAGAAGGTGTCGATATTATTGTGGCCAGCATCGATGTTGCCAAGAATAGTGGAAAAGTGAATTTTTGACCAGATGCAGATTTGGACTAGCGGACCTCCCTCGTAGTGTGTTTTATTTGATTATCTTTTGGCCTTTTTCCTAATTTATAATTAGGATTTTTCGTGGACCGTTAGATCGTTTTTTGGGTTTGAACCGTGGCCATTGGATCGCGATTATTACTTAAGATTTCTCTCTCTCTCTCTCTCTCTCCGCTCGGCGCCCCTCCCCTCGCTGGCGTCCCTCCACTTTGCTCTGAGTCCTCTCTCTCTCTCACTTTGCTTCATGCCCGTCCCTTCCCCCCCCTTCTCTCTCTTTCTTTTTTCCTTCTTTCTCTTTCTTCTTCCTTTCTTTTCTCCTTCCTTGTCCTCCTTGTGGCTGGTTACCTTTTTGCCATTTTCACTTCGCCCATTCCCTCACCATGCAGTTTTCATGGCGCCTCCATTAAATCAGCCACTCGCTCCCCAGGCTGCTCCTTTCGCCCAGCCCACCGTCAGCCTTGTTTCCACTCTTCCTTGGTGC
The DNA here is from genome assembly GCA_024733475.1 of Syzygium grande. Lineage (NCBI taxonomy): Eukaryota > Viridiplantae > Streptophyta > Magnoliopsida > Myrtales > Myrtaceae > Syzygium > Syzygium grande. The sequence continues at coordinate 40,546,880 of JAMXDD010000005.1, read as the reverse complement.
CACAGTAGGCTTCGTCGCCATTACCCACGTTACTGTCGCTTTCTATCCAGCAGCGCTTTGCCGTTACCCGCCGTCACCCCAACGCCGCCGCCCGTCGTCTCAATGCGGTCTGTTTCCCGGCGATAACCTTCCCCTCGGTGTGTCTCTCTATCCGGCTTGCAGTCGGCGCACGCACCACCGTGCGGCCCGCCCTTTGCTTTCCCACCACATCCAGCATTCGTTGCCTGGTTCACTCGGGCTATTTTAGGCCTAAGCCGATTTTCTCTGGCCAAAACCTAATAAGTGACTTCCTAATTCCTATTTAATATAATGGGTATTTTTAAACTTGTTTAGGATATGATTAGTACCGGTTTAGGGACTAAACGTGAATTAGGGTCAATATTTGTATGTGCGTAATTGTTATATTAAATTGTGATAATTGTGGGGCTTAATTCATGGCTAATTATGGTGGACTAAATGACCGTATTGTCATGGTGTGTGTGGGGGAAATTGATGGTTGATTGTGGCCGACTTGAATGTCGGATTGGTGAGCTCATGGTTTGGGATTAGGATGGTTTTGGGTGCATATTAGTGGCTGATATTGGTGGATCAATGATTGTCTTGTTATGGCATTCGTGGGTGGATTTTATGTTCGTATGTGGCCGGCTTGAATGTTGGATTTGTGGGCTAGTGTGATGGGCTTGTGATGTGAATTGGATTCGTACGATGTGTTGAATGGTGAGTTGTGATGTGGTGAGCATGTCTTAAGTTTAATTGGTATGACTTGTGAGAATGACGAATTGTGTTGTGGTGCATGTGCTTGAGAAAAGCCCGGATTGATCGGGAGGGCTGTCAACCCGAGATGTGGTTACGTGGGTGTGGCGAAAGGCATGACCAGACCTCGAGGCGTGGTGGACGTAAGTCATTGGAAAGGGAAAATGTCCGAGGTGTGGTTACGTGGGGACGAAGCCCGGATTGATCGAAGGGTTGAGCTCGAGGCACGAGAGTAACGGGGCTGTGAGATTGGGCCCGAGGCGCATCGGCACGGGCAAAGGAGAATGGACCCGAGGCGCAGCGGGCCTAGGTTGTGAGAAAGATGTTTGACCATGCATGCGAATTAAGTGTGATTGAATTGGCTGCTTGGATATGTAATTAAATTGGTTGGATTGATTGAGTGTAAGTGTGGTTGGTGTTTGAGTGATTGTGATATGTTATTGAGTTATTATTATTGCATTATCACGTTTTTGACTAACGCGCGCAGAGTTGGCATATGTTTCGATGGCAAAGATAAGTACAATGATGTGAGCTCGTTATGTTGTTGGCTAGATTGCATGTATGACTTATCTGGGCACGCATTGGCCTACTTGGGATTTATGATGTTACTTATTGAAACTCGTTCTCATGATTATTATATAATCATTTCAAATCCGCGATCATGAGTGATTGGAGGCACTGCAAGAGCATCTCGGAGATCGAGGACGGGTCAAGTATCCTGTATTTTGAGTTTCTCCCTTTTGTAGAGGAATTAAGTTTACGAACCACTGTCCCTTTTAGATGAACGTAGTTCTATTGTTATGACCTAGCTTGGGGATTGTCTTTTTGTGAACGTTGTATGTGTCTGCCAAGTTTAGGAATTACAATTATTGTTTCAAGCTATTGCCACCCCTTGTCATTATTAATTGTCTGGGTTGTTTCAATTTGTTTCCGCGTGTGCCTAATCTTGGATGTTTGGGTTGGGTTGGCGATGTGCCTAAGGCATCGATTCAATGATCGACCATCGAGGGGTGTCGCGAGCTTGTTAGGGTTCGGGGCGTGACATGGAATGCCTTTTCTTGCCTTCTTGTTTGATGAATGCCATGCTTGATTGCATGTTGATTGATTCGCATGTTTGAATTACGTATTTAATTCGACCTTGCATGTGCTCGATTAGAGACATATTAGGCCTTTGTTTGCACACTTCCAATACATCAATTGTCATTTCCATAGTCTGGTTAGGATTAGAACTCTAGGAGTCACAATCGATAGGAGGACGATACAAACACCTTTAAAGTTTTGTTTGAAGAAGATTAGGTATCGAAAGAGTACTAGTTAGATAATTAGTGTAATCAAGTCTCTAAACTCATTTGAATCTCAGGTTCATAGGAGTAAGGCAATTCTCCTATCGCTTTACTTTCATTTCTGATCAACCCACTCTAAACCGATTAGTGGCAACTTGATTTGCATGTTAATAACTTGAACATTAAGTCGCGAGTTGGTACGGGCTTAGAAGAGCCCGAGTTGAGTCTTATGTTTAGACTTAGCAATCCATTAGCCTATTCATCCTTGAACCCCTAGGGCTGCCACGGGGAGGTCGCGACACATTGTAATGTCAAGCAAAGCAAAGCACTCATTGAAGTCGATGATACTTTTGTAATTACTCATTCACCACAGCACAACATGCGCACATCCATGTTTGTCCGTTTCTCGATATCAAAGAATTTTCTGAGATTTCTATGTAGACACTACTGTTGCTAAGAAATTAAAAGACACATGGGCTCGGCCACCACCATTTTCCAATTCTTGATTCCACACAAGAGGCCCATCTCTCTATGTTCCTTCTAACCAGGGTCTTTTGGCACTATGAGAGCAGTGAGGCATGCAGTTATTATAAGTACGCTCTTTTATCTAAGATCTGGAAAAAATAAAGCAAAATAGTATTTGAACAAGTAATTTGTACACGTGTCGCTTTTGTCTGGAATTGGTTAGTTGTTAGCAAGTACATCTTGTGTGCAAAGACGAAATAGATATATATATATATATATATATATATATATATATATATATATATATATATCTGTTCAATAAGGCGAGTGGATATGGATCAGCCATATTGTTATTTAACTTATTTTTCAATTGACAAATTTTTAGGGTAGCTTTGTATGGTGAACTTAAAAAGAAAATAACACCCTTGAAATGATAGAAAACTGAAAGTTGATAGATCTTATGTACCTTACATCCTACTTTTTTTGGACAGTTTTTATACCTTCTTGGACGATTCTAGTGTTTAATTTCCGAAATTTTTTCCATGTTGATAAATTTTTGAAATTGGTAAGTGTAAATAAAAAACTGTTGGTAAAAACCCCGATTTCTGATAACTTGTTGGTAATTTACTGATATTTTTTGAAAATGCCCATTCTTTTTTACATTTGAAAAATTATTTAATTTTCTTATTTTTATCAATTTTTATTTGTCTTTCTTGGAAACAATTAACATATTGAATATTTTTTATGAATTGCCAATCTTAATTGGAATAATTTACAAATTTTTTCCAGTAAGTACCATTTCGCTTTAGGTTACACATCAATTCTCCTCTGATATACTTATCAATGTTTATTTGGTTATTTTATTTATCATATTTTTTATCGTTTGTCAACTTCTATTTGTTTTTCTTACCAATGCCTTGAATTTATCACCTTTTGCACAAACTTATCAATGTTTACTTGTGTGGTTTACCGATTTTCTTCTCCCACTGAATTACCAACTAGATTTTATTTACCAACTCTCATTTTAGTTGTTTGCCAATGTTTATTTGTTCTTTTCTAGTTTTGCCAACTCTTCTGTTGAGCTATCAACATTTATTTGCCTTACTTACGAGCGGTTAAATGTACCGACTATTTGTAGAATCTACCTACCATAATAAGAGTGATTACCCACTTTCTATCCCATTAAGTTACCAACAAATTTTATGCTACCAATTCTTATTTGAGTGAATTACCGATGTCTATTTGCTTCTGTTAAGAATTACCAACTTTTTTGCCTTTACTAAAAGAAACTTCTTTCACCTTTTACAGATTTTATTTACCTTTCCTACCAAAACAGTAAATTTACCAACTACTATTTGATATTAATAATCTTTATTTGAGTTAAAATTTAGCTTTTCTCTAAAAAAAGTTACCCACTAGCCTAGGTTGTTAACTCTTATATGAGTTGCTTTAATTGTTTTTTCAAATTACCAACGTTTCTACTCAGTTGCCACTTTTATTTTGCTTGATTACCAGCCTTTTGAATTTGCCATTTCTTATGTTACTCTATCGGTTATAGAATACCGGGGCAGAAAAGATCGGCCCCTAGAAAAAAAAAATCAGGGATGAAATAAATTAACACGAATTATATGATCTGAGATTTAAATCTCAATATAAGAGCACTTTTTTGTAACTTATCGTATATGAATTGGTATGGTATGTCTTTTTCTTATAATTAGTTTGTACGATCCACGTACGATTCATATACTCTTGTGATTCATGAGTTGAGACGAGTGAATAGCATGAATTGACTTGATAACTCCTCTAATACTAGACAAATATTCGATCAGTGTAATTAATTCTGCATATGTGCCCATTAAGTATTAACTAGCCATCTTTATTTCACCCAAAGGATGAGCAGCTTGCAATATTATCTCAACCATGGCCAAATACCATATTTCCCTAGGAAATTTTATGTATTCCAATTTTCACATGCTGAGTTATACAAACACGGACCAGTAGGATATATATCCCATGGACAGACCTCAGTACATCGATTAAAATCTCTAGTCTCAACGTATACGTCAAAGTAGTGAAATTGACCAGGCCATTGCATGCTGCAAAAGAAGAGCGTGCGACCCCAAAAGTTAGGCTTGAATCCAAAATCCCACTTCTCATTGGTAGCGAATTGATGAAAGCCAAGATCGTTGTCTCTGGATTTGCAATGAACGGTTAGCACTTCACCTCCGGGTAAACGGTTGAAGATTGCGACATAGACTCTAGTACTTATGTAAAAGTATCCAGAGCAAGCTTGTAGAAGGGCAGGAATGATCATGAATATCACAAAATGTCTAAGTGACAACTTCATATTCAAAACCTATGTTTTTTCTTTGAAATATGAATACAAAGGCATGGTAGACCAATCAATTTAAGGGTGGCTTCATTTGGTAAAATACACAAAATACGAATGGTAGGTACCAGCTATCCAAACGTTAAGATGACAAATGTGAATGCCACCATATATGGAAAGACAGTACATCAATACTATTAGAGAAAGCAGAAGCGAAGGAGATAGGGTATAGAGCGTTTGATGTTTTCATTTCACTTTCCCAGAAGTTATTTTCGTTTATCATACTCTGTTAATCGCTATGTGACATTTCAGTGGAAACTGTGATGCTGTGGTCAGCTTGGGAGTTCAGTTAATCGTTTGCTCTTGTCCTATAAGAGCACCATGTGGAATGAAAATCGCTTGATAAAGGTGTTTCTTTTATGCGTTCCGCACCTGGAATGCGCATACGTTTGACTGAAAACCTGGGGTTATTCAGATTGTATCTATCCCACTCTCTCTCACTACAAAAAAAAAAAAAGAATTTAGCCACGGAAAATTAGCGACAAAAACTTTTTTCATCTCTAATTTGCGACGAAAAAAAAATTCATCGCTAATTAGCAGACGGAATTTGCGACGAAAAAAAAATTCGTCACTAATTAGCGACGGAATTTGCAACTAATATTTTTACGTCGCAAATTAGTGACAGAACTTGTGACAAAAAGTAAATTTGTCGCTAATTTGCGATGGAATTTGCCACGAAAACTATATTCGTCGCTAATTTGCGACAAAAAAAAATTCGTTGCTAATTTGCGATGGAATGTGCAACGAAAAATAATTCGTCCCTAATTTGCAACGGAATTTGTGACGAAAAATAACTGTCGTGGCACTTTAATCACAAAATTCGTCGCTAATTAGCGACAAATCGTATTCGTTGCTAAATTTTTTATTTGCTGAATTTTTAATATAATAGGTTCGTCACTAATTAGCGACGATATTTGCCACATTTTGTATTTGAACGTCGCTAATTGGCGACAAACAATATTCGTCGCTAAATTAGCAACCTACTTTATTCGTCGCTAATTGTAATCTACCAACCGTCACCCCCAATTTCTCTTTCTCTCTTGCTGCTGATTCCTCATATCCCCCCTCGCTGTTCTCCCTCCCTCTCCCTCTTTCATTTCTCTCGATAAACCTCTCCGTGCCCGCGCAAATTAGTCTCGGTAAAGCTTTTCCATCGGTAAGTGTCATGGCTAATTTTGTGGCTAATTGACGACAAAGATGATTTGTTGAAAAACTATTCATCACTAATTTCGAATTTTTTATATTTTTTGACTTTTGTCTCTTTTTTTAATTTTTTCCTATCTTCTTCTCCCCGGTCGCGGTTGCGGTGGCGGTGGCGAAAGGCTAAGGCTGGCGAGGCCGCTCGACCTTGCCCTCGCCGGCGCCAAAGCTGAGCACAGCCACCGCCCGCCCGGCCTCCTCAACCGGTCATTTGGTCATTTGGTCCGGCAAAGAACTTAGGAAAAAAAAAGAAAAAGAAAAAGAAAAAAATTCGAAAAAAAAATTATTAAGTAATTTTTCTTTTTTTAGGTATGTGTCCATTTGAAGTTCTCACAATCCAAGTGAACGCTACAATTCTCATCAAATTGACAACATTATACTACAAAGATTTCAGTCAAATACTTGAGTAAGTTTTCTTGACATGGTAATTTTTTTCATTTTTTTCAATTTCAAAGTAATTAGTTCGTCAAAAACACAATTTTAATTTTTAGAATTTTATGGTTTTAATTGAGAATATTAAACAGTAGAACAGTAGAAATGATATTTTTAATATTTTATGATAGTTTTTTAATTTTTATACAGACACAATGCAAAAGAGACAGGGCTTAAATGTATAATAAGAACTTATCTGGACGTCGAGGATTGACCAATGAGTTTTGTATTGGGTTAGAACTGTTTTTGGACTTTGCTAGTAGCAAATTTGAGTTCATGGATGGAAATAAGTTAAGATGTCTGTGTAAAAAGTGCAATAATGGTAAATTTCATGTGTATGATAAAGTTAGAGAACATTTTTGTAGATTTAGGTTTACTCCGAACTACTATAATTGGACTTGCCATGATGAACCATTTATATATAATGAAGGATATCAAAGAAGTGATCAATTATTAGTTAGGGAAGAATGTAGCTATTATAACCAATTGAATCCATACCAGAGAATGGTGATTAATGTAGGTGGTCAGAATTTTATTTCAAAATCGAACCATGCAAGTACTAGTTTTACTCCTATACTTGAATAAGTGGGTACTAGTCATGCATCATAATTGGAAGAGATAGGAGAATAGGTTTTGATGAGAATTTGTGTAATGGATCTTTTATATCTAATCAGTTCTAAAAAGTGTTGAAAGCAGCATATGAACTTTTATGGACTGGTTATGACAACCACACTAAGTTATCAATGACAGCAAGATTGTTAAATATCAAGGCAGAGCATAATATGTCTGAGGATTGCTTAAACTCTTTTTATTGAAGTAATGCGGGAAACAATGCCTCATGATAACATCATGCCAAGTGATTTTTAGGATATGAAGAAGCTAGTAGATAACTTAGGTCTTCTAGTTGTAAGGATTGATGTATGTAGTAGGGGTTACATGTTATATTTGAGAGATGATGAAAATGCAAAATCTTGCAAATTATGTAGCCAACCTAGGTACAAGATTAACAGGAGGCAGGGTTGTAATAAAAAGTGTAGACCATGCAAGCAAATGTTTTATCTGCCCTTAATCTCCATATTGCACAGACTTTATGCATCTCAAGCCACTGCTGAACACATGACTTAGCATACAAATCATGAAACAGAAGATGGTATAATGTGTCATTCTTCAGATGTAGAGACATAGAAACATTTTGATAGAACATACTCTAAGTTTGCGATAGAGTCTTGAAACATCAGGTTAGGTCTATGTGCTGATGGATTTGCCCTATTTAGGAAATCAGGAAAAAGTTATTCATATTGGCCAGTTATCTTAACTTTATATAATCTTCCATCTAGTATGTGCATGAAGACATCTTATATGTTTTTGACATTGATCGTGACTGGCCTGCAAAATTTAAAAAAGTTGATAGATGTTTATATGCAACCATTGATTAAAGAGTTACAACGGTTATAGGATGAAGGTGTCTTTACGTATGATGTTTTGTTGATCAAATATTTGTAATGAAGACTACTCTTCTTTGAACGATAAATGACTTTTCAGCTTATAGAATGTTATCTGGATGGAGTACAGCTGGGATATTAGAATGTTCGATATATTTGGAGAGATTAAAATCATTCAGATTAAAACATGGTAAGAAGACCAGCTATTTTGACTGTTGCAGATAATTTTTTCCAATAAGTCATACATTCAGAAGGAATAAGAAAGAGTTCATCAAGAATAAGATTAAAAGAACACCTTCACCATTGAGGTTGATCGGTGATCAAATTTGGGAGCGAGTGCATGACTTTTCAACTGTTGTTGAAAACTCTCGTGGCACAACTATTATGTACGAAAGTACACATAAGTGGACTAAACGCAGTATATTTTGGGATCTATCATATTAAAAAGCCCATCTTATTTATCATAATCTTAACTGTAACATTCTGGATTTTTGATCTATTTTTGGGGTTTATAAAACGCATGATTTGTCGTGTGTGCTTATAGTAGAATCTCGCCCGAGAACCCGATCACTCTCGGTAATTATTTTAAACTAGAGATTTCGCTAGAATCGCACTCGATCAAATTTTTACCGTTATTTAGACCCTGAACTTAGCAGTCAATTTTCGGGAGTTTCAGGACGAAATAAATTGGACGGTGTCGACATTAATGTGGCCAGTATCGAGGTTGTCAGGAATAATGGAAAAGCTAGAGTTTTTGGACTAGGTGCGAATTTGGACTAGTAGACCCCTCGTAAAAATTTGGTTTCATTAATTTGGCCTTTATCCCTTTTTATGTGCGAGGCCTATTTAGGATCGATAGGCAATTTTCGGATTTGAATTTGGACCCTCGGTTTGCGTTTAATATAAGAATGAGTATAATTTTTTTAATTTCCCTCCCCCCTCTCTCTCTCTCTCTCTCTTCTCCTCCTTCCTCGTCGAAACCCCCCACGCCGGCTGACCCTCCTCTCCGCTGACTTCCTCTCTTCCTTCACGCCCGCTGACTGTTGCCTCACGTGTTTACATTCTTGCTGCACCTTCACGTGTGTGTTGCTGACCAGTGACCCATGCAGCCCCATCTCCTTCGCATACCGCTTCTGCCTCTGCATATGCGTTGCTGACCTCTTGACTTCCCCTCCTCCTCCACGCTTGCTGACTTCCTGACTTTCCCATGCTGTTGCTGACCAGCCCCCGACTCCCCACCAACTCTTATCATTGCTTCTTCTTCCCCTTCTTCTACTTTTGCTGCTGCTGCTTCTTGTTTCACCTCTCAATTTTCAGCACGCCAGACCAGCCCTTTTCCCTCTCGCCATCACCACCACCCACGATCACCCTCACACCATCACCGCCACCATCATCCCCCTTCGCCGCCCAGCTTAGCCGGAGCGCCGCCGCCGCCGCCGACGCCGAAAGTGCCGTTGAGGGAGCCGCCACTCGCTGCTGCTGGTCCGGGCGACGATGCCGTTGCTGGTCGGCCCGTTTCTCTCTTTGTCCAGCTCCCATTTGAAGCCTTAAACCTAGTGAGTTTGACCCTAAATCTTAATTAGGCTAATGTACATTTCTAGATGAGGTTTAGGGATTATTAGGGTATTTTAGGGGTTAATTAGTGTGGACTGATTAGGGCTGATTTTGTGGTGATTTAATGGCCTAATGTGATGATTTAGGGATGGTTTAAGGGCTGTGGATTATTGGTTTAGTGGCTGGTTGTGCTGAGTTTGCTTGGTGGTGCATGTTGGTTGAGTTCCGTTGAGGTTACTGCTGCGTCGATGGATTTTGCTATTTTTGGTGCGACTTGTGTGGGCCGAATTTGAGGAAGTGTTCTTCATGAAAGTTGTTCATAACATCTTGAAGTATGACATAATTTAATTTGGGAATTTTTGGAGGTCATTTAATGCCATTCGTAAGCCCATTATTGGACCGAAATCAGTCTGCCGGATTTACTGTACAGCCGACCTTCAGGTCTGTTCGAATTTTTATAAATTTTCCAGACCTCTTTTCAACAAACTTCCTTCACAAAAATTTTTAAGTACATCCGTCTCTATAACATATAAAAATTTCAAGACTTTCCAAATGATTTGGGTACTGGATGAGATGCATTTTGATGGTCAGGCGGTCTGACCGGGCAGGTTGATTTTTGTCTGACTTCAAGCGACAAAACGAGGTGTTTACGGTTGAAACTGGGTTTCGAGTTCTTCACGGAAAATGATTATCAAGATGTTTTGTATAACATATCCAAATTTCAGAATTTTTGGAGTTGCGTTACTATTTATTTCAAATGGATTTCGGTCATTACGCAACTGCCCAGTTTGGACCCGATTTTGTGTATTCTCGGTCTTTCTCTCTCACGGATTGATTAGTGGTTGTCCATTGAGGTTTTAATTGGGCCTTGTGCAACTAATATATGATTTATTCGTGAATTGCCATGAGTGATTGGTTGGGCCATGTGATGGCTGATTTGAACTGATTGAGTGATTGGGCATGTTGATTCATGAAATTGAATGTGCGTGGTACAGGTTGAGCATGTTGCATCGTGATTTGAGTAAGTGGTGTTGTGCAAATAAATGCCCAAATGTGAACGTTATAGCCATGAGTGTGCATCTCAAGCATCGGCACGGCATGTGCATATATGAGTGTGCCCGAATAACATGTGCATTGTGATCACCTAAAATGCCCTGATGCGTTTTACGGGGTTCGAGATAAAATTAAGGTGTGAATGTGTGATCACAATAAACCCTGAAGCGTTTTACGCGGGGTAGTGAACCCGTCCTGAGGCGTGTTACGCGGGACGATGCCCGGTTTACCGGAAGATGACCAACCTGATGCGTCTTACGCGGGTTATGTGTCATGAGCCCGATACGCGCTTTACGCGGGCCGCAGATCGATCTCGGCGATAGACCTGATGCGCTTTACGCTGGTCGGACCCGGCGCTTTAACGCTGGTCGGAGGAGAAATTGAGAAATGACCGAAAGTGCTAGTGTGCAAGTATGTGGTAATGCATTGATGAGGCATGGGCATGAGCATGAGTGCAAGGAGCATTGGCATATGCATAACATGCGTTAGACATGGAAATGCGTGTACATACACCGTAAACAAGTTCCGCTGCGTGTTTGTTATTATTCCCGGTACGCCTAACCCGCGGGGTCATGTGATTTCTAGATTGGGCCGAGGGCCCGAGTCATGTCTTTATTTAGTTTGTGTCTTTGTCTGTCTAGTACTTGTCGGGAGGTGCATGTTAGCCTAGTTTAGGTTTAGGGAATTACTCATTTGAGATTTATTCTCACGGTTGTTGAAAACCGACATTTTCGGATCCGGCCTTGAGGATGACAAAGGCCCCGATGCATTTTTGAGAAGAGCCCCGGTTAAATGTAGTACCGAACCTCGAGCCACTTACCCCTTTTTGTCGTTAGTGGCTTTGACCCGCTTTTGATTTTTGATTTGTGTTGGGTTGTATTTGGATATTGTATTAAATTTTCAATATCAGTACAAGTGTTGATTTTGGGGATACCCTTGGTCATGTGTTGATATATATGCGGGTGGTTTTAATTGCTTCCGCATGTGCTGTTTATCTCTGTGTTGGGTGTTGGGTCGGCGACGCGTCCCGGACGTCAAGACACAAATCGACCTCTGCGAGGGATGTGGGCGCACCCGAGAAGTGCGGGGCGTGACATTAACGTCATGCATATAGAAAAAAATGTTTTCAACAATATCATAAATACTGTGATGAATGTCACTGAAAAAATAAAAGACAACTTGAATGCAAGAAAAGATATAAGAGATATTTGTGATCGGCCAACACTATATATGGATGCAAGCAACAGGGGACCAAAACCAAAAGAAATTTATACATTGGACAAGGAGCAGAGACAGGTTGTTTGACAATGGTTGAAATCTATGTGGTTTCCTGATGAATATCCTTCGAACCTTATGAAATGTGTTGATTTGAATGAATGCAAGTTAACAGGTTTAAAGAGTCATGATTGTCACATATTTATGGAAAGACTAATTCCAATAGCTTTTAAGGAACTTTCACCAAATTTTGTATTGGGTGTCATTCTTCATGATATTTGCTCAATAGTGTTAAAAGCATCACACATGAAGAAACTAGAGAGAGATTTTTCAATTATTTTTTATAACTCGAAAAGGATATTTTCTCCATTGTTTTTTGATTCAATGGAGCATCTCTTAGTTCACTTACCTTATGAGGCCAAAGTTGCAAGTCCCGTCCAATTTCGATGGATGTATCCATTTGATAGGTCAAATTTTTTTTAATAAATTCCAAATTACTTTATTATATATTATGCTCTAATAAACTTATTTCTATTGCCACTGAGTTCTTATATCATTTGAAGAAAAAAGTGAAGAATAAGGCATGTGTCGAAGTTTCAATTTGTGATGCATATATTATGGAAGAAGTGACAACATTTGCATCATACTATTTTGAGCCGCATGTGCAGTGCAAGAGGCGAAGAGCAGGAAGAAATGATGAGGGCCCCATTGATCCTAATTGCAAATCATTCTTTATTTTCAATCATCTTGATCGATCAAGCGGCGCATGTAAGTTTTGTTACTTAACAAGCGAAAAATGGCAGGTAGCCCATACATATATTTTACTCAACTTTCCAGAAGTGGAGCTATATTTCGAGTAAGTGTACATTTGCAAATATATGTATTGTGTGTTAAATATTTGCTAATATATAAATGGTATTTGTTAATATGATTTTTCAAACTTCAATATATGAACTACCACCAAATGAGTTTGACCGTTTGTGCGATAAAGAATTTGCAGCATGGTTCAAAACATATGTAAGTTGCCTATGGACTAAAACCCAAGTTATTAATATTTTATACATAATTTATTAAAATCTATATTATTGACTTTGCGTGTATAACCTTAGGTTCACAGTAATCATGATCAAGCTGAAGAGTAAGGATTGCTATATCATCTGTCATGGGGTCCAAAGTCAAGAGTATAAAGCTGGCCAGCGTATTTCATAAATGGGTATAATTTTTACACTCAAGAATATGGAATAGGAAAAGCCACAATGAATAGTGGTGTGTGTTCGGTCATCCAATGGTGGCAGTTTAAAAGATGATTTTTATAACTTATCAGATGAAATCATAGAGATAGAGTACCATGGACCATTAATGCGGGTTGTGTTATTTAAGTGCATATGGTTCGACCTCGTCAAAGGAATGAAGGTGCATACAAAGTTTAATTTGGTTAACATAAAAAAAGGTATATGAAATATGAACCATTTATCTTAACACAACAAGCAATTCAAGTATATTATGCATCATATCCTAGTTTGAAACGTGACAACGCTGATTGATGGGCTATATGTAAAACCAAAGCACAAAGAAAAATCGAAGAATACTGAAAGGATACGGTATATCAATAAGAGGAAGTTTGTAATACGGTTGAAACTAAGGAATATAATATTTTAACTTTAGGAGATCCATGTGGAGCAATAATAGATGTGGATCCAACTGAAATTCGTGAATCAAATCTAGAAAGTATTGCAGAATTTGATTTTGAGATAGAGGATGAAGATCAAGATCAAGAGCAAGACGAAAACTAAGGTGAAGATGAAGATGAAGACGAAAATGAAAGTATAGATGAAGATGAAGATGAAGACAAAGGTGAAGATAAAGATTATTATTTTTGAGACTTTTATTAATTATATGTAATTATTATTATTATTGTGATATGTGTTATTGTTGTTGTCATAATAATAATAATAATAATAATTATTATTATTATTATTTATTTGATTAATTGTTAATATGAAAGGTCTTCGCTAATTGGCGACAAACATAATTTCGTCGCAAAATTAGCGACAATTTTTATGTGCTTAATTTTTATTATAATAGGTCGTTGCTAATTTCATCGCTAATTTACGTTGTCGCTAATTTCGTCGCAAAATTACACTACAAAAAAATAAGGATTTAGCCACAGAACATTAGTGAAGAACGCCAATTCGTTGCTAATTTGCGACAGAAATAGCAACGAACGCAAATCCGTCGCTAATTTCCGATGGAAATAGCACCGAAAATAACTTTCACGGCACGAACATGACTATTTTTATAGTTCGTTGCTAATTTCGATGCTAATTTGCGACGGAAATAAAAACGAAAACAACTTTTGCGGCACATGCCCGACTATTTTTACAATTCGTCGCTAATTGTGTCGTCAATTAGTGACGGATGGATTTAGTGACGAAAATAACTTTCTCGGCACTTTCGCGACTATTTTTATAGTTCGTTGCTAATTTCGTCGCAAATTACCGACAAATTAAAATCCGTCCCTAATTTACCGCAAAAGTTAATTTCATTGCTAATTCCATCACTAATTTGATTGCTAATTTGCAAAATGCATCGCTAATTTACCGCGAAAGTTAATTTCCTCGCTAATTCTGTCACTAATTTGCGACGAATATTAATCCGTCACTAATTTGCCACGAAATTAGTGACGAATTAAAATCCGTTGCTAATTTACCACGAAAGTTAATTTCATCGCTAATTTGCGACGAAAGTTAATTTCGTCACTAATTCCGTGGCAAATTAGTGATGGAATAAAATTCATTGCAAATTAGCAATGAAATTAACTTCGCGGTACTTTTGCAACTATTTTTCTAGTACATTGCTAATTTTGTCGCAAATTAGCGACGAATTAAATTCCGCCGCTAATTTGCCACAAAAATTAGCGATGAATTTGAATCCGTCGCAAATTAGCGATTGAATTAGCGACAAAAATAACTTTCGTGGTACGTTCCCTGACTATTTTATTTTCATTGCTAATTCCGTCAGTAATTAGCAATGGATTCAAATCCGTTGCTAATTAGCGATGGAATTAGCGATGAAAATAAACTTTCATGGCACATTCGTGACTATTTTTATAGTCCTTCGCTAATTTCGCCGCAAATTAGTGACGGATTTGAATTTGTCGCTAATTAGCGAGGGAATTAGCGGATTTAATATAAACTTTTGCGACTATTTTTATAGTTCGTTGCTAATTTCGTCGCAAATTAGCAATGAATTCAAATCCGTCGCTAATTTGCGGCGAAAATAAACTTTTCGCGGCACATTCGCGACTATTTTTATAGTTCGTCGCTAATTAGTGACAAATTCATATCCATCGCTAGTTTGTGACGAATTCATATCCGTCGCTAATTTGCAATGAAAAAATTAGCGACGAAAGATGATTCATCGCTAATTTGCCGCGACTATGTTTATAGTTCGTCGCTAATTTCGTCGCTAATTTGCAAAATGGCATCATCTTTGGGGGTACAATTAGGATTCAGCTCTCTCTCTCTCTCAATCGATTGTTCAAACAAAGCAAAAAAATTTAGGGCTTTCTCTCTCTCTCTCTAGATCGATTCTCAACGGCTTCCTCCAACGAGTGTTTCTTCAGATTTGGCGTTCTTATACGCCATTTTTTCTTGGAGAGAGGAACCCCTTTGGCGGACGTTGGGAGGATCGTGCTAACCGTCGTCTGAGAGGAACCTCAAGCGCTCGAACTGTCGTCCGAGAGGAACCTCAAGCACGGGACCGTTGTCCCAAAGTTTCGGATTTGAGGATAATCGTCATCCGAGAGTTTTGGAGGAGGTACGTTCTCGTGAATTTTTTGCACTTTTTGTCTTGGGCGAGCACTGTTTCAAATTGTTCGGTTTCGGATTCTGTGGGACATTTGTTTGCTGCTGCTTCTTTTTGTTCAGATTGGGTCTACTGTTCGGTTTCGAATTCTGTAGGGCGGAGATTATTCGGTTTCAGATTCTATGGGACATTTATTGCTACTTCTTTTATATTTGATTGCTACTGCTTCCTTTTGTTCGAATTGGGTCTGCTATTCGGTTTAGGATTCTGTAGGGCCGAGATTGTTCGGTTTCGAATTCTGTAGGGCCGAGATTGTTCGGTTTCGAATTCTGTGGGATATGTGTTTACTGCTCCTTCTTTTATATTAGATTGGGTTTGCTGCTTCTTTCTATTTTTATATTGGATTCGACTTATCTCGGGTTGAATGGATTGGGTCTGATTGGATTTTACATTAGATTGGGTCTGTCTTTATATTAGATTGTTCAGTTTCGAATTGGGTCTATTTTAAGTCAAGTACCTAATTGATGCACTTAGATTGGTGAACTCGGAATGGGCTGAAATTGGTTGGCTGTGTAAAATGAGGCCACTAGTCAATACTCACGGCTATGCCGTGATGGACATCATTTTTTTTGCATTTAGATAGGTTTTGGAGCAGAAACACATTGTCTTTCACAGATTTTTAGTCCGGTTTAAATATTGCGTGAAAGATACATGATACACATTGTGTTTCACATGGAACTGCTTTCTAATGTTTATTAACAAATTTTGGAATAGAGGGTTCTAGTTCTTGATTGCCAAATATACTCCCCTTTTATTTATATCTAGGTTTGAAAATATCCTAGTTTGATCATGTCATGTAATATACTCCCTATCATTTATTCTCCTGTTTTCTTCTTAGATATTAATCACTAGAAAGTGCTTCACTTCACTAGCTTTTTGAATGTTTTTGTAGACAGAGGTAACAACTATTATTTGTGGCAAAAAAAAGAAGCTCATAGACATTTCCGAACAAGTTCGTTTCCTATTAGAGGCGATAGCAAGTTCGTTTCATTTTCTTAAGTTTATCTCTTGCTTTTTGAAACAAAATGGTAAGCTTCATGATGTACGTCATTATGTGTCCTTAACACATGTTCATGTTTTTTAAGATATTTGTTTATCCTTCCTACTTATCAGTATAAACGTGGAGGGCATATACATGGTGCAGTTTCACAAAGAAGATCAACCCCTTCCCCTTCCTCATCCCCGTCCTTTTTCTCTTCCCTTGCCCTTTCATGTTTTCCTCGACCACTAAATGTTGATGGACACATTAGCCCTTCCTCCGACCCTTAAGAACATATTAGGGGACAACTTGGACACATGCGAACTGAATCTAGTTTAGGTCCATGTCCTTCAGTTCCATCTCCTTTGGTTCCACCTTTTTCTTTAGTACAACACTCAAATTATGAGGGAAACACAGGTGAAGAAGATAGCCGACTCATGATATGCCCATATAAAGATTTGTAAGTACTTCATTTTTTTTAAATATATGTAATATTTAAGGTTTTAGATATGGATGTTAACTAAATTGTCCATGTTGCAAATTATCCGTATGCTTCATTGTTTCATTGTCCATATCGTTCTTTTTAACCTGTTTGCAGATTCACGGATGCTACGTATGTTGTGAGGTAACTTAATAAAATAGTCCATGACTCTTGGAGGGGGTAGTATATTAGTTACAGTAGCGCTCCAAAAGAAGTAAAGGATTTGTGATAGAATGAGTTCAAAGTAAGTTTTGTTCTTCTAGGTGTTTCTACTGGTCGTGTTAGGGATCGGATCATACCCTCTTATTGGTACTTTCAAGTTTGGAATTGTGTCCAGTGTCTCACCGATATCCATTTTCTAGAATCGATCTCGCCATTATTGTTACTTTTAAGTTTCTTCTAAATATGTTCATGCAATTTTTGCCAGAGTTCTTAAATATGCCTCTGGTTACAACTTCATCAGTTTGAGAAGGTGTGTGTGCATACGAAGAGTTGCTCTAATATCATGTCAATGGATATATATAAAGGGTGGAAGAACTCATTCCGAAAAGTTGGCTTGCCAAGAGAGGGAATGTAAACGCTTATACAACTCTTTAGTTGTCAGAAGTGGGAAGTCCCACATCAAGTAGCAATGGATATGAACTTTAGAAAAATCCATTGCCAAATTGTTTGGTGCGTGGTAATGGATATGTTACCCTCATAATAACTTTCAGTTGTTTTTCTATTAATGCAATGGAAGTTTAGGTGGGATGAAACCGAAGAGGATGAAGTTAAAAGAATTTTTAAGAAGAAAGCCGGTGATTACATACAAAATGTGATGAATAAAGTAAAGATAAGTCAAGTAAAGCTAGATTTTATTACGGATGACAATTGGATAGAAATTTAGAGAACTTGGGAAATTGAAAAAATTAAGAAAATGAGTGAACGGAATAAGAAAAATCAAGCTTCTAGTTCTAGTGAAGGGTTTTCCACATATGCTGGGGGCTCTATCAACATCGGGGAGCATAGAAAAAGAATGATAAGTCTGTTAAACATGTTGTAAGTTAATTTAATTCAATTACTCATTTATTTTTATATTTTCTAAGTAGATGAATCAGGGACGGAACTGACATATACACCTACATTTGAATGCACATTTTAAAAAAAAGATAAGATATGGGCTGACAATCGAGCAAAAGTTATTAAGGTATGTAAGAACTAGAATGAAAACCATGAATACTTTTAATATTTATGGTAGTTATGTATATGAAGTTATTTTATTTTATCTATATTGTTAATGTAGGAAAAATATGATGAACTTTTAATTAGTGTTGCTGGTGGTAGTGGTGGTGATGGTATTGCTGCATCTGAGCCATTAGTTGATAGCATGACATTATGGGTGGAGGCATCGGGTGGAATGAACAGAGGAAAAATATTTGGAATGGGATGTTTGTCAAAGGTATACACAATGCAAGCTGCTACAAATTTATCCACCAATACGGCTGTTTCAAGGAGAACACGACTTGAGGAGCAAATGACCCAAGAATTGAGCCAACTGAAACATTTACTTATTGTTGACACCTATTTTAATTTGCCTAAAATTAATTGCACAAAATTTAAGAATTAATTTTTATTAATTCTTAAAACAAAAAAAATATTTCTATTTAAGTGCGTTGCATGTAGAAATTAGGCACATTGTGCATTAATATGGCCTATTAGAGTTTTAAAAAAAATTTCTAAATTTCTAAAAAAAATTCAAAAAAAATTTAAATTAATTAATTTATTGAAAAGAATAAAAAAAAGAAAGAAAATCAAGTCGGGCCGGGTCGGGCTAGGCCGACCCGACCTGTTCCTTTTGCCCCGCGTGGCCTCGGCCTATTCTTTTTTCTCTTTCTTTTCTTTTTCTTTCCCCCCTCCCCGCGGGCCCAGCCCGTTTTTTCTTTTTTCTTTCTTTTCCTCCGTGCAGCTGGGCCTAGCTTAGCCCATTTCCCCTTCTCCTACCTTCTTCCCCCCACGTCGGTCGCTTTCTCTTCCTCTGTTCTTCCCTATTCCCGATTGCGAGTGACGACGACGGCGGTGCAGTTCTTGGGTCCGACCAAAGTGGTCGAATGAACACCTTGACGGGACGGCATTAATGGCTAGTCCCGTCTTCCCCATTTTCCAGCTCCCTTATCTCCTCCTCCTCCCCTCTCGCACGCATATAGAACCCCCCTCCGCACCGCCTAATGGCCACAAAGTCTTCGATCGGCAGAGGCAGTGCAGGTGCCATCGCCACGCGGACACAACGGAGGCGGGGGGCACCACTGCCGCTAGCTATAAAGCCGAGAGGAGAGAGAGAGAGAGAGGCCTCAGATCAACCATTTAAAAAAAAACAAAGAGAGAGAATAGAGAGAGAGAGGGAGAAAACCGAGGTCACGCCGTAATCCAAAAGCAACCAGCGCTGGTCGCCGACACCCCTCGCACTAACCGAAACCACCCAGACATACCGACGACGGGTAAGCATCCCGGCCGAGAGCCCTCCTCCGCTTTTCCCCCTGTTCGCGGACACGGTTTGGCCGAGATTCATTGGCCGGGTCGCTTCAAGCATTTAATCCCGCCCATACCATCGCTGGTCCGGCCCCCCTCAATATTAAAAGAGAACCACGATCGGCACGAATTTGCCCGGTCACCGGAGGAGATCAAAATCCACTGATTTTTGTCGCGCCCCCTACCCTTTTGATAAAATGCCTCGATTAAGCGGTTTCAATTAGGTGGCGGTAGTTATCGACCGACAATGGACGACGGGCCAAGTCGTCGGAAAAAGGTAGGCGGGGCTTGTGGGTTGAATACCATGCCATGGGTGGCACGGGTCATCGGTGAAATGGCGGATATTGCGGCAAGCTCGTGATGCCTATACACGCAGGAGCCGCCCCCGGACCGGCTGAGATTAGTTCGACGGCCTGCGGACGGTCTAATTAGTCCACTTAAATAGGGCGGTCCGACCGGTCGAACTGGCCCTATTTTGTCTTTTTTCCACCGACCCGGACCCAATTGGGCCCGGATCCGATCCATACCCGGTCAATGACCTAGGTTGACCCCTTTTGACTCCGGTGGATCAATCCGACCGGTCAATGCAATGGGTCGAGTCCATTGACCCGGACGGATCCGATCCGACCCAACCGGTTTTTATTATATTATATTATATTTTTATTTTATTTTATTTTTAAAAATTTTAAAAAGGGTTTTTCTTTTCTTTTTCAGTATTTATTTTATTCTATTTTTTTTTTAAAAAAAAAATAATAAAAATTTCAACAAAAAAATTATTTTCTTTTTCTTTTCTTATTTCGTTTTTTTTAATCTCGAAATTTTTTTAAAAAAATTTAAAATTAAAAAAAACCTTTTTATGTGACTTATCTGAGTGTTTTAATCCTTTGTTGTATTATTATGCATCTTTGTTGTCTTATTTAAATTAGACAAGCCTAAGGTCGTGCGGTATTACGTGTTTTAATTTATCACCGTGGTATTATTATGCATGTTTTTTTAATACAATTGCATGAACTGTTTTATTTTTGAATGTCATCTGACTTAGTTAAGGTTAGAACCTTAGGCTATATGAATTATTATATTCCTAATCGCTGACCATTTCGATTATGCACTCGTTTGATCACCTCACATATTAGGAGAAATATCCTAAAATCAATCCAAATTGCTTAATAAATGTTTTCAAAAATGAACAGGGTAGAAAGGTACCGAAAGGGCATTAGTCATCCAACTAATGTAACCAAGCCCCGAACTCGGTTAATCTCTGGTTCATAGGAATATGGTGATTCTCCAATCATTTTATTTGGGTTTCTAATTGACTCATCCTAAATTGATTAGTGGCGACTCCTCAATATAAACTACTTGCATGTTAAATACTTAAACCCTAAGTCGTGATATGGTATGGGCTTGAGAAAGCTCGAGTTAAGTTCTAAACCTAGACTTAGCACGTACCAGGTGAGCCACCCCTTCCTTTTAACTTGTCCAAAAAAAAAAGGGCTACTGGAGGTCGGTCACGACAGCCATTGGCAACTTCGATGGGGACTTATATTTTCTAAAGTGGACTTAAGCCAAATTTTTTATTTTGTTCAAAATAATTTTGTTTGGCAACAAGGACTTTGTGTACAAGCCCCGACATTAAGGTGTTATCTGTTCTTGCATGTTCAAATTGATTGTTTATAAATTGTTGTGCATGCTCTAATAACTTAGCACTACATTATTGCACACACAACCATGTCTTTGGACACGGGTTGCAATAGGGCATTTTAGGATGGTGTTAAGAAAGATACGATCTCGAACGCGAGCCCGCGATGTAGAGGTTTTTTTTTTCCCGAAATTTATTTCTAAAAGTTGTAAAAAAAAAAAATATCTTTAGCCGCTATTCGGCGTGACTATAAGATATTTCTTTCGATTTGGCCGAGGTTAAAAGGACTTGACACCAACACGAGACTGCGCGGTCAGGTACCCTTTTAATTTTACTTTGCTAAGCCAGCCTAGATAGAAATCGAGCCTCACTCCTCATGTGTATATCGTTGTGATTACCACGGTTCAAGGAAAAGTATATATTCTATCCCTTCTCATTTCATTATATAGCCTCCTTATTCAATTGATTTGTTCTTTGTTAAACCACTCGTTGATTGCAGTCTATAGACAAGGAATGCGTTTATTATGGAGCTTGTCCATGAAAATAAGCAGCTCCAAAAGACTGTAGATTTCCCATTGTCTATGGAATGAGCATCCGGAAAGGGCGTCCTTTTTATTAAAACCTCATATCTTTTATATTTTCATAGTAATTATGTTCAGAGGTTTTGGTTTTCGTCCTTAAAAGTATTTTTTGGGTCGTGCTAATGTTAATATAACTCGGGCCTCTTTTTATGCTTTAAATAAAATTTTTTGCCCCTTAAAAACACCATCGAGGCCTTGGCTCAATGGTATCCGGGGTGCAAAGACATCGATCCTAGGCGATCGAGGTCGAACCCCGGGGGACGCCACTTGTAATGCTGATATTAATAAAAACCATTTTTTCTTGTTTTTTCTTTGCAAATAAAGAAAATATGTAATAATATCATGATTAGGTCATGAGATAATTCTTTATTGGACATTATACTCATTTATTTCAACGTTTTCCCAGGTAGTTATAAAAAATGGCCGAAGAAAACATCCGTCTCAATACCATGGAGGACGAAATGAAGCTGGTTGTCAATGCAATTCAAAATCTCACAAAACAAGTGGAATCCATTCAGGGCAATCTCACGCCCACACCTGTAGCAGTTGAGGTGGTGTTACCATCACCATCTACTGGAAAAGGCAAAGCCTTTGCTAGCGACAGCAAAATGCCTCAGCTAGAGGACGATCCGCTTCCTCTTCTTTGTCGAAGCCTTTGAATCAAGTTGCACCAAAGTGATAGAACATGACAAACGCCTTGCAAAAGTCGAGAGATGCTGAAACAGCTCTAGGGTCCGCAAAATGCTGCCTCATTTGACCTATCTATATATAAACGGATCAAAGTACCGGAAAAGTTCAAGATGCCGGAATTCAAGAAGTATGATAGTACTTCATGCCCCATACACCATCTGCATATATATCATATGTCGCGGATGACACAATATGTTAATAATGAACCCCTCATGATTCGGACATTTTAGGTAAGTTTGACGGGGCCAAATTTTTACATGGTATATGTCGAAGGATATTTATGCTTTTAAGTCTTGGGATGATGCTGGCGATGCATTCTTCAAGCAATATCAATTCAACCTTGACGTCACCTTTACTCGTGATGATCTAGAACGTCTTTGAGAAGAAGAAGAGTGAGTTCTTCAAGGAGTACGCTACGGATAAAGAAACTTGGCCGCTCGGGTTACCCCATTAACTCACTAATCATGAACAAGTGAAGTTGTTCATGAAGTCGCTTGCATTTAAATACAGACATCGCCTAGTTGGTGCCACTGTTGAATCCCTTAATCATCTTGTTTCTATGGGCAAACGAATTGAAACGGGACTGCGTGAGGGGTGCTTCCACAGACCCCACTTCGAGAAACTCGGCATGAATAACGAAAAGAACCCTTGACAAATGCGGATGTTACATATGCCCAAATCGTTCGTCCTTCCCTAATGGTTCAGATGAGCAGTGGATAGCAACCGGCCTCAGGCCATAAGTCGCCCCAAAGGTGAAATAACAAAAAGCAGTTCACGCCACTCCCTTTGCCTATGTTTCAGATCCTGCCTACTCTCCTAAAAAAAAATTACTTGCTAAAGAGCCAAAACGTGAAAATCCCGAACGTTTTCCTAACTATGATCCTTTCAAGGCATGTGACTATCATTTGGGAGAAATGGGACATTCTGTCAATGACTGTGTTGTCCTAAAAAATAAGGTCCAGAAATTGTTGGATGCAAAGATGTTTTCATTCCGTAATACACCATCCAATCAAGCAGAAAGCGCAGATGTCGTCATTGAGTAAACTGAAGGCTCAATTTTCCTCCCTTAGAATAGAGGCATATTTAATATTTTGAATACTCCTATGTGGAAGCTTTTCTTACTTTCTAAAATCTCACTGTTTTCTAAGATTCCTAGTTTTTGATTTTTTAATTATGCTTGGAATTTTAGCATTGCAATTTCCATTCCAACAAATGTAATTTACCTGAATTATTCAAAAGAATTACAAATGTTTTATTTTGAGGGCCTGAGTAAGTATCCCAAATCGCCCGTTAATGATATCCGACCATGCAAAGGAAAGTGTTCGAGGCCCGGGCTTCCTCATGCTTCCTTGTTTCTAAGCTTTTGGAAAATAAAACAAACGTTTTGCCATTTGCTAAAAGGGAAAAAAAGAAGAATTGTGTTGGAAAAGCATGCATACTCATAGTCCTGTTTGTTTTTCTAACTCGCTCACTTCATGTTTCAGAGCATACTCCTTTTTTATTTGTTATTACAAAAGGAACATTTGGAAATGGCACAAATGAAGAGCACATCATACCGGTGATGCTACCGGACCAACTCATCTGATAGGGGCAATCCGAGCAAAAATCATTTAATCTTCAAATGAAACATGGGGCAAATCTCATTACTGCCAGTGGGTGACGTCAGCCCCGCAGAGTCAAAGAAATGCTTAATTGGGAGAGTAGACTAGGGGACAAATTTAAGTAAAGATCCTGTGCAAGCAGCTAGAAAGGACTTTGCATATGACAAGATAGAGTTAATCCTAGTCCCACCAATCATGGAGGTCTCGACAAACCATGCCCACATCGATCAAAAACCTTTAAAGTAGAGATTAGCTTTGCTATGAAGATCCCCATGCAAGCAATTGCACATGCCCCGTGCATGTCGTGAATCGAGGATTTTCGAGAAATGCCTCAAAGATGCCGTAACCTGCGTTGGCACAAAGATGTGTCAATAATAGGACTTTCCAATTGAGGCACCCCTAATTATGGAGGATCTCATTCGAGCTTCGAGATTGAAAGCATAGAGGAGCAGACTGAGACAAAGAAGGCTGAACAAAGTAAAGAGGATAAAAGACTCTACTAGTTTTGAAGGCAAAATGGAAGAATGGTAATTTGATCGTTCTCAATTCACTTTCAATCCTCCCATTTCTAACATAAGCCCCTGTTCTTGTTAGAAGGGAATTATCAATATCCGAGAAAACTTAAGGAGTTGTCAGTTCAATCTTAAATGAAGGGAATTACAAGGGTAATGTTGTATCGTTTCCAATTCCTATCCCTTAAAAAGCCGTTTACTAACACAATCTTTCTTATTACCTTGCAGGTGTGCCTCACTGTCACAGCATAGATAAGTATCTCTTTCCCTAAAAATTCTTCTCATAAGAGTACAAAGAGACAGAGAAAGAGGAAGCATGTTAAAGCAAATGATTGCTTAACATTTTTCCAAGTGCATCACATGTTTTTTGAAAATAATTTTGCATGATAATTTTACCTGTTTAATTCACCAATTCCCTGTAAAAATCTTAACAACTCGACGAATGGTGTCGAACTACTCCGATGCATTGAACGAGGTGTGTCATGATGATGAGAGGCAATCCTTAATCTACACACATTCTCACTTACCAAACCCGTGCAAGATGAGCGAAAAGGTTTTATTTCTACAAGGTAAAGAGATTTTTCGCATAAGGTACGTTAGCCAAAATGATGAGAGGCAATTCATTTCCCTGCCCCATACACTACCATTAGTCCTTTGCTTGACCATTTTTGAGCCCATACTCGGAGGTTCCTTTTAAATCACCCTTGTCAAGAACCACCCCACATTGGGGCAACTTGAATAAACCAGCATCACAAGGAAGACTCAAATTCAAAGGGAACATGAAGAGCCTCCCTCCCTTTCGATCACCGCCCCCGTGGCTTAGACCTCATTGTCTTCACGGAGTCGGTGATCCTCGACAGAATCCTCCAAGACAAGCACACCATCGACGACCGAACAGTTGAGGCTAAGAGGGCTTTGTCAAGAGAGAAGCAGAAAACTAATACCTGTCCAAAATCCCAATATCTTATTGATAATAGTGATGTTTTCACTGAGCAAGACAAGGAGGATGAGGAGTTTGTAATATCTAAAAGTTTTTATGATCATCAGCTATAATAGCTTCGCACAAGGTGAAAAGACGAATAGAAATTTTCTTGCTCTCACTTACATTAATCTTTGAGTGTTTTTATTGTAGATGAACTCTCGCGATAATTTAAATGCCCTAGGATGACAAAGAGTAGTTTTTTTTCTATCCCATACACTTATATCCCTTGCTAGCCCAATTGAGCCATCAATTTCATTTTGTACAAGCCCAATTGGTGATCATCCCCCACACTGGGATAAGACAAAAGTCACCATAGTTTGAGCATCACGGTCCCAAGTACCGAATAAAGATGGAGACTCCAAGAGCCTAATAACATTGTTCCGTTCAAACTTGTTCAAGCTAGTCCTAACAACACCAAAAGAGCAGCCAAAAAATACTGAAAATTAGAGGCATAAAAAAGCAGTGTGCCTAGTAAAAGCAAGGCCGATGCCCATAAGAAGAAAAACGATGGAAAAAAAAAAGAGAAGAAGAAAAATGATGAAAAAGATGAGAAGAAAGAAGTTCTTAATTTCTGGATAACGTGCTCTCAAATACCTCAAAGTTATTAAATGGTGAAGAATAGACGATCCCAAAGGGTTCAAACTTAAGTTCTTCCTTGATATAAATTCCTGCTTAAAAACTCTGTCTTGGCAAAGATCTACTACATGATAGATGAAATGGTATAAAGGAAAATGCTTGACACAGAAGCTCCTCAAGAAAATGTTGTTAAATATGCTAAAACACAAGATTACTCGGGAGTCTTCCAAAAGATCCCGATGGTGGAGAAGAAGACTAGTGACAATGCCAAGAGGATCACCAATTCTCACCCTCATACACATTTTGAGCCCAACGATCATTTCGTCTCCCAATCAGTAAACCAAGCCCACGTTGCATCTATCATGAAGTCTCTTCCGATCGAGGCACCTGAATTAATGCGGGATTTCAAAAGTTTATAAACAACGCCGAGAAAGTGCGAGCAAGACTATTTTTATCTCGCTTTTGCGGGGTTCTTGACTTGTAAACCTAGAGATAATTATGGAATATTTTCTTTCATGGTCTTGACTCAAGCGGTCTCCTTTGTTAAGCCATTGACCAAGCCTACATTACAACCCCTCAAGAAGACCTCTCGGATTGATGTGTGTTGTACCACTTGCGAGAAAACTCAAACCCTTGTTGATGTGATAGTGGTTAGATTGAGTGTTTTCGATGTTCCCGCATTAATAGACGGGACAAATAACCTTTTTTAATGAGAGCAAGTGGAAAGTCCTTTCTGACTGAAAATCCATCGTTCAACATCTTAAGAAGTCTACCTTGCGAGCAAAAATTGTCCTGATTAACCCTCGGTGGATTTTTGGTGATGCAAACATGGCAAAATTATCATGCATGAACTTTCAAATGCATACTCTGGAATAGCCCAGCTTATCTATCCTTGATGAATGCATGCATGTTTGTGCTAATCATCTTTGACAGTTCAGAGTTTTAATCCCCAGTGATAGAATACAAAAATCCAGGCACTGGAGAAGCCTTCATTATCATCCCAAGAGAGATGACCTGAAAAAGGTTGGTTATTCAGCAGATGATGCATCAAACCTCCGGGTAAGAAATCCTAGGTATTTCATCAGGATTCTTTTCAAACTACCCAGAAGGTAAACAGGGTGTTTCTTTGAAAAAAGAAAAGCATCTTGACTAGCTAGTCAAGATATTTCATACAATATTCAAGAATAACCTCAGTTGTTTATTTCTCCAATGAATGCGTACGCGTTTGCATAAAAAAAACTTGTCTGATAGGAGACACGCCCTTAAGAGGCAGGAACGTGCCTAGGTAAGTATATTCTACCCATGCCCGTTTCCAAAAATCTATGCACCTACGATTGTTATGGTACTCTTTGAACATTGGATTGACCCCTCTGTTCACCAACTGAACATTGATTTGACCCCCTTTGTTCACAATAAATCCTCGGGCGAGGACCCCCAAGTGCTCATTATTTGAGTTTTTTCAAGACCCTTTGGCGAGGACCTACTAGGCAAATCAACAAATCCTCGGATGAGGACCCCTGTGTGCTCATTGTTTAAATTTTTTCAAGACTCACTTTGGCGAGGACCCACCAAGTAAATCAACAAATTCTCGGGCGAAGACCCCCAGGTGCTCATTATTTGAGTCTATTCAAGACCTGCTGGCGAGGACCCACCAGGCAAACTATCAAATCCTCAGGCGAGGACCCTGTGTACTTTGACAAACAAAATCCAACCAAGTCAAGGCAATTGAAGAAAGGTTCGGGTCTTAGACAAGCAAAATCCAATCGAGATAACAAAAGAAAGGTTCGGATCTTGGATAAACAAAATCCAGTCGATTAAGGCAAACCAAGAAAGGTTCAGTTCGAGACAAATGAAATCTAGTCAAAGGCGCATCAAGATAGGTTCAGGTCTTAGGCAAGCGATTCTCCAATCAAGGCGACGAATAAAGATTCGGAAACTAAACAAATGAAATCCAGTCAAAGGCGATCAAGATAGGTTCGGGTCCTAGATAAGCGATTTCCCATCCACGGAAACCGAAGGTAGGTTCGGGTTTGAGACAAATGAAATCTAGTCAAAGCAAATCAAGATAGTTTCGGGTCCTAGGCAAGTGATTTCCAGTCAAGGCGAATCAAGAAAGGTTCGGGTCCTAGGCGAAGCGGTTTCCCAGTCAACGCGATCAAGAAAGGTTTGGGTCCTTGACACATAATATCAACTATCTAGAATTACTCTACCCTTCGGCAAGGTAAGTAGCCCCAAGTATGTTTTTATTTGCTTTAGCATGCATCACCTTATCACATTATAAGAACGAGACTCATGGTCTCGCTAAAAAGTAGCATTCATTGAGCATGCATGGGCTAAATTTAGGTGTCATTTTATCTTTGAACGTAATCTCTGCGAGCAATCTCACGAGCTCACCTTCAAAGAGAAGCAATTTGTTAACACCTATTTTAATTTGCCCAAAATTAATTATACAAAATTTAGGAGTTAATTTTTATTAATTTCTAAAATAAAAATATTTCTATTTAAATGCATTGCATATAGAAATTAGGCACATTTTGCATTAATAGGGCCTATTAGAGTTTTTTTAAAAAATTTCAAAATTTCAAAAAAAATTTCAAAAATTTTAAATTAATTAATTAAAAAAAAAAGGAAAATCGAGTCGGGTCGGGTCGGGGCCAAGCCGACCCGGCCTGTTCCTTTCTCCCCCACATGGGCCTCGGCCCATTCTTTTTTCTCTTTCTTTTCTTTTTCTTTCCCTCTCATTTGGTCCGGCCCGCTTTTCTTCTTTCTTTCTTTTCCTCCGTGTGGTGGGCTTGGCCCGCCCATTTCCCCTTCTCCCTCCTTCTTACCCCCGCGTCGGTTGCTTTCTCTTCTCTGTTCTATTTCTGTTCCCGGCCGCGAGTGGCGATGGTAACCTGAGTTCTTGGCGTCGCTATCCGGCAGGCGGGGCGGGAGGCTGCGCCAGCAGGGCCGCATTAATGGCCAGTCCCGTCTTCCCTATTTTCGGGCTCCCTTATCTCCTCCTCCTCCTCCCAAAGATAAGCTCATAGAACCGCCCTCCACAGACCGGCCTAATGGCCACAAAAGTCTTCGATCGGGCGAGGCTTGTAGGCCGCCGCCACACACGACGCAACGGAGCAGTGGGGGGCACCATCGCCGCCAAATGGAGGTGCCGAGAGAGAGAGAGAGGCCCCGAATCGGCCATTTTCAAAAAAAAAAAAAAAAACAAAGAGAGAGAGAGAGAGAGGGAGAAGACCGAGGTCACGCCGGAACCAAAGGCGAATCAAAGAAAGTTGGTCGCCGACACCTTTAGACTAGCCGAAGCCACCCAAACGCATCGCCGACCGTGAGCATCCCCGACCGAAAAGCCCTTGTTTTCCCCTCGCTCATGCTGACACGGTTTGGCCAGATTCTCCGTCGGGCCGCTTTCACACGATCCCAAACCATACCGCCGCCGGGCCCCGGCCCCCACTTGCTGTCGTGTTTAAACACAACATTGAACCCGCCTTTAAGTTATCAAGGAGATCAAAATCCACCGATTTTGTCATGCCCGCCTTTTGATAAAATGCCTTAGTCAAGCTTCTGCTTTAATCTGGGCACGGCGTAGTCACGGCCGAACGGCGGGCCAAGTCATTAAAAAGGTAGGCGGGCTTAGGAGTTGAAGACCCATGCCATGGGTGGCTGGGTCATCCGGGCGAAATCATCGGATTTCACCGAAGCTCCCCGCTGATCAGACACGTGGGAGCCGTCGATCGGGTCGCGCACTGGCCCGACGGCCTCGGCAGATTCGCCTAATTGGTCTAGAAGCAAATAGGGCGGCTCGACCCGGGTCGAACCGACCCTATTTTTATCTTTTTCACCGGACCGGGGCCCAACTGCCCGACAGGGCTCATACCTGTGTCAATGACCGGGTTGACCCTTTTGACCCGAGTCGGATCAGGAAACCGACCCGATCAACGAATGGGCTCAACCGTTGACCTCGAGCCGATCCAACCCGACCCGACTAGTTTTATTATATTATATTTTTATTATATTTTATTTTTTAAAAATAAATATTTAAAAAAATTTAAAAAAGGGTTTTTTTTTTTTTAGTATTTATTTTATTTTATTTTATTTTATTTTTTAAAAAATAATAAAAAATTTAAAAAAAAAAATTTTAAAAAAAGATTTTCTTTTTTTTTTTCTTATTTCGCTTTTTTTTAATCTCGAATTTTTTTAAAAATTTAAAATTAAAAAAACCTTTTTTTTTTATGTGACTTATCCGAAAGTGTTTTAATCCTTTGTTGTATTATTATGCATGCTGTTTTCTTATTTAAATTAGACAAGCCTAAGGTCGTGCGGTATTACGTGTTTTAATTTATCACCGTGGCATTATTATGCATGTTTTTTTAATACAATTGCATGAACTATTTTATTTTTGAATGTCATCTAACTTAGTTAAGGTTAGAACCTTAGGCTACATGAATTGTTGTACTCCCCGATTGCTGATCATTTCTGATTATGCACTCATTTGATCACCTCACATGTTAGGAGAAAGGTCCTAAAATCAATCCAAATTGCTTGACAAATGTTTTCAAAAATGAACAGGGTAGAAAGGTACTGAAAGGGCATTAGTCATCCAACTAATGTAACCAAGTCCCCGAACTCGGTTAATCTCTGGTTCGTAGGAATAGGGTGATTCTCCCATCATCCTATTTGGGTTTCTAATCGATCCACTCCAATTTGATTAGTGGCGACTCCTCGATATAAACCACTTGCATGTTAAATACTTAAACCCTAAGTTGTGATATGGTATGAGCTTGGGAGAGCCTGAGTTAAGTTCCAAACCTAGATTTAGCACGTACCAGGTGAGCCACCCTTCCTTTTAACTTGTCCAAAAAAAAGGGCGCGGGAGGTCGATCACGACACTTATAGAGAAGGACGAAGAAATAAGGGTGGTCAAACAACAAATGCAATTGATCTTGCGACACCTCAATCTCGATCATGATGAGGTTCCTCCTGTACCTCCGATTAGTCCAATAGGTGATGGGCACAATGATGAGCAACATGATGATGATGACACTGATGATGATGATGATTTTGTCAGTCCTTGCCAGTTAAAATTTCCATTTTCATATCATTATAATATTTTTAAGCACTAAATTTTGAGCACTATGTATTTCATCATCTTATCATTATGTATTTAAGCACTAAATTTTGATGTTATTAGGTGCTTAATCAATGTTAAATATAAATTCTAGAAAATAATTTTGCTATTAATTATATTTAAAATTGAAATCGTCTCTAAATAACATTCGTCATTGACTTTGTCGCTTAAGAATTAATAAAAATTCGTTGCTAAATTCGTTCCGGAACAATGTTCATGGCAAAATTAAAAATTTTCGTGGTAATTAGCGACGAATTTTGCCACAAATAAGTTCGTCGCAAATTACTGACAAAAAAAAAATTTCGTGGCAAATTAGCGACATATTTTGCCACAAATAATTAGTGACAAATTTCGCCACAAAAAATTAGTGACGAATTTTGCCATGAAAAATTAGCGACGAATTTTGCCACGAAAAGTTAGCGACGGATTTTGTCACGAAAAATTCGCGATGAATTTTGCGACGAATATATTTTGTCGCTAAATTTTGCGACGCTGAATTGGCGACGAAAGTTTTTTTGTCGCAAATTCTTTTAGCGACAATTTTTTTCATTTTTTTGTGATAAAATTTGTCGCTAAAACCTACTTTTTTTTTTGTAATGTCTCTAGAAATTAATTTTTGAGTTGTTAACGCAAAATCGAAGAATAAAGATTTTAATTAGATGAGACCTACCCCGGAAATGCTTCTTCTGACTTTAGTCTACTTTAGGAATGAAATGTTCCACTGCACACTGATGCGGACCTTCTTTGTTCTAAAAGCAACCATTCTTGTCAGGTTCTTTTTCTGTTCTATCCTTGTTTTCCTCAAGTAGCAGTCACTTATACTATTTTTTATGGTTAGTGAATTTAAAAGCAAGAAAACAAAAAAGATGCTCCGTTTTCTCCAAGCAATCCTGCCTCTGGTTGTAACCCCAATTTCTTTCCGCAGAATAAGCAACATTACTGTAATTGTGATGTCTCTGGGAGAATGAATTCTTTTCCGAGGACAGGATCCCGAAGAACCCGTTCCCAAACGGATGGAAAGGCCAGGCCGGGCTCTACGCAGTTGGGTTCACAAGGAGAGGCCTTTCCGGTGCGTCTCTGGATTCAATCAGTGTGGCACGTGACATTGGGAGGTCATGGAAAGAGGAAATGAAGCAGAAGAAGCATCCGGTCACGGCTCGCCGCAGAAGATGCATTTCGCACATGTTGACACCTACATTTTGGTGCTTCATTTAGCAAAATATTTGCATAAAAAAATTAGGGACTAAACTTTAGCTCCTAACAAAAATATCAAAATTAAATTGCAGTGCATGTATATTAAGAACATTTACATTAATAGTTAATTATGTCCACATAGTTGCATTTGCATTGGACTGGCGGAAAATGGAATAGCTCTGAGCTTAATTAGTTTGGATTAAGCCCACAGTGAAGAAAAATTTGTCCCAAAACCCATGACATCACCGAATCATTAAGGTGAGAGAACATTGATTGCGGCAAAATTGGAAAATAATTTTGTTCAGCATAGCAATTCTAACCATAAGGGCAAAAAAAATAAAGTATATGTTTGGGTTGATCACGATCACAAGAGCTGGACATATTTTCAAAGGAAAGAAGCAAAGGCAATAAAAATCTTCGTGCGTCGAGATCCGTAAGTAGAAGACAAAAAGCGGAGCAAGTGAAGAAAGTACAAAACCATGATATCTTTGTGACCATCCGCGAGAGGAAATACGATTTGCTTTCTTTGATATCCCAGACTCTCTCACCTATAAAAGAGAGACGGCACATTAACAAAGGGGGAGGAGGAGGCCACACAATTCAATACACGGGCACAGCAGTGACAGAGAAAAGAAAGAAAGGAAGTCGTTCTTTCCCTTTGAACGACTCGCGTCGCTGCCCTGTTTCTCTGATCGAACTCCACACCTTTTGTACCACAACATTGCAGTGCCCCCGAAGATTGAAGATGGTGATCCAGCGGTGACGTTCGTGAGGGTAGTTTGACAACGGAAGAGTTCCTCACAACTACAAGACAATTGAAACGCACGGCTATAGAGAGAGAGAAAAAAAAAAAGAAGATGAGAAGAGATCAAGAAATTTCTCTTTTTCCTGGGGGCGTCAAACACGCCTAGATCGGCCAAGTCAACATCTTCGTGGGTCCCTGTTGCTGCACCAGACCACTCCTTGAATACGATCGTTGGTTCCATCAATATCCATAACTATAGGGGTATGATTGCTGATTTATATCGTTTTCTTAACTCAAAGATGATAAAACAAATCTTACGAATTTCATGGATTGATTCGATGATAGTGTTTATCCTCTGTTTGATTTTATTTCTTTTAAAAGAAAATCCAAAAATATTAGTTAAAGTTTGAATTATTTTCTTGGAAGATAATGTTGCATGTTTAGGATAGGTCTAGATAACTTTCTTTGAATAGAATAGAATAACCCAAATTTGCTAGAAAGATAGGATAATTTTTCAATTTAAAATAGGATTTAAATAATTTACTTCCTAGTTTTGCTTAGATATTATGCTAATCTTAATAGTTTATTTAGGGGTAATTTTAATTTCGAATTTTCATATATAAATACCAAAAAATCACTTTAGAGTAAATTAAATTGTCTTTTCTAAAATAGACGGCATATTAATTTAGGCAATTTTATTATTCTGAATTTTAATAAAAAATACAAAAATTACATCATGTGCCTTTCATATAGAATTAGATTCATAAGTCGCATGTCATATAGCTTGCATTTTAGGTTTATTTAATTAAAAGTCGCATGTCATTTTAGAATAGACATATTTTGTACGTCATTGCATTTAGAGTAATCGCATTACATGCATTGCATATAGGTTAGTTTTCATTTAAACGAGAGAAAACCCTAAAAAATATTGAGTGGAATTACGTGTTAATTAGAAATCATATTTAGGATTTAGCTAACATTGCAAATGCGTACATTCCATTTCCTTACAATTTATTTATCGCTTTGATTATTGGCTGTTACTTTGGTAGTTTGTGCACCCGCATGATCACTCTGCATGATAGGAAGTAATAAAATCAATTCAAGCTGCCTACATAAATATTTTTTTTGAAAAGAAAAGGTACCGAAAAGGTGTTACAATAATCTAGCTTTATCAAGTCCCCGTACTCATAATCTCTAGTTTGTAGGAGTAAAATATATCTCGATTTCTAATCGACTCACCGTAAATAGATTAATGGCGACTCTTAACTGAAAATCAGTTGTACGTTAAGAACTTGAACCATAAGTTGCGAATTGGTATGGGCTTGAGAGAGCTCGAGTTAAGTTAAGTTTAGACTTAATAATCTATTAACCGAACCCCTAAATGGTAAACCTGAGGGTCGGTCACAATAGCACTTCCTGAAACTAACATTAAGATGGCCTGAATCAAAGCGAAGGGTTTTAATTCGGTTTTACCTTTTCATTTGCCTTTGGATTTGTAGCTTGGTAGATGGGAAGTGTCCTCATAACTGTCTGGATCTGATGAAGGACAAAGAGTCTACGTAGAAAGCAGCCCTCTCCAAAGAAAAAGACAAGAATTCTCAGTTCAGACAACAAGAGGCATTTTCGTTTTCTTTTGTGAAAAGACAGATGAGGCTTTTTCCTTTTATCATTTGTCTGAATGTCTATTGATTCGCTCTCGTTGTAAAAAAAATTGGAGAAAGATATTAGAAGTACGAAAAGTTTATTTCGGATCACTTAAGTATCACTTTTTTTAAAAAACGATCACTTAAGTGTCAAATCCGATCTGGATTGTCGAAAATTTGACATGGCAATGTTTTAATAATCTTAGTCCTATGTGGCTCGCTCGCCGGCGTGCCTAGTCAGCATATAACCCATAAATGACGTCGTCTAAAAGTTGTAATTAGTGATCGCTTAAGTACCAAATTTTATTTAAAGTGATCACTTTAGTGCTAGTTGTTGTTAAAAAATGATCACTTTAGTGCTAGTTGGATTGTGCGATGTCGTTTTAGATGTCCAAGTGGATTGAAATTTTTTAAGAAATATGTCAAGTCATATTAAAATTTTTAATTATAAATGTCATGTAATCAATTTGGCCAGAATTAGCACTTAAGTGATCATTTTTTCTTTGATTTGGCATTTAAGTAATCATTTTTTCTCTGATTTGTCACTTAAGTGATCAAAAAAAAGTTTTTGCACTAAAGTGAGCGCTGTACATAACTTTTGGCATTTCTAGTGTTCTTCTCCCTAAAAAAATTGTTACACATTTGAGAATCCTGAATGAAATGACACTTCTTTTTCTTCAATAAAAAAGAAATATATATTATGAGACAATCTGCAAAATGTGCAATTTGACAATATCACGAAAGTTTAATCCATGCATTTTGCGAAAAATGTGATATTTCTTGAAAATGTTTTCCGGAAAGTCATTTTTCAGGAAAATGACAAGATTTTCCAGTGTTCGACTGAGATCTGAAAATAAACTGAAAAATATTTTCCGTCATTCGGTACGTGGATAATATGTTTTGATTTTCCTCCTTGCACTCCTTATAATAAATTTTTTAATTTTTATTTAATATTTTTTAAAAAATTGAACTTTTAATTATTTTGAATTTTTTAATAATCTTTTATATTTTCTTTTCTTTTTTTCTTGTTTTTTATTTTTTGATTTCTTCCTCTATTGGCCACGGTGATAGCCAGCGAGCTCTACCCGCCTTACCAAGCCTCGGTGAGGGCCTCCGCAGCCTTGCCGACCTCAAGCAGGCCTCCTCGCCAGCTTTGAGTGAGATCAAGCCTCGCCTATGGTTAGTCACCGACCGTGACCGTGGCCAGCGACCGGCAAAGGAAGAAAGAAAAGAAAAAGAAAAGTATTACAAAATTAAAATATTAAAAAAACTTTTAAAAATAAAAATAAAAATTATTTTGTAAAAAAAAGTGAGGTGAAAGAAGATAGAGAAATTCTTCACCCAAAAAAAAAAAAAAAGAAGAAATTGTTTTCTGCTTTTTGAAAAGTAGAAAACATGTTCCTCACTTTTGAAGGTTTTTTTTTTCCATTGATGGAAAATGTTTTCCATTACTAGTTTATTTTCCGTGAAACGAACATCGAAAAATCTAAAACATTTTTCTGAAAGTTGTTTTCCGTGAAAGGAATGGAGCCTAAAATACTATATACATATATATATGTATATATACACACACACGTATAGTTGAATTCGTTTTAGCTTTTTTTGAAGAACATCAATGTTAGATAAGTGGAAAAATTAAACTTCTTATCTAAATTGTTGTAAAAGTTAATGGTTTCTAACTTAGAAACCTTAAACTTTTTCATTATGTTGATATCATTCCCTTTTTTCAATTGATTTGTCTATTTATTAGTCCACATACATAATTAAGTAATTACATTTTTACCAAACGTATGTAATTAATTACTGATGACCTCATTATACATTGCATGAATCCATTTTAATTTTTTAAAAAACATCAATGATGGATAATTTGCTTTTTTTTAATCTAATTAATGTAAACGATAAAGTAATGTGCAGGGGAAGTGGAAAGAGAATTGAGTTTTGTGATGGTATGTCCCAATCACAAAGTATTTATTTTACCCAACTTTCTTATTGTTTATAGTTATCGATTCTTGAGTAGCACGCAGTGGGATCATGCAAAATTCAAATGACTCAAGTCAAAGGGACGACTACGCCAAAAAATATAGAAGAAAAAGAAACAGGAAAAATCCAAATAAGGATATGAAGTGCCCTAATTTTTTGAAATAAGGGCTTGAAATGGATATTGTTTCAAATAAGCACTTAAAGTGACCATATCATTCTCAAAGAATGGCCTAATCTCGCCGGTCGAAGGGCATTTTCGTACGTAATTTTTTTGAATTTTTTTCTTTTTTTTTTCTTTTTTCCTTTTTTCTCTTTTTCCTCCTCCTATTCTTTTTCTGTTTTCTTTTTTCGTTTTCCCTTTTCCGCTTTTCCCTCCGCCGACCATCGTCAACCTTCTCAATGGCCATGGAGGTCACTAAACTCTAGCAAGGAACACCCTCACCTCAGGCTAGCAACATCCATCGGCTATCAATGAGGTTCGGCAATGGCCGAGGGAGTGAAGAGTGAAAAAGAAAAAACAAAACAAAACAAAAAGGAAATGAAAGTAAATAATTAAAAATATATATGTATACTTGGAATTTTTTTGACTAAAATACTCCTTCTCCGACGGTCATTTGTTGGCCAGCCAGCCAAAAGTCATTATTTGAGACGATTTGCTCACTTCAAACCTTTATTTGAGATGATTTGACCACTTCAAGCTCTTGTTTGAAACAAGATTTACATTAGACCCTTATTAAAGAAAATAATGACACTTCATGTCCTTATTTGAAATTTTCTACAAAAAAAAAATCAATGGACAACTATAACATTATCCTATTGTATAGCACAATGGGACCCATCAGACTTCAGAGGCAATACATTGTATACTTGAATGCAATATTGGCAGTCTGTTGAGCACTCATGTCAGATTTACATTTTATATGACGACATGAATGCCAATAAAACATAAGAAAAAGAGGAATTTGTATTCAAGTATATGTGTAAATGTGTATGCACAAGTTTTACATTACCTTGAGTATTTCCATAAACAGAACACTCACGCAGATAACTCTGTTCCAGTACTCCCATATGAAGTTATGCATGAAAACTTCCTTTATCCGTCTTTTGAGGTAACTGTAGAGGTAAATTTTCAAAAATCCGTGCTTTGGAAGATGATCATCTCGCAACAATGCCAAACGAAGCGACAAGCGAGCTCGTCAGCCACATCATTTTGGATGATAGAATTGCGGTAGCTGATTGGGATGCGGGTTCCGACTCTTGAGGACCTCGAGGAGGATCACTCGTTTCCTATCACAAGAAAACCGGTAACAAGTTGAATTCACCGAGTGTGCCATTAATGGCCGGCTTTCAATTTGTAGAGATTACAGAACCTGAAAGTCCCTGGTACAATTAAATTGAAAACAAGTCTATCTTCAAGAAATGGAACTCTTCAGAACCAAAGATAATTGGCTGTATATGAGAGGTGAGAGTTGCCAAAAGCCATGTTCGTCTACTGGACGTACGTAGCCCTAGTTTAAGGATAAATCAGGATAAAAATCATGAGTCTCGATTTCCTTTTCTTGTTTACTCTTTATTTGCTTGTAATTGTGCGCCGAATCCTAAAAGTGAATGGTCCTCATGTTGAATAACAAAAGGAACTAGACATGCAAGAAATTTCACGACAGAGAAGGCTATAATTAAAAGATGAAACTATGGTTTAGGGAATTACTTTAAGGGTTGGAGAACATAGTTCAGGCTCTCGCACGATGAATATCTGATCGCCCGGTTTGTCTTCCTTGTAGGCATCCTGATTCCTATGCCAAGTCCACAATGCATATGTTGAATTCACAATCTGCGAAGGAAAATAGCAAATAAATTTTGCTCAATTGAACAATGATGTTACCAAGGTGCAGTCAAAGAAAAGCAATATGAACTTTTCTAACTCATGCTAGTCATCCTCCAGAATCAAATACCCGTCAACTGATTCAAACTGGAACAAATTTCTCTCCAAAAAAGAAAAAGGGCACTGAGATCGTCTAATCCGACGGCTCTTATTGAATATTACACTAGCTTACGTTGTTAGATACGGAGTTCATAGGAAGAGATGCTTCAGATGGTGAGGCGTCATAGATGATCATATCAGTTCAGCTTAGGAAGCATGCCTAACATGGCAAGGGTCACTTAAAGCAGCAAGTTGAAGCCTTGCTCAGTAAAAGTCACTTATCACCTCTACAATATGACATGCCAACAACGTCCAATGTAGACTATTTATACAGGTTAGAACCAACAAGTGGATAGATAGTGATAACAATAAAATGAACTCCATTAAGAGGGCACATTGGTTTGGACAAGTAGAAAAAGTGTAAAAAAAGGTGCATGGCCTAGCATTTGACAACCATACCTCGAGTGTTCCATGTCCGAAGCTGCTTTCTCTGTATGCACTCCACTCAGGTTGCTTGCTCCAGCAGAATTTGCCTTTGGCGGGGCCAGAGGAGAAATTTAGACGACACAACCCTCCGAACTCAGGCTTGTTGTCCTCAGGTTTAGGACACTTTCCAGGGTCATCTGCAAAATTGACGTCAACTTTCTCGATATTGCCACCATCCCCGACTGTTATGTATACAGGACCACATGGGTCCAGTGTGTAGTTGTAGACTCTATTCATTCTCTCATATGCATGAACCTGCGAACCAGAACCAACATATCATGCAACTAACTAACAATTATAAAGAGGAAGGTAGTGGTATGTCAACACAGTGTCGGTTCTTCCACTTGACTTCTGTATAAATGTAAATCCAAGACTCCAATTCTCCTCTCTTGCCACTTTGATATGTCTTTTTTTTCTAATCTTTAGGCTAGCAGATTGCATTACATTTTGATAGGACATCATGGAGAAATATTAATATCAGGGTTGTCTGAGAAGAAGCCGTATCTGGTGATAGAAAGTGAAAATGTTGCTAGTCATACATGAGCATCATATGCAATAGCTCTGGTTTCAGTTCAACATTGTTTCGACTTTCATGTTTCTGAAGTAAAAATAGGCATTCCTATCCCAGACTAAATTACAAGAACTCACAAGAGGTGCGAACATTGTATTGCCATCATGAAATCATCGTAAGTTCTTTCCTCCTCCTCACACAGGAAAACAGGCGCACAGATTACGAGGGAAAGAAGCATTAACTTTTAAAGTGCGAAAACTTTAAGCTTCCTCATGTTATTTACTTACATGGCCATTGAACACAATATCGACTTTGTATTGATAAAGAAGAGCTTCCATTTCTTGCCTCATGCATTCAAATTCCTGATAATGGGAGTTATAGCTATTGTACCACGGAGGATGCCAAGCAGCAACCACCCATGGGGTTAAACTGCGATCCACTCGATGCAAGTCATCTATCAGCCACGAATACTGAGCACCTGGAAGGGCGAAATTATGTCAAAATGATGTCAGAAGACGAAGTTATAAATCATCCATCAGCCGGGTACATGGCTCTTCTTCATGCTGTGACTAAGTGGCAAAGTGTAATGCAGGATTTACTCATGTACCAGTAATGTTGTAGTCGACATAGGCACCGAGCATAATGAAGTGTACTCCTCCAGCATTGAAGGAGTAGTAGAAACTGCTGTTGGAACGACTCTCCTCCGAGGGAACGGCAAATCTTGTTAGGTATGATTGGAAGGTGATCCCATCAACTTGGGGCTCAATCTCGTGGTTGCCTTCTATGACCATCATAGGCACTCTTGATGTCAATAGCTCCATGAACCTGAAATTGTAATTAGTTGGTTCTTGGCCCATTCAAACAAGGTAATCACAAGAGCATTATTATGTGTAGCCGCAGAGACCTTAAAAATGAACCGGCATACCAAAATATCGTTGCCATTCTACCTCTGCTTTTAATCCATGTACGATGTGGATGATCATATCAAATCATCAAGTATAAAAAGGGACAAAGAAGGCAATGATCATGCAGATACAATATCATCTAGTGTGACCGACATCTTAGAAGAGGTATTTGGTATTCATATTGGTGCAGCAATGTTTGGTCTTCCTAACTTCAAATTGTTTAGCACTTGTACCATTATGGAGATGCTTCATTTTAAGCTTGCATCACAAACTTTTATCATCTTATGACTCTGTGCATACGAGACAAAATATTCGACTGGTCTGATAAACAACAAACTCATAAAAGGATGCGAAGGTGCATAGAAATTACCTTCCCCAGCCATCCCAGCGAGGTTGATATGTCTCTCTAATGGGTGCTTCTGGAAACGAACGATTGAAGTCTGAAGCCCCTTGTCCCCCAGTTGTGAGATACTGGTTTGCATAACTCAAGTCTCCAACCATCAAAACCAAGTCCGGATCATTCTTGATCACGTGATCTATGGTTGTCGAAGAATTGCTCGTGAGACCTAAATCTCCGATAACCGCTATACGACTGGGATATGCATTTGGACTGCGTGAGGGCATGGTCTTGAAGGAATATTCGTCACTCATAGCTGGAACAGAACTGTCGCCGCACTTAAAATAATAAGTCGTACCAGGTTGAAGACCTGGGAAGGAAAAAAATTTCTGTAGTGCAGGGAATAAGCAATTTCAATTGTTTTTGAACAAACTAACACTATCATAAAATGGATGGACTGGTGGTAGCTTCCATTATAAAAGTTAAAAAAAAAAGGAAAACGAGCACATGCCACATGGAATTCTTATACATTTAAAATTGCGGGACAGCCTGAAGCAAATCTGTTAATTTGGTCAAAACTTAAATGTTTGTTGGAGGGTGAATTGGTAAGCATAGAGATCAATCTCTCTTCTACGCGATTGACGTATTATTGTGAAAGTGTTTTCAGATTCTTAAAACTAATAATTGCAGTGAGCACAGGAAGCAGAGTACTAAAGATCACTTATGAGCTTTCTTCTTGTAGAGGATCATTTTGCTGAAAAAGTACTCTTTATCAGCTTTCTTCTCATAGTGAATCAATCGATTACCACATTGAATGCAAGCATAATGATTTGTAATTTAGGCTGGTCTTCATTGTGAAATTCTTATTAGCCAAGCAATGTCATACGAAATGCACCATCTTGATAACATGATAGCAGCTCACATAAAAAAACAAGAACAGAAAAAAAATTGACAATAATAGGCAACACGTGACACTAAGCAATTACAGATAAAATGGCGTCTATCAAGTGAAGCTTCTCATGCCCAGCATCCACCCGCAGAATCCAATTGAATTGAGTATATGAAGTAATCCATCGCTCTCACTTGAGGAATACATAACACCAAAGGCAAAAACACCGACAATCCAGATCATGTTGCCCCATGTGTCAGGAATGAACCTTAAGTTATGCAATGGAAATCAAAAACCTTATATAGCATTTAACCGATTACCAGTTACCTTCAAGTCTGACGTGATGAATAATGCCAGAGGTGTAATTTAAGAGCCCCTCGAACGGGTACAGTTGACTGTAGACGGCTGACATGCCGTCTTGCCGGCTTGCGTACTTCCCACTCTCTGTGCCGTACAAAACTTCACTGGCGACCGACGATGGATCGAGAGGCGTCACATTCTTGCCAATCTGAGCATCCCCTTGAAGACACGGATCAACTCGTTAACCCTACCAACATCGACATCTATTCCAACTTCTTAATCCATACAAACAAATAGATTTCACTGACCAGCCCTGAACTCGATGAACTCAAACGCAACACATCACATAAGGTGGAAATGCAGTACCAACTTGGTCATCACAACAGTCCATTACCCATATGAAGAAATGCACTATGATCACAAAAGCTAACAACTTGTTGGGTCTCTCAGGAAACATATT
The DNA here is from genome assembly GCA_024733475.1 of Syzygium grande. Lineage (NCBI taxonomy): Eukaryota > Viridiplantae > Streptophyta > Magnoliopsida > Myrtales > Myrtaceae > Syzygium > Syzygium grande. Next base: position 40,504,185 of record JAMXDD010000005.1, on the reverse strand, counting down.
CCTAATTCCAAGAACCGTTAGAACCATACCCGAAACTTGTACATATACCTCAAGCTTGACCACTCTGATTTTACAAACCTAACAAACAACAAAATTGTGAAGGAAATTAATTACCTGTGATCCAAGAGACCCACATCGAGCTAGGATCAGTGGACAGCGCGAGCGAAATCTGCTCTGGGAACAAGGAAGTGACGTTCTTCTTGAGCCTCGGGTGATCCATCGGCAAGTCATCGCTGCCCAAGCGGAGGGACGGGTTGAAGCGGCGCGTGATGGGCTGGAACGGACCCTCAAGGGTCGTGGGTATTGCGCTGCGGCTCTGCCCCTGTCACGGCCATCGCGGCCGCTGCTTGCACGAGCACAAGAATTGCGATCAAATGCGTCAGCACTTCACGGGCTGCCATAGTTTCAATGTTTCTTGGTCAGCCCCCAGTTTTTTTTGGGTTTCAGCGTTGGGAATGCAGACTGGTACTTTCTTGTTCTGCCCCCACTTGGGATCAAAGAGAGAATATCCCTTCGTTTGGTGCAATATCCCGGTCTTGGATTGGTGCTTTGTGGTTCCCAGGTTCAGGTGCCTACTGGTCATGTATTAACCCGTCGTTAAACCTGACACTCGTGTGCATACCTCGATATCTGCATTCGACAATCAATTAAAGAAAACGGTCAATAACGTCCCCGCCCTCTCATGTCGGATCCCAAGAGTGACAGCGGATTGCTGGCAAAAGTGGACATCCTCAAATGGTGTTTTTACCCTCCGCACTCGATTTCTAATTTCTGATTAATTTATCAGAGATAATCTCCAAAAAAGAAATGTAAGTCTTTTTTTCCGTGGGCCATCAATATTCAAACTCTTTTCCGCCTCTCCTACGCACCAAACTTGTACCACTGACCCAAAATATCTTCTGTTCGTCTTTCGTTGTATGGCCGTGATATGTCCAATGCGGCGGCCCGCATTATCCACTTCTCATTTGTGCTCGAGACGCATAGTCCATGTCTGTGTAACTCGTGATATTTATCCCTCTACCGATTAGTATGATCATTTAAAAAACATTTGGGGTCTAGTCCAATAACCTTGCCTTTGAAGCGGGTTTTCAACTATATTTAAGTGCATTTCTAAATCTCTAATGAATTATGTAGCTTTTTTGTGAACGAAATATCAATAGCTTATGAACATGCAGCTGCATAAACATGTCTATAGCCATAGTTGTCCAGCGGTAAGCTTTAGACGACACAGTCACAAATCCACTTCATAGACGTCTTCAATTGTATAAGCATATGTAAGTCGCGAAAACAGCACCCTAACATCCACAGTCAGAAAACTAGAACATAGTAATCTTTGTATGTCTAATTTGGAATCCATCATTCTTGATGCGAAATAGCGACTATTCTGCGCTCAAATGCTTCTCCTCTATTACCCTCTATCTGACTGGCTTAATAAGATTGCCCCTCACGATTAACGTTCAAAGTAACAACTCCTTATATGAGGTAATTTGTGCATCAGAGTTGAAGGAGAAACATGAGCACTATTTATAGAGTTTCAGCCATAGGTCCTCTAATCACAGGTCGGGCTCTACTCGGCCCACATGAGCCAGCCTTGTATTAGACTTATTAAAAATCTTTATATTTTACATCATTAGATCAACCTCATAAAAATTAATGTAGCCCACATCAAAGAAATACTTATTTTCTTCCACTTGGGCTTATTTATTAAAACTGTACTGTATGTGCGCTTCTTTATGTTGGTCTAGAGATTATTCTTAACAGTTAATCCAATCCCATAAAGTCTTAAACATCGAATTATAACGGTAACTGCATCAATACACACAGAGCATTCCATATTCACAAGTGCTTTTAACTCTACTAAAATGGATTTAATATGATAGTATGGCAAATGAATAACATCTAGTAGAGAGTGATACCTTATGTGTCATCCCCTTTGTCAATCAACATTCTCTCTCCTTAAGTATCACAAAATCTGATGTGTCATAAGAGAATATCTTTATAGTTCCAATAAACCTACATATGTCCCATCCTTATAGTTAACTTTACCTTTATGTGTAACAAGACATATCCCTAAGGCTAATAACTGAATGCCCCTAGCCTTTACTGAAGGTTTACATAATACTTTAAGATTTTCATGAGATATATGTATTCAACATGATAACAATACATTCATAAATATTTTATTGAATGCAAAAGAGCTGATATATATCAAAATGTTACAAAATGTAACAAATGCAAATGTAAACTTTATTAGAGCAAAAATAAAAAAAACTCCCACTAAACAATAGCATCTCATGATATTCCTAAGCCCATGCTAATGACATGTCGTTCAAACTTACGAGGACAAAGACCTTTAGTTAGTGGATTGACAACCATATCATCTATGGAAATATGCTTTACTGCAATATCACCATTCTAAACTATTTCCTTTATAGTAAAAAACTTGAACTCCATATGCTTTGACCCTTTGAGATCTATGTTGTTGTTGATAAATAACACTATAGAGTTATTGTCACAACACAACTATATGGGCCTATCCATGAAGTCAAATACGGTCAATCCCTAATGAGTTTCCGGAGCCAAATAGCTTGAGTAGTTGCCAAAATAATCACCACCCCGGTCAGATCTGATAGCTTTTATAACTTTTCCCAATTGTTTCTTGACTTTAGTCCGAGAAATGTTGAGCTTGTCAAGAAATTCAGATTTTTCCTCAATCATGTACTAATAACTATATCAACAATAGTCCTCAATAAATTTGACAAAAGAAAAGTTTCTACAGAAGATTGCCCTATAGGGTCAATTGATATTAGTGTAAATGACCTTCAACAGGTCAGAACTATGGACTACAATTTCTTCTTTATCTTATTGATCTTTCTCCCACAATAGCCTACACAAATCTCTTGGTCACTTTTAAAAGCAGACAAGATGTTAGCCTTTCCACTCTTTCCCTAGAGATGTGACCGAGCCGTTTATGTCACAATGTATAAGACTATTCCTTAAGTAGAGGTATTTTGAAAATAACATTTTCAGTCATATAAGCGACGTATATATCATTGGGAGTTGAACACAATTTGTACAATCCTCAGACATATTGCAGCACCCAACCTCATTCAAATTAAAAACCATAGAGACTATATTGTTCTTTATTTCAAAAGAGTTGTTACATATTCCAAACATGATATGGAAACTAAGTTTCATCTAAAAGAAGAAACATATAATTTGTTTCCTAGGTGAGATTTGATTTGTACATATTTGGCTTCCTCTGGTTTATGAATCATTGTTTGGTAAATGCAATATGATCAGTTGCACCATTATCAAGCCATCATGAACTGGATGGGACTTCAGATAGATTGGATTCATAAACAAATACCAAAAAATCATTACATGTAGGCTCACGCTTGGATAACCAAATTTTATATTTGTCGCAATCTTTCTTTATGTGACCTTTCCTCATACAAAAGAAGTAATGCTCACCATGCTTTCTTATATTTGTCAGAATAACCCGTGGTTTCATGAGTTTCTTTTCTGAGTATGATTTTTGGACCTCTTACTTTTCTTATTATTGGAACTAAAGGCATGAAGGGCAATGTGCCCTCTTTCTTTCTTCAATATCTCTTCCTCTGCCACCACCCTAGCTATTAGGTCATTAATTAACCAAGTCTCATCTTGAGAGTTATAGCTGGTCTCGATAATCCCAAAATCAACTGAAAGGGTGTTTAGGCTTGTTGCACAATGCAAGTATCATGAATAATAACTTGGAGGGCCTAAATTTTTGTCTACAGGTCTTGAAGGGCCTAAAGTTTTGTTTACAGGTCTACCATTATAAGGACGTAATCCCTAACCCCACTAGAATTATCATACCTCATATCAAAGAGTCAGTGTAAATGTGTCCTAATCTCAGCATTAGACGAGGCACGATTCCTAGCCTCCAAGGCTTTCATCATCTGTTTAGCAGTGTAGTCAGCTAGTAAACCACTCTTCAAGTGTTTCCGAATGGACTGTATCATTGATAACAAGCAAATCCGATTGCTCTCTTTGCCAAGCAGGGGTTTTATATCGATATTTCTCAAATCAAATTAAGTGTGTCACTTTAGTAGTCACAACCCAATTGAATCCTTGAAACTCTCTCACACCAGAGATATAAACTTTATGTCTCACTTTAACCATATACGTATAATTTTAGACTTGAAGACAATGGCAATTTGCTACTAAAAGCACATGTCATGACAATTACATTGTTTCATTCATTGATGCATGTTAAAACTTATACATGCTATCAAAGAATCATGCTCTGCACAATCTATCTATGATGATATACATGTGAGTTAGCATTTGTATTTCCGAAATCATAGAGAAATATAGGAAAAAATACCAAAAATACTAAAAATGTATATCGGGTTCTATGCGCATTTTCACATCTTTAAAAGCATCAAATGTGTAAAATAAGTATACCAAATTGTAGAGCATCAAATACGAGAACACTAGCATTCAGCACAATGCAAACAAATTCAAGTGCCACCAGAGTGTGCCAGTGTGAATAGCGCACTCTCGGCGTGCTTTTTCTAGCATTGATCGCTGAACTGATCGATTTGATCAATGGTCAACTGGGTCAAGTCAACGGGGTTAGCGGGTAGGGTAAGGTCACCCACAGTCAACCGAGTTGACCCGTGTCAATGGGTTGTTGACGTCAGCCCTAGCACATGCAACGCTAGGTGATGATTGTGTGGCGATACATGCAATGTCCCTTGGAGGCGTGTGACCTATCAAAATTCTTGTCTTGACGAGATATATCCATCTATGTGATCAAAATCAAATTTCATCAGACAAAAATTCCAAAAACAAGCCAAATTCAAAGGTTCTAGCCTTAGACTATGATGACTCTAACAACTCATGTAAGCCGTGAAAACAGCACCCCAAGATCCATGGTCAGAAAACTAGAACATAGTAATTGAGAAAAGGGATTGGCGCACCTAATTTAAAATACATCATTCTTAATGCGGAATAGTAACGATTATGGGCTCAAATGCTTCTCCTCTATTACCCTCTTTATTACTTACTCAATAAGATTGCCCCTCATGATTAACATTAAGTAATTGTTCCTTTTGTGAGGTAATTTATGCATTAGTGCTAGACGAGAGACTTGAGCACTATTTGTAGAGTTTTTAGCTATAGACCCTCTTATCATAGGTTGGGCTCTACTTGATCCACACAAGCCAGTTCCATGTTAGACTAATTAAAAATCTTTATATTTTACCTTATTATACCACCTCGTAAAACAGTGAATTTCAACATCAATTAATATAGCCCACTTCAGAAAAACTCTTATAGCATGAGCACATAATCAACTCTTCATGTGGTATTGAGTATTCTCTAGTCTTTGCCTTATGGAACTTTATAAAAACCTTAGGATGTGTTTGTTCTCATGAAAAGGATTTTCATGAAATGATTTTCTAAACTTTTTGTATTTGGTCTACTGAAAGTGGATAATTAATAAAAAAAATTAATGATCAGGGAAAACAACCATATTTAAAATTGAGAAAAATGATTCCTCCATCCTAAAAAGAAGAAATCATTTTTCTGAACTCTTTTTCCACATGCACGCTCATGCACGCTCACATAGAGTTTTAATCTGCGTAATCTCTCTCTCCCTACTTACTCATCTTCACTCATCTTCAATGCCTTCAATACCTTTTCTTCTATTCATAATAAACTCTCGAGTTGTTTCATCTTCTCTTCGAATTGATTCCTACCATTAACTTCAATAGCATATAAGCGTTGATATGTCATAGGTGTATTGGACTAAATGATAATATGTCATATGAACTTTAACTCGGCTATGTGACTCATATTCTTAAAAAAAAAGTTTAGAAGGTGTTTGTGGAAATGCCAATTAAAAAAGTTCTTATTTTCAAATTTACAATGAAATTTCTTTTTTCTTTGCTTTTTCATTTTGCTTATTGTGGTACCACTTTTTGATTACTTTTTTTGGAATGGAGTATCATTTCATATGTAGTTTTATGAGTACTAAGAGATTAAGTAGTTATTTGCATTTTCTATTTTTATGGCAACCTTTTTTTAGGTTGCTTTAATTTTAAAAAGAAATAACTAAAAATCCATGCTTCATACATTAATAATATCTTAGACAAAGATTTTGATATCATCTTTGTATCTTATATTATCAACAAAAAATAATTACAACGGAGAAGATAATTTTGAAAGTAAAGCCTAAATATTGAAAAACTTTTTCCCTCTCGCTTTTTAGTACATCACCAAACAACTAAAAACTGGTCATTTCCCTAGAAAATATTTTTCATGGAAAATATTTTTCTCCATTTGACATGGTTTTTTGCAAAGCAAATATTGGTGGAGAATCACAAACATATATTTAGGGGGAAAATTACTAAAAAAGTCATAGATCTCTTGTACGAGTGTCAATTCAGTCCTAAAATATTCAATTTGGTCAACCTAGTCTTTCTGGCTAATTTTGGGAGAAATTACTGACGTGAACACTGGCCATGCCACGTAGAATGGTCAGTGCTAATGTGGACAATTTTTACAATTCTTTAAATATTTTTCTGATTTTTTTTTATTTTTCTCCTTTTATTTTCTTTACTATTTTCCATTTTTTTCTTTTCCTTTCTTTTTTTTTTGTTTTGACTTTGCTGGCAAGGACTCACTGGTCACGGCCCCTCGCTTAGATCTAGCGAAGGTGTCCTAGACTCAATGCCAAGGCTGCGGATTGGTGGAGGGAAATAAGAAATAAGAAAAAATTAAAAGGCATAAAAGGGAAAAAAAAGAAAAAAATAATTAAAAAATCATAAAAATTGTCTACATCAGCGCTGCCCATGCTATGTAGGATATCTGATGTTCACATTAGCGATTTTCGGCTAAAATTGGTTGCAATGACTACTTTGGCAAATCATCAAAAAGTTTAGAATTAAATTGGCCAAATTAATAGGTTTAAAACTAAATTGACATCCGTATAATAGGTTTATGGCTTTTTTGATAATATCCCTATATTTATGCTAGACTGGGGACCAAATCATTTAAATTTACATGGACAAGGATTAACACCTTTTACCATCGAGAGAGCATTGTCTCATCAAATTCAAAGGCATCAATAGTCTCGATTTTTAGAGATGCGCATAAGTTGGATGGCAAAATATCTCTGACCATTGAGGCAGGGAGTAAATGGTCTACAGATATGAGTATGTACATTTTCAGAGTTTCATATTTCATGGCGCTCTTAGTGGACTCGTGAGATTGCTTATCCCTTATGCTATCCAAGCAAGTAGCAAATCAGTAAAATCAAGAGGCATTTCGTATTAAGCAGATCAATTGTAAGAGCTACAAAACTAATAAAAAGTAAAAATTACTATTGAAACCCTAATATGGAGTACTCGAATAAGTGTGATTGAATGGTAACACTAGGTGGGATAACAACCTGACGGGACAAATTACATATTACCCCCAAGTTTATAGGGTTTCTTGCAAATTGCCGCTTGACATCTCAATATTTTAAAATTTATCCCCTTAATTTTTTAAAGGGTTAATACTACGAAAAATCTTAAACTGATACAATTATGATAATTTTACCAAAAACTATTTTTTTGACCATAAAAAATTTCAAACCGATACACTTGTGACAAATTTACCTGAACTATTTTTTTGACCACCAAAAATCCCGAACTGGTATACTTGTGACAATTTTACCCCGAACTAATTTTTAATATTATTTTTTTATATTTTCGAATTTTTATTAATTTTTTTATTTTTCTTTTCTTTTCTTCCTTAATCTTCTTCATCTTCAATCTCTAGTCAGTCGCCGGATTGGCCAGAGGCGGAAGCCGACAAGGTCGGCCCCATTGGCCGCTAGCAAGGCTCGACCTCACCGGCGGCTAGCGAGGGCTCGCCGGCAGAGCCGAGCCCTCACCAGATCTGGCGAGGCTTGACCTCTCCAACGGCCGAGCCCTTGCCAGATCTAGCGAGGCTCAAACTCGCCGACAACTGGCGAGGTCGGCCTCGCCTAGCGCGGAGGTTGAGCCTCGCCCGGGGTCAAGGGGCCAAGCCCTCGTCAGATCTGGCGAGGCTCAACCTTACCGGCACTGGGCGAGGCTCAACCTTGCCGACGCTAGGTAAGGCTAACCTCACCAATGCAGGGTGAGGCTGACCTCGCCTAGTTGTCGACGAGTTCAAGCCTCGCCAAACTGGCAAGGCCTCGGCCGCCCAACAACGGCGAGGTCGACCTCGCCTAACGCCGGCGAGCCCTCGCCACCGCCAAGGAGGGTCAAGCTCTGCCGGCCGGGCAAGGCCAACCTCACCGGCTTGTGTCTCGCCAATTGCCGGTCCGGTGGCTAGCCAGAGGTTGAAGATGAAGAAGATTAAGGAAAAAAAGAAAAGAATAAATAAAAAAATTCAAAAAAATAATATTAAGAAATTAGTTTGAGGTAAAATTATCACAAGTATATCAGTTCGGGATTTTTGATGGTCAAAAAAATAGTTCGGGGTAAATTTATTACAAGTGTATCAGTTTGAGGTTTTTTATGGTCAAAAAAATAGTTTTGGGTAAAATTATCACAACTGTACCAGTTTAAGATTTTCTGTGGTATTAACCCTTTTTTAAACTTGTTGCAATGTGCCCCGAACATTGACTCTAATCAAATTGTGCTGGGATAATTGCTCAAAAAGTTTTAAGCATATTATACGGTAACCAATTCAATTCTAAACTTTTTCAATTTGGCTTATTTAGTCCTAAACATTTTGACGAATTTTTAATGTAGTCCTTTCCACCAATTTTGGTCGAAGATCGCTGACGTCATCAATCATGGCCAGCGTTGACGTGAACAATTTTTGTAAAAGATTTAATTTTTTTGAATTTTTTCTTTTTTTTTCTTTCCTTTTGCTTTTCTTTTCTCTTATTTTCCTATTTCCTTTTACTAGTAGTTGGGCTCTCGGCAATGCCCAGTGGAGGTCGTCACATAGGATGACCGACGCTGCCTTAACCATTGTGTTAGCAATTTTTTGTTAAAATTTGCCGAAATGACTACATTGAAAAATATTCAAAAGGTTTAATACTAAATTACCCAAATTGGAAAATTTTGGACTGAATCGAATGATGTACAATAAATTTAAGACTTTTGAGACAATTTTCCCAATTTATGCTTGGAGCTTCCTTCACATGACAACATGATAACTTATTTTGGAGGGGAAATTAATAATATAAATATTTACATGGACAACTTAGAAATATATTGCACGTAACAGCATGTGACAAAAATTTCAACAAGAATTTGATGAGAGTAACTGAGAAATATAATTTGGAAATATATTTTTGATACGTATATTCATTTTTTCAATCATATATATCTACATATAGTGCATATATATAGGTGATAAAAATCTTCCATAACTGGTCATGTGTAGTCAAATGATGAGAGCTACAAGCAAAGTTTGGCTCGAGCCAATGTTAACGGGCACATTACAACCAATTTAAAAAAAAAGTAAATTGCAAAATTGAAGTTTTGGGGGGCAACTTGCTTCAATCTCGAAAATTGGGGAGGCAAAATGTAGTTCACCAATAAGTAACACGCTCCATCATGTCGGAAATCTGAGCTGTTCTATGTATATATATATACATGCTTTGCATTTCAAATTCAACATTGTTAGAAGCACATTTATCATTGTTATCGAACAAATGGTCTCGTCAAAGTGAAGCAAGGAATGCAAAACCCTAAATCAGTCGGCCTGTAGCGAGCACAATTTCCATTGAACACGCAAAAGCCATCGTGGTGGAATTTTGGATTTCAAATTCAACCCCGTGGAGCCCTGAGCTTTTTGATTAATAAGAGTCATGAAAAGCAAGAGAAAAAGAGCGTCGTTGGCCCCTTGAGACCCCCATTAATTGAAGGGTGGTGAAACTGTGAAACTTTGTGAGGTGGGCATTTTTCTCCCCCCGGGCTCTCTCTTTCTCTCTCTAAGTCAAAAAGGCAAACTTGGCCCTTTATAACACGTAACTCCATCACCTTATCTTCTCCAAACAAAAACCTTCTCAAACTTCATAAACACCAAAACCCCACTTTGCTCCTTGTCCCATTACAATTTCTCTCTCGCTCTCCAATCAGGTTCCTGTTCTGTTCACATCACGACTCTCTCACCTTACATTGGTTTCATAAATTTGTCCTTTGAAGCTAAACATGCTAAAGATTTGTACTGGGTTATACGATTTCAATTGCTTTTGGTGTAATTTGATGTGTGTGCTATTATTTCAAGTGTGGGATCCAAGGTGGGTGAAATCTCACCACGCTTTTCGTCCTTACGTGAAGAAATGAGCTCTGTTAGGGTTTTTCTTATTGAAGTCATACAGAAGCGTGTGTATATATATACACACGCTTCTGTATGACTTCAATCAGAAAAACCCTAACAGAGCTCATTTCTATTTGCTACAATTGTGGCAAAAAGGGCCATACCTCTAGATTTTGCAAAATCAGTAAGAAGGTCAATGAACTAGATTTAGATAAAGAGACTATTAATCAGCTCAATCAATTAATGATTGAAACTGACAGTAGTTCTCTAGATGAATTTGATTTTGAAAAAGGCCTACAGATTTATGATTTAGAAACTTCGTCTTCTTCTACTTCAGATAATGAAAAAGAAGATTTTGAAATAAATGTTTTAACAAAGGAAGAAGAAATCCTTTTACAAACTTTTGATCAAATTTCTGACCCTGAAACAAAGTTGAAATATTTGAATAATTTTCAAAAACCAAAACCTTCTGTCCAATCTGATAACCCTTATAATATTACTACTATCCTTAGCAAATCAAAAAAGTCTGTTTCTAAACCAATTTCTATGAATGATCTTACTCAAGAAATCAACAAGCAAAAACAAGAAATTCGAGAGCTCAAAACAGCCCAAATTTCTATGCAAAAAGACATTTTGGAAATGAAACTAAAAATTTTGAATAAGGAACCAGGGGAAGAAGATCCCGAAGATAGGATCCCTCAACATTCCGAAACAAATTTTCTTTTGATGCTTTCTGAAATAACCACTAGAAAATGGATTATCAGCATTTCCATAAAAGTCCAAAATGAATTTGTTTTGGAAACAACAATTTTTTGATCTTTGGTGCAGACCTTAATTGTATAAAAGAAGGTCTCATACCAACCAAGTATTTTGAAAAAACCCATCAATCTACGAAATCGACCTGAGACAAGTTAAAAAAAAATTTAAAATCCGTAGCGAGAGGTCATAAAAGACCAAGTCTCTTTTAAAACCCCTTTTCTACTGGTCAAGGATATCAAACAAAATGTTATTTTAGGATCACCTTTCATAAACTTACTACAGCCTTTTAAAGTCACTGAAAAAGGAATTGAAACAAAAACCTTGGGAAAAAGGATATGTTTCGATTTCATTTCTAAACCTCAGACTAGAACCTTGAATACTCTTCAAGAACGTTCTATTTCTGAGATTAATTGTATTATTCAAGACAAAGAAGCACATCTTCAATTTTTGAAAGAAGATCTTGAATACAATAGAATTGATAAAAACCTTTCAAGAAAAACCTTGAGGAAAAAGATTTCTAATCTTGAGACTCAAATCAAGGATTCTATATGTTCTAATATTCCAAATGCTTTTTGGTCTCGCAAAAGTCACATAGTTGATCTTCCTTATGAGCCAGAGTTTTCTGAAAAGAATATTCCTACTAAAGCCAGACCTTCTCAAATGAATCACGAAGTTCTAAATTTCTGTCAAAAAGAAATACAGGAACTTCTTGAGAAGAAGCTTATTAGGAAAAGCCAATCACCTTGAAGTTGCTCTGCTTTCTATGTCAACAAAAATGCTGAACTAGAAAGAGGAGTCCCAAGATTGGTAATTAATTACAAACCATTGAATACAGCTTTAAAATGGATAAGATATCCAATTCCTAACAAAAAAGATTTGTTGAATAGGCTTTATGATGCAAAAATCTTTTCAAAATTTGATATGAAATCAGGATTTTGGCAGATCCAGATTAGCGAAAAGGATCGGTACAAAGCAGCCTTTACTGTTCTTTTTGGTCAATATGAATGGAATGTCATGCCTTTTGGATTGAAAAATGCTCCTTCTGAATTTCAAAGAATCATGAATGACATTTTTAATCATTGTTCTGATTACATTATTGTTTATATTGATGATGTTTTAATATTTTCTACATCCATAGAAAAACATTTCAAACACATCAATCATTTCATAAATGTTGTGAAGAAAAATGGTTTGGTAGTTTCGCCTACCAAAATATCCCTTTTTAAAACCAAAATCTGTTTTCTAGGTCACTATATTCATCATGGAACCATTATTCCTATTGAAAGATCAATTTCATTTTCTGATAAGTTTCCTGATGAAATTAGAGACAAAACTCAACTACAGAGATTTCTAGGAAGTTTAAATTATATTATTGATTTCTTCCCACGTGTCAACATAATCTGTAAACCACTCCATCAGAGGCTCAAAAAAGACCCTCCACCATGGACACAGGTTCATACAGACATTGTGAGACAAATCAAATGCACTGTCAAGGAAATTCCTTGCTTGCATCTTGCAGATCCAACTGCTTTCAAAATTGTTGAAACTGACGCTTCTGATATTGGTTATGGAGGAATTCTTAAACAATCTAAAGACAACAAAGAACAAATTGTTCAGTTTGTCTCCAAACATTGGAATGATTGTCAAAAGAACTACTCCACCATTAAAAAAGAAATTCTTGCTATTGTACTTTCTATTTCTAAATTCCAAGGAGATCTTTTGAATCAAAAATTTCTATTGAGAATCGATTGTAAATCAGCAAAAGATGTTTTGCAAAAGGATGTTCAAAACATTGCTTCAAAACAGATTTTTGCTAGATGGCAAGCTATTTTATCTGTTTTTGATTTTGACATAGAATTTATAAATGGTTCTTCAAATTCTCTCCCAGATTTTCTCACGAGAGAATTTTTGCAGGGAAAATGCCTCCAAAAAAGCCAACTAGGAGAGACAAAGGAAAAGAGGTTGCAGAACCTCCTCCCGAGAAAAAATTAACCAACATCAGGACATGGCTCCAGGCAGCACAAACGCCTCCAAAACCTCTTTCTATTACTACCATTTCCAATCAGGTTAAAGAAGAACCTATTTCTATCAAACCTTCTGATAATAAACCTCTTTCTATTGACATAACCCAGTTAACCCAAGAGCAAGCACTGCTGCTCCTTCAACAAGCCTTTAATAATCAACCACAGCCTTCCATGGCATTGGTAAGTCCTGACCCTTCTCCCCTAGCCACCCAAAAGGCAAAGGGAAAAACGATTTCTAGCGAGGTGGTGATTCAGTCTACCCAGGCTATCCAACCTATTCGAGACCCTCGGTCTACTCAAAGTTGCCCCTCCAAAACCAAAATTCTTTCATAAAACAATATTTTAAAACATACGCAATGTAGAAAATGAATTTTATAATGCAGATCCTTATGTTTTTGCTAGAAATATGTTTTTCTGAAAATTTCTTCTATACTCCTCACGATGTTTTCAAGACATCCGAATTCTATGAGAGGATTTTAGAAGAAACAAAGTCTATTTATTTCATACATTTTGAAGACAAAGGCCATGTGAATTACTCCACGGCCGTAATCCTTAGGGTCATCCACCCTTCCCAATGGAAACTGACCCTTTGGCCTTGCATAAATTGAAACCAAAACCAATGAAGCCCTTCCATATAGGACCTCATTTTCATATTTTGATTACCAACAAGCCCTTCTCGAGAAAAAACGCCAATAACACCCATACTTGGCTATTTTTCTTCCAAAACTTTGATATTTCTTCTGCTCCTTATTGGTTCATCCGATGGTGGGAACACATGGGACCAACAGAGGATGTAATCCATCCAAGGCTCAGACCTGGTTATGAACTCTTTCTAGAAAAATTTATCCCACTACCTTCTAAGAAAAATTTTCCTAAGTTGATGCTCTATTTCTATCATTTTGGAGCATCATGGGTCCTCGGATGGTATTTTGATTACCGAAAATCCCCTGAAACTGGGATTCCCATTCTCATTAGACGTTTTAAAGTCAAATGTTGGGACGGTTTCAAATTTTTTGACAGAGTCACCAAATGTATGTTTCGAATGGCTAATTTCTAGGGGAAATCAACCCATCACAAGTGATGATATCTCCCCATTTTTGCATGATAAGGGATTTGTACTATCCAGACTAGCTTCTACCAAATCCCATCAGCAACTCACAGGAATGTTGAAACAAGCCCTTTCTGATTTAGAAGATACCAACTCTTCTCAACACAGCGGCAATTCCAATGAAGATGATTGCTATGGCATCCCAGGATTTGCCCCCATTCCTGGCAATTGGGCCAGTGTAAAGGATGATGATGAAGAAGAAGATTTTGAGGAAGGACCGGCGGAAGATTTGTCCAAACCCTCTTGAGGACAAAAAGCGCCGAAAGAAGACTCTGGCATTTCCATTGTCGCCAAAGCAGAGTCCGTCAAAACTTTTCTCGCTTTTCATGATTATGTTGGGTTACTGTACACTTTTTACTATTTGCTACGATTGTCACCAGACATCAGACACTTTCTACTATTTGCTACAAGTACCCTTTGTATCCGCATGCACTTTTTACTATTTGCTACAGAACCTTCCTCGCCTATAAAAACCACGCTTCTCATATTCTGAAAGACACCTTTCAGACTTGAGAACTCCGAAACACATACTCTCCTTCTGATCCAACCTTCTCAGCTCCCTTTCTAAACCTCTTTTGAATAGATCATTCAGATACACCCTTTTGAATACCTTTCTATCCAGTAAGTTTCTAGTCTCTAGAAGAGATCTTGTTTAATATCTTTTATAGTGTAGAAAATCTAGTCGTTCTGGACTAATATAGTCTGAGTAACGGGAGAATTTCTACCACAGGATTCCCATATTTTTGCACTTGTACTTCAATACTTCTATTGTAATCTTTCAATACTTGTTTGTGTAATATTCCATCATTTATATATGAATCATTTCTAATTTCCTTCTTGCATTTACATTAACATTCATAGCATTTACATACCCCACAAACGGCAGGCCGAACCGCCTGTGGACGGTCTGTAATTTCTAACTTCTGATCATCCTTGCATAGTAATACCACCTACATGGTTGGTTTAGAATATCTAATTGTTCTTATTATGATCCTTTATCTTGCTTACGGCATTTTTATTATCATCAATGCGCGCCATTTTATTTAATCTAATTTATATTATCTCTTTCTGTGTAGAATATATATATGTATATATATATATATTCTATCTTGCTATTTATAAACGCATTCAATAGAGCCTTTTCTACTCCAACTGACGTTTATAATATTTCTGTCTGTTTAAATTGTTTCTATAGAGATTTTGAGTGGAGACTTCGTGGTTTAAATCAGATTTTGAATATACTTAGACGATTTCTTCTACACTTATTTCTCTTCTCTTTATAGATCCCCAGATCCTTGGACACTTATGGTATCAGAGCCAAGGGGTAGATAAAGATATTTGATATAAATTTATTCGCAGTAAAGACGATTTCCTTCGTGGAAATCTTTTCTGGTGATTTCTGGATGTGTTCCAGGCAGTAAAACCCTGAGAGGTAGTAAGTCCGTTGGTAAGCATCGCCGAAGTCCGCTGAAAAGATTTAAAGTAGTCTTTTGCAATGAATTTATTGAGAAGATCTGAGTCTTCCTCTAGTTCTTTATCACAAATGTCCTTAGATCAAGGACCAATAAATAGAGAAGAAATAAATATAGAAGATTTCAATAAGTCTATTGAAAATTGGTTTATTCAAAAGTTAAACTTGATAAAATTTATGAACATTCTAAGTTTAAACTCTTTGGAAACAATGACTACGTCATTGTTACTGAAGAAAGAGATGTACCACTTTCTAATTCTTTTGCTTCAATACAACTTTTGAATAAAGATTCTATAAAGAAACATTCTCAGAAATGGAATTATATGCATATAGGATTGGTACAGGTTGGTGCAAAACCCCTTACCAAAGAAGGATTAGATACTTCCTTACTTCTTGTTTTGAGAGATGCAAGACTTTTAAAATACGATGAATCCATTCTAGGAGCCGTAGAGACAAGTCTATGTAGTGGACCAATCCATTTTGATAGTCGTCCTGGTCTCACGATTTCTCTCAAACACAAAAATATTTTGAAATCCCTCACTCTTCAAATAAAAACTCATAATTACTCCATAGCCGAAGGTTCCATTCCTATTGCTCTCATTTACAGAGTTTACTACAAAGTTTTAAATTCTGCATTTGGAAGCAAAGCTTTTAAAATAAATTCCAATAGAGAAACTCTTCTGTTACAAACAGACATTTCTAGAGCAAACATTACTATCCCTAGGACTATTCCTTGGAATCATATAACACTTCCTGATCAATGGGAACTCGAGAACCAGATTCCCCAACCGATCATTCAAAATTCTGATCCTACCAATATCATTCAACATCCGGAAGGTAGGGTAACCATTCAATTTTCTAGAAGATCTATTGACATCCCTAGAAGGTCTTGTGACATTAGATTAGTTCCTTCTTGGCATTCTACTTCCTCTCGAAGGTCAGGAGACGCAGTTCCTAATATTCCTTTAAATAATCCAGGAGAAGCATCTGCAAGTGCTCCTCCTCTTCCAAACATCAGCGGTATAGATAACAGATCTGGAATTTCCAGGCCAGTTTATCAACATACTCCTGATTTCCCCGATCCTACTCCTTCTGAAATGGAAGATCCGGAAATCAATGTTTTGGAAATAGCTTTTGAACCCAATAAAATCTTTTTGAACGAAGAATTTAATTCTTTTGAAAATAAACAAATTAGAGAATGGTTTTTTGCTAGTTTTCGAAACCAAGCACTTGAAATCAAAAAAAGAATATTATGATTACATGTATCAACATGAAATCGAGGTATTCTTCTTTGACTGGTTTGAAAACATATTTTTAAAAGAAAAACAAATCTTTGCTCTTGATCAATTTTATAAGTGGAAATTAGACGATGGCCATGTTATCGAGTCTAATCATCCTCCTTTGAGAAAAATCAGATTTGAACATCGAGAGACTGAGATAATAGCCTCTCCTTTCAAAACTGCTTCTGAAATAGATGGTATAGGAATCAAGAAGATTGTTGAGCAAAACAACTTTTCAAATCAACATCTTCACACCATAGGCAAACAACTGGATCGAATTGAAAATCTTACTCAAAATAGTTTCTCATCCTCTTCAATAACAATTCCAAGAAAGGATTTGAAACCACCACTTTTTAAGAATTTCGAAATTCCAAAAAACCCTAGTTTTGAATTTGCTAAAACCTTAGAGGAAAGGAAAAACCTCCTCAAAGGAAAAGCAGTTTTGATTCCCAAAAAACCTATAGTCTTGGATACTCCTTTAATACAAAATCTGAGTGTCAAAGATACTCCCGCACGTGTAGAAGCTTCCAATCAAATCAATCTTTTAGACAACTGATCATGAATCCCTTCCAGGAGATAAATCGTATCGCTTGGGAGGATCCTCAAAAATTATATTACTCTCGTGCCACTCCTCCAGATATTCTCTCAGAAGAAACCTTTTCTAAAGTCCAAAATAAATATTCTTCTGATGCTATCTATGAATGGAACATAGATGGTGTTTCTAAACAAAATCTTATTAATATTTTGACCCAAATGGTTATGCTTGCAAACACCTATAAAACCATTCCTGATACTTCTGATCATTCAGTTGCATATCTTTTAATAGCCGGATTTACAGGCCAGCTCAAAGGATGGTGGGATAACTACCTGAATTAGGAGCAAAGGTCACAAATCCTAAATGCTTACAAACTCGACCCTTTTGGTCAAAATATTCTTGATGATGATGAGCAACCTATACAAGACGCTGTCAATACTTTGATATTTTCTATATCTCAGCATTTTCTAGGAGATTCTTCTCATATTCTCGATAAAAACCAAGATCTTTTATCCAATATGAAATGCAGATCTTTAGGAGAATTTCGAGAATATAAAGAAATATTTCTTACAGAGAGTTTTCCAAAGAACAGACTGCAATCGGTCTTTTTGGAAAGAAAAATTTCTTGCTGGTTTACCGAAACTCATAGGAGAACAAGTTCGTGGTAAGATAAGAGAAGAATATGGAAATCAAATTCCATATGACCATCTTTCTTATGGTGAATTAACCTCTTATGCTTATAAAATAGGAACACAATTGTGCACCAATATTTGTCTCCAAAAACAGATCAAGAAAGAACAGAAACTTTCTCGAAAAGGTTTGGGAGATTTTTGTGCCCAATGTGATCCATCTTTTGAAAATTTTGATAAACCCAAATGTTTAGGCAAATGTTCTTCCAAAAGAAAAGAACATAAGAAATTTTATAAGAAATCCTACAAAAGGAATGATTATGAGAAAAAACCCTACAAAAGGAAATCTTCTAAGAAAAAGGAAAAAGAAGATTCTGATAAAACCAAAGCCCCAAAGAAAAATTTTAACAATGTCAACTTATGGTGCTGTACACTTGCTACAATTGAATGAGCTCTCTTCATCAAAACTTTTCTCGCTTTTCATGATTATGTTGGGTTACTGTACACTTTTTACTATTTGCTACAGTGTCACCGTATTATACACTTTCTACTATTTGCTACAATACCACTGTATCACTGTGCACTTTTTACTATTTGCTACAGAACCTTCCTCGCCTATAAAAACCACGCTTCTCATATTCTGAAAGACACCTTTCGGACTTGAGAACTCCGAAACACATACTCTCCTTCTGATCCAACCTTCGGCTCCCTTTCTAAACCTCTTTTGAATAGATCATTCAGATACACCCTTTTGAATACCTTTCTATCCAGTAAGTTTCTAGTCTCTAGAAGCGATCTTGTTTAATATCTTTTATAGTGTAGAAAATCTAGTCGTTCTGGACTAATATAGTCTGAGTAACGGGAGAATTTCTACCATAGGATTGCCATATTTTTGCACTTGTACTTCAATATTTCTGTTGTAATCTTTCAATACTGTTTGTGTAATATTCCATCATTTATATATGAATCATTTCTAATTTCCTTCTTGCATTTACATTAACATTCATAGCATTTACATACCCCACAAACGGCAGGCCGAACCGCCTGTGGACGGTCTGTAATTTCTAACTTCTGATCATCCTTGCATAGTAATACCACCTACATGGTTGGTTTAGAATATCTAATTGTTCTTATTATGATCCTTTATCTTGCTTACGGCATTTTTATTATCATCAATGCGCGCCATTTTATTTAATCTAATTTATATTATCTCTTTCTGTGTAGAATATATATATGTATATATATATATATATATATATATATTCTATCTTGC
>JAMXDD010000005.1:40167663-40484704 GCA_024733475.1 Syzygium grande | reverse complement strand
ACCACCAAAACTCAACTGGTATACTGCATAATTTTACCCTCAACGCCAATTTTTGGAATATTATTTTTAATATTTTCGAATTTTTATTAATTTTTATTTTTCTTTTCTTCCTTAATCTTCTTCATCTTTCACCCTAGTCGGGCCGCCGATTGGCCAGAGGCTTAGGCCGCATAAGGTCGGGCCTCACCGCTAGCAGTTCACTCCTCATCGGGCGGCTACGCTTAGGGTCACGCGTAGTTTAGCCCCACTGTGACCGCCAGGCTTGGATTCTCCAACGGCCGAAAGCTCAGCCAGAGCTCCATGTAGGTTAAAACTCAAGCCGCAAGAACCTTGGCGAGGTCACCGCTTAGCCGTGAGGTTGAGCTCGCCAAATACCGGGCGGGCTAAGCCCTCGCCGACCGGGCGCAGGTCAACCTTACCGCACCGGCGAGGCTCAACCTTTGCCGACGCTAGTAAGGCTAACTCACCAATGCAGTGGTGAGGTTGACCGCCGGCCTTGTAAAGAATAAATAAAAATTCAAAAAAATAATATTAAGAAATTAGTTTGAGGTAAAATTATCACAAGTATACCAGTTCGGGGTTTTTTATGGCTAAAAAAATAGTTCGGGGTAAATTTATCACAAGTGTATCAGTTTGAGGTTTTTTATGGTCAAACAAATAGTTTTGGGTAAAATTATCACAACTGTACCAGTTTAAGATTTTCTGTAGTATTAACCCTTTTTTAAACTTGTTGCAATGTGCCTCGAACATTGACTCTAATCAAATTGTGCTGGGATAATTGCTCAAGAAGTTTTAAACATATTATACGATAACCAATTCAATCCTAAACTTTTTCAATTTAGCTTATTTAGTCCTAAACATTTTGACGAATTTTTAATGTAGTCCTTCCCACCAATTTTGGTCGAAGATCGCTGACGTCATCAATCATGGCCAGCGTTGACGTGAACAATTTTTGTAAAATATTTAATTTTTTTGAATTTTTTCTTTTCTTTTTTTTCTTTCCTTTTGCTTTTCTTTTCTCTTATTTTCCTATTTCCTTTTACTAGTAGTTGGGCTCTCGGCAATGCCCAGTGGAGGTCGTCACATAGGATGACCGACGCCTGCTTTAACTCATTGTGTTAGCAATTTTTGTTAAAATTTGCGAAATGACTACATTGAAAAATATTCAAAAGGTTTAGTACTAAATTACCCAAATTGGAAAATTTTGGACTGAATCGGTGATGTACAATAAATTTAAGACTTTTGAGACAATTTTCCCAATTTATGCTTGGAGCTTCCTTCACATGACAACATGATAACTTATTTTGGAGGGGAAATTAATAATATAAATATTTACATGGACAACTTAGAAATATATTGCACGTAACAGCATGTGACAAAAATTTCAACAAGAATTTGATGAGAGTAACTGAGAAATATAATTTGGAAATATATTCGTATATTCATTTTTTCAATCATATATATCTACATATAGTGCATATATATAGGTGATAAAAATCTTCCATAACTGGTCATGTGTAGTCAAATGATGAGAGCTACAAGCAAAGTTTGGCTCGAGCCAATGTTAACGGGCACATTACAACCAATTTAAAAAAATAAGGGAGTAAATTGCAAAATTGAAGTTTTGGGGGGCAACTTGCTTCAATCTCGAAAATTGGGAGGCAAAATGTAGTTCACCAATAAGTAACACGCTCCATCATGTCGGAAATCTGAGCTGTTCTATGTATATATATATATACATGCTTTGCATTTCAAATTCAACATTGTTAGAAGCACATTTATCATTGTTATCGAACAAATGGTCTCGTCAAAGTGAAGCAAGGAATGCAAAACCCTAAATCAGTCGACCTGTAGCGAGCACAATTTCCATTGAACACGCAAAAGCCATCGTGGTGGAATTTTGGATTTCAGATTCAACCCCGCGGAGCCCTGAGCTTTTTGATTAATAAGAGTCATGAAAAGCAAGACAAAAAGAGCGTCGTTGGCCCCTTTGAGACCCCCATTAATTGAAGGGTGGTGAAACTGTGAAACTTTGTGAGGTGGGCATTTTTCTCCCCCCCGGGCTCTCTCTTTCTCTCTCTAAGTCAAAAAGGCAAACTTGGCCCTTTATAACACGTAACTCCACCACCTTATCTTCTCCAAACAAAAACCTTCTCAAACTTCATAAACACCAAAACCCCACTTTGCTCCTTGTCCCATTACAATTTCTCTCTCGCTCTCCAATCAGGTTCCTGTTCTGTTCACATCACGACTCTCTCACCTTACATTGGTTTCATAAATTTGTCCTTTGAAGCTAAACATGCTAAAGATTTGCACTGGGTTATACGAATTTCAATTGCTTTTGGTGTAATGAACTACTCGGTACTAAAAAATGTGCAACCCCATCATTTGCACTTGTTTGTTAGTTTTCATTGACAGAACTAATCTCGTCGACATTGGATTCACTCTCTCTCTAATGTTGTATTATTGCTCTAAACATGAACAACTTCCCTTTCAGGCCATCCAAGATAATCACGCTTTCAATGACCAACATCAGCATCACCATCAGCTCATAAGATCACGAGTCGTCGAAATCCCATTACACCACGACGGCGGCAGTGGTGACAATAATGGAATAGTGGATTACATGCTGAATCACCCTCTTCAACAAGGCCATAAAAAATTTCAAGGTTATCCAAGGGGATTTGGGTATTGATTGAAATGGATTTTGAGGGCCAAACAGTCCGCCCTGATGGGCAAATTTCGATATGACTTTGGGTGACAAAAAGAGCTGTTTACAGTTGGAATTGGATTTCGTGTCATGCATAAAAAATGTTTATCAAGATGTTCCTAATGACATATCCAAAATTCAGAATTTTTAGAGTTGAATTACTATTTATTTCAAAAGAGTTTCGGTTACTGCGCAATTGCCAATTTTAAGCCCGATTCTGTGCAAATTTGATTTCTCTCTCTCAAGAGCTTTTTGATGTTGTTGTTGAACTTGAGGGGTGTGGCTGGATGTGATTTGAATGTGAATTGTGCGGCAATTGGCTAATCAAAAGATGAGAAATTGGTTTAAGTGTCGAATGCCTGTATGATCACAAAATACCTCGAGGCGCATTATGCGGGGTTAAGATGAGAATTAGTTGAGTGATTGAATGCCCATATGATCACATAATACCTTGAGGCATTTTACGCGGGGATTGTAACCTGTCTTGATACGCTTTACGCGAGACGATACCCTATTTATCGGATGCTCAGCGGGTGACTGGATGCCCATCGCGGTGGAGGCTAGATTGATGCTCCTCATGGAATGCCATCTTGATGCATGTGACATAGGAAGATGTCATCGCCAACGTAGCGGGACGATATCCGCTTACACCGGAAGCCTTATAGCCTTATGCGTTTTAAGTGGGTTCTGGGAGACCGAGAGGCCAATAATAATTTCGACTTTGTGATTATGATATGCATTGTGGTATGCTATGTGAGCTTATTGTTGGGCATGTCCGGATTATTAAGTGTGCTATGCCTGTGCTTGCCCCAATTTGGGTTATTATGTGCGATGAATGGTTGCTGTGTTGTGGCTGTATACTAACGTGCAAGGCTTGTGTGTGTGCAAGGCGATGTAAGGTCGCATGTGATTGTTGTGGCATGTTGAGTGATAATCTTGCATGCTCCGAATTGTCTTGAGATACGTGTTAGCCTAAGCGAGGTTTATGTAATGACTTATTGAGATTTATTCTCATTATTGAATTATAAACATTTCAAACCCCCAAGCCTTGTGACGATATGGAGGATCCAGAGATGCTGCCAAGGTACCACGGGGACTTGTGATAGGCCTAGTTACCCCGTCTGTTGAGTACTCCTTTTGGTAGAGAAGCTAGACTAACCAACCACCGATCCTTTTTGTTGTGTGTGGTGCCTAGATAGTAGCCTCTAGTAAGGCTTGTATTTCATGCGATTGTATTAAGTGTTTTGATGATGTGATTCTGTGGTCTCTTTATTACCCCGATTATATGTATGTTGTATGGAGAGTTCAATTTGCTTCCTCGTGTGTTGATTTTTTGTTTGTTCGTTTGGGTCGGTGACAAATCCTGGGATGTCGCATTCTTAACGACCGTAGCGGGACAATGCGTGCCCGTGGGTATCGGGGCGTGACAGGTAAACCCGAGGGTAGGTCGCGATAGCACTTCTGAAACTAACATTAAGATGGCCCGAATCAAAGCAAAGGGTTTTAATTCGGTTTAACCTTTTCATTTGCCTTTGGATATGTAGCTTGGTAGATGGGAAGTGTCCTTATAACTGTCTGAATCTGTTGAAGGACAAAGAGTCTACGTAGAAAGCAGCCCTCTCCAAAGAAAAAGAGAAGAATTCTCAGTTCAGACAATAAGAGGCATTTTCGTTTTCTTTTGTGAAAAGAAAGATGAGGCTTTTTCCTTTTATCATCTATCTAAATGTCTATTGATTCGCTCTCGTTGTAAAAAGAATTTGAAGAAGGACATTAAAAATGTCAAAAATTGTGTGCGGCACTCATTTAATACCAAAAGTTTGTTTCAAATCACTTAAGTGCCACTTTTTTTTAAAAAACGATCACTTAAATACCAAATCCGCTCTGGATTGTCGGAAATCTGACGTGGCAATATTTTAATAATCTTAGTCCTACGTGGCTCGCCGGAGTGCACAATCAGCATATAACCCATAAACAATATCGACTAAAAAATGTAAATAATGATCGTTTGAATGTCAAATTTTGTTTAAAGTAATCACTTTAGTGTTAGTTGTTGTTAAAAAAAATGATCACTTTAATGCTAGTTGGATTGTGCAATGTCATTTTAGATGTCCACCTGGATTGAATTTTTTTAAAAAAATTTGTCAAGTCATATTCAAAATTTTAATTATAAATGCCATGTAATCAATTTGGCCGGAATTAGCACTTAAGTGATCAATTTTTCTCCGATTTGGCATTTAAGCAATCATTTTTTATCCGATTTGGTACTTAAGTGATAAAAAAAAAACTTTTGGCACTTCTAGTGTTCTTTTCTCCAAATAAATTGTTACGCATTTGAGAATCCTAAATGAAATGACACTTCTTTTTCTTCAATAAAAAAGAAAATATATTATGAGACAATCTGTAAAATGTGTGATTTGAGAATATCGCGAAAGTTTAATCCACACATTTCGTGAAAAATGTGATATTTCTTGAAAATGTTTTCCGGAAAGTCATTTTCTTGGAAAATGACAAGATTTTCCGGTATTTAGCTCAGATCTGAATATAAATTGGAAAATTTTTTCCGTCGTTCGGTATGGGGATAATATGTTTTGATTTTCCTCCTTGCACTCCTTTTGATAACGTTTTTAATTTTTATTT
This sequence comes from Syzygium grande, assembly GCA_024733475.1. Classification (NCBI taxonomy): domain Eukaryota; kingdom Viridiplantae; phylum Streptophyta; class Magnoliopsida; order Myrtales; family Myrtaceae; genus Syzygium; species Syzygium grande. Next base: position 40,479,357 of record JAMXDD010000005.1, on the reverse strand, counting down.
AATTTTTTAAAAAAATTGAAGTTTTAATTATTTTGAATTTTTTAATAACCTTTTATATTTTCTTTTCTTTTTTTTTTCTTCATCTTTTTATTTTTTAATTTCTTCCTTTGCTGGCCACGGCGACAACTAGCAAGCTCTAGCCTTGCCTCGCTGGCCTCAGTGAGGCCTCTCCAGTTCGCCAACCTCGAGCGAGCCTCCTTGCCAGCTTCGAGCAAGGTCGAGCCTCGCCTATGGCTAGTCACCGGCCATAGCCATGGCCGGCGACCGGCAAAGGAAGAAAGAAAAAAAAAGTATTTAAAAACTTTAAAAAATAAAAATTAAAATTATTTTGTTAAAGAAAGTGAGGTGAAAGAAGATATAGAAAATGTTTTCCACTTTCTGAAAAGCGGAAAACATTTTTCTCACCTTTGAAGGTGTTTTTTCCATTGATGGAAAATGTTTTCCATAACTAGTTTATTTTCCGTGAAATGAACGTCGAAAAATCCAAAAACATTTTCCTAAAAGTTGTTTTCCATGAAAGGAATGGAGTCTAAAATACTACATATATATATATATATATATATATATATATATATATATATATATATAGTTGAATTCGTTTTAGCTTTTTTGAAGAACATCAATATTAGATAAGTGGAAAAATTAAACTTCTTATCTAAATTGTTGTAAAAGTTAATGGTTTCTAACTTAGAAACCTTTAACTTTTTCATTTTGTTGATATCATTCCCTTTTTTTTCAATTGATTTGTCTATTTATTAGTCCACAAATATAATTAAGTAATTACATTTTTACCAAATGCATGTAATTAATTATTGATGACCTCATTATACATTGCATGAATCCATTTTAATTTTTTAAAAAACATCAATATGGATAATTAAGCTTTTTTGTATCTAATTAATGTAAACGATAAAGTAATGTGCAGGGGAAGTGGAAAGAGAATTGAGTTTTGTGATGGTATGTCCCAATCACAAAGTATTTATTTTACCCAACTTTCTTATTGTTTATAGTTATCGATTCTTAAGTACCGCGCGGTGGGATCATGCAAAATTCACATGACTCAAGTCAAAGGGACGACTACTCCAAAAAAAATAGAAGAAAAAGAAAAAAAAATTTCAAATAAAAAAATCCCAATTTTTTTGAAATAAGAAATTAAAATGGATATTGTTTCAATAATTTTTTAAAGTGACCATATCATTCTCAAAGAATGCCCTGATCTCGTCAATTGAAGGGTATTTTCGTACTTTATTTTTTTGAAATTTTTTCCTTTTTTTCTTTCTTTTTTTTAGCTTTTTTCTGTTTTTTCCTCTTCCTTTTCTTTTTCTTTTTTCATTTTTCTTTTCCCTTTTCCGTTTTCCCTCCCCCGGCCATCGTCGGGCCTTATGAAAGTAAAACTGGATTAAAAATACCTAAGGCCCGGCCAACCTGTATATCAAAGAGGTGCGGCAATGGGGGGAGGGAACTAAAAGAAAAAAAAAAAAACAAAAAGGAAATGAAAGTAAAAAATTAAAAAATATATACATGTATACTTATAATTTTTTGACTAAAATACCCCTTCTCCTACGGTCACTTGTTGGCCGGCCGGCCAAAAGTCCTTATTTGAGACAACTTGATTACTTCAAACCTTTATTTGAGACGATTTGCCCACTTTAAGCTCTTGTTTGAAACAAGATTTACTTTAGACCCTCATTAAAGAAAATGATGGCACTTCATGCCCTTATTTGAAATTTTCTCTAAAAAAATTCGATGGACGACTATAACATTATCCTATTGTATAGCCCAATAGGACCCATCAGACTTCAGAGGCAATACACAGTATACTTGAATGCAATATGAGCAGTCTGTTTAGCACTCATGTCAGATTTACATTTTATGTGACTACATGAATGTCAATAAAACATAAGAAAAAGAGGAATTTGTATTCAAGTATATGTGTAAATGTGTACGGACAAGTTTTACATTACCTTGAGTATTTCCATAAACAGAACACTCACGCAGATAACTCTGTTCCAGTACTCCCATATGAAGTTATGCATGAGAACTTCCTTCATCCGTCTTTCGAGGTAACTGTAGAGGTAAATTTTCAAAAATCCGTGCTTTGGAAGATGATCATCTCGCAACAATGCCAAACGAAGCGACAAGCGAGCTCGTCAGCCACATCATTTTGGATGATAGAATTGCGGTAGCTGATTGGGATGCGGGTTCCGACTCTTGAGGACCTTGAGGAGGATCACTCGTTTCCTATCACAAGAAAACCAGTAACAAGTTGAATTCACCGAGTGTGCCATTAATGGCCGGCTTTCAATTTGTAGAGATTACAGAACTTGAAAGTCCGCTGTACAATTAAATTGAAAACAAGTATATCTTCAAGAAATGGAACTCTGCAGAACCAAAGATAATTGGCTGTATATGAGAGGTGCTCGGTGCTAAAAACCTTGTTCGTCTAGTAACGTAGCCCTAGTTTAAGGATGAATCAGGATAAAAATCCCGTGTCTCGATTTCTTTTTCTTGTTTTTACTCTTTATTTGCTTGTGATTGTGTGCCGAATTGTAAAAGTGAATGGTCCTCATGTTGAATAACAAAAGGAACTAGACGTGCAATAAATTTCATGACAGAGAAAGCTATAATTAAAAGATGAAACTATGGTTTAGAGAACTACTTTAAGGGTTGGAGAACATAGTTCAGGCTGTCGCACGATGAATATCTGATCGCCCGGTTTGTCTTCCTTGTAGGCATCCTGATTCCTATGCCAAGTCCATAATGCATATGTTGAATTCACAATCTGCTAAGGAAAATAGCAAACAAATTTTGCTCAATTGAACTATGATGTTACAAAGGTGCAGTCAAAGAAAAGCAATATGAACTTTTCTAACTCATGCTAGTCATCCTCCAGAATCAAATACCCGTCAACTGATTCAAACTGGAATAAATTTCTCTCCAAAAAAAGAAGAAAAAGGGCACTTAGATCGTCTAATCCGACGGCTCTTATTGAAACTTACACTAGCTTACGTTGTTAGATACGGAGTTCATAGGAAGAGATGCTTCAGATGGTGAGGAGACATAGATGATTATATCAGTTCAGCTTAGGAAGCATGCCTAACATGGCAAGGGTCACTTAAAGCAGCAAGTTGAAGCCTTGCTCAGTAAAAGTCACTTATCACCTCTACAATATGACATGCCAACAACGTCCAATGTAGACTATTTATACAGGTTAGAACCAACAAGTGGATAGATAGTGATAACAATAAAGTGAACTCCATTAAGAGTGCACATTGGTTTGGACAAGTAGAAAAAGTGTAAAAAAGGTGCATGGCCTAGCATTTGACAACTATACCTCGAGTGTTCCATGTCCGAAGCTGCTTTCTCTGTATGCACTCCACTCAGGTTGCTTGCTCCAGCAGAATTTGCCTTTGGCGGGGCCAGAGGAGAAATTCAGATGACACAACCCTCCGAACTCAGGCTTGTTGTCCTCAGGTTTAGGACACTTTCCAGGGTCATCTGCAAAATCGACGTCAACTTTCTCGATATTGCCACCATCCCCGACTGTTATGTATACAGGACCACATGGGTCCAGTGTGTAGTTGTAGACTCTATTCATTCTCTCATATGCATGAACCTGCGAACCAGAACCAACATATCATGCAACTAACTAACAATTATAAAGAGGAAGGTAGTGGTATGTCCACACAGTGTCGGTTCTTCCACATGACTTTTGTATAAATGTAAATCCAAGATTCCAATTCTCCTCTCTTGCCACTTTGATATGTCTTTTTTTTTCTAATCTTTAGGCTAGCAGATTGCATTACATTTTGAAAGGACATCATGGAGAAATATTAATATCAGGGTTGTCGGAGAGGAAGCCGTATCTGGTGATAGAAAGTGAAAAGGTTGCTAGTCATACATGAGCATCATATGCAATAGCTCTGGTTTCAGTTCAACATTGTTTCAACTTTCATGATTCTAAAGTGAAAATAGGCATTCCTATCCCAGACTAAATTACAAGAACTCACAATAGGTGCAAACATTGTAATGCCATCATGAAATCATCATAAGTTCTTTCTTCCTCCTCACACAGGACAACAGGTGCACAGATTCCAAGGGAAAGAAGCATTAACTTTCAAAGTGCGAAAACTTTAAGCTTCCTCATATTATGTACTTACATGGCCATTGAGCACAATATCGACTTTGTATTGATAAAGAAGAGCTTCCATTTCTTGCCTCATGCATTCAAATTCCTGATAATGGGAGGTATAGCTATTGTACCACGGTGGATGCCAAGCAGCAACCACCCATGGGGTTAAACTGCGATCCACTCGATGCAAGTCATCTATCAGCCACGAATACTGAGCACCTGGAAGGGCGAAATTATGTCAAAACAATGTCAGAAGACAAAGTTATAACTCATCCATCAGCCGGGTACATGGCTCTTCTTCATGCTGTGACTAAGTGGCAAAGTGTAATGCAGGATTTACTCATGTACCAGTAATGTTGTAGTCAACATAGGCACCGAGCATAATGAAGTGTACTCCTCCAGCATTGAAGGAGTAGTAGAAACTGCTGTTGGAACGACTCTCCTCCGAGGGAACTGCAAATCTTGTTAGGTATGATTGGAAGGTGATCCCATCAACTTGGGGCTCAATCTCGTGGTTGCCTTCTATGACCATCATAGGCACTCTTGATGTCAATGGCTCCATGAACCTGAAATTGTAATTAGTTGGTTCTTGGCCCATTCAAACAAGATAATCGCAAGAGCATTATTATATGCAGCAGCAGAGACCTTAAAAATGGACTGGCACACCAAAATATCCTTGCCATTCTACCTCTGCTTTTAAACCATGTACGATGTGGATGATCACATCAAAGCATCAAGTATAAAAAGCGACAAAGAAGGCAATGCTCATGCCGATACAATATCATCTAGTGTGACCGACATCTTAGAAGAGGTATTTGGTATTCATATTGGTGCAGCAATGTTTGGTCTTCCTAACTTCAAATTGTTTAGCACTTGCACCATTATGGAGATGCTTCATTTTAAGCTTGTATCACAAACTTTTATCATCTTATGACTCTATGCATACAAGACAGAATATTCGACTGGTCTGATAAAAAACAAACCCATAAAAGGATGCGAAGGCACATAGGAATTACCTTCCCCAGCCATCCCAGCGAGGTTGATATGTCTCTCTAATGGGTGCTTCTGGAAACGAACAAGAGAAGCATGAAGCCCCTTGTCCCCCAGTCGTGAGATACTGGTTTGCATAACTCAAGTCTCCAACCATCAAAACCAAGTCCGGATCATTCTTGATCACGTGATCTATGGTTGTCGAAGAATTGCTTGTGAGACCTAAATCTCCGATAACCGCTATACGACTGGGATATGCATTTGGACTGCGTGAGGGCATGGTCTTGAAGGAATATTCGTCACTCATTGCTGGAACAGAACTGTCGCCGCACTTATAGTAATAAGTCGTACCAGGTTCAAGACCTGCGAAGGAAAAAAAAATGTTGTTGAGCAAACTCTGTCACTATAATAAAATGGATGGACTGGTGGTGGCTCCCGACGGTAAAGGAAGAACAAAAAACCAGCACATGCCACATGCAATTCTTTTACATTTAGTTTAGGCTGGTCTTCATGGTGAAATACTTAATACCCAAGCATTTTCGTATGAAATGCATAGTCACCATCTTGATAACATGATAGCAGCTCACATAAAAAAGGTACAGAAGAATATTGACGATAGTAGGCCACATGTGACACTAAGCAATTACAGATAAAATAGCGTCTATCAAGTGAAACTTCTCAGCCTGAAGCAAATCTGTTAATTTGGTCAAAACTTAAATGTTTGGGGGAGGGTGAATTTGTAAGCATAGAGATCAATCTCTCTTCTACGCGATTGGAGTATTACTGTGAAAGTTGTTTTCAGATTCTGAAAACTAATAATTGCAGTGAGCACAGGAAGCAGAGTACTAAAGATCACTTATGAGCTTTCTTCTTGTAGAGGATCATTTTGCTGAAAAAGTACTCTTTATCAGCTTTCTTCTCATAGTGAATCAATTGATTACCATATTGAATGCAAGCATAATGATTTGTAATTTAGGCGGGTCTTCATTGTGAAATTCTTATTACCCAAGCATTGTCATACAAAATGCACCATCTTGATAACATGATAGCAGCTCACATAAAAAACAGAACAGAAAAAAAATTGACAATAATAGGCAACTTGTGACACTAAGCAATTACAGATAAAATGGCGTCTATCAAGTGAAGCTTCTCATGCCCAGCATCTACCTGCAGAATCCAATTGAATTCAGTATATGAAGGAATCCATCGCTCTCACTTGAGGAATACATAACACCAAAGGCAAAAACACCGACAATCCAGATCATGTTTCCGCATGTGTCAAGAATGAACCTTAAGTTATGTAATGGAAATCAAAAACCTTATGTAGCATTTAACCGATTACCAGTTACCTTCAAGTCTGACGTGATGAACAATGCCAGAGGTGTAATTCAAGAGCCCCTCGAACGGGTACAGTTGACTGTAGACAGCTGACACGCCGTCTTGCTGGCTTGCGTACTTCCCACTCTCCGTGCCATACCGAACTTCACTGGCAACCGACGATGGATCGAGAGGCATCACTTTCTTGCCAATCTGAGCATCCCCTTGAAGACACGGATCAACTCATTAACCCCACCAACATCGACGTCTATTCCAACTTCTTAATGCATACAAACAAATAGATTTCACTGACCACCCTGAACTCGACGAACTCAAACGCAACACATCACATAAGGTGGAAATGCACTACCAACGTGGTCATCACAACAGTCCATTACCCATATGAAGAAATGCACTATGATCACAAAAGCTAACAACTTGTTGAGTCTCTGAAGAAACATATTCCTAATTCCAAAAACCGTTAGAACCATACTCGAAACTTGTACGTATACCTCAAGCTTGACCACTCTGATTTTACAAACCTCACAAACAACAAAATTGTGAAGGAAATTAATTACCTGTGATCCAAGAGACCCACATCGAGCTAGGATCAGTGGACAGCGCGAGCGAAATCTGCTCTGGGAACAAGGAAGTGACGTTCTTCTTGAGCCTCGGGTGATCCATCGGCATGTCATCGCTGCCCAAGCGGAGGGACGGGTCGAAGCGGCGCGTGATGGGCTGGAACGGACCCTCGAGGGTCGTGGGTATTGCGCTGCGGCTCTGCCCCGTCACGGCCATCACGGCAGCCGCTTGCGCGAGCACAAGAATTGCGATCAAATGCGTCAGCACTTCACGGGCTGCCATAGTTTCAATTTTTCTTGGTCAGCCCCCAGTTTTTTTTGGGTTTCAGCATTGGGAAAGCAGACTGGTACTATCTTTCTTGTTCTGCCCCCACTTGGGATTAAAGAGAGAATATCCCTTCGTTTGGTGCAATATCCCAGTCTTGGGTTGGTGCTTTGTGGTTCCCAGGTTCAGGTGCCTGCTGGTCATGTATTAACCCGCCGTTAAACCTGACACTCATGTGCATACCTCGATATCTGCATTCGACAATCACTTAAAGAAAACGGTCAATAACGTCCCCACCCTCTGATGTCGGATCCCAAGAGAGAGCGGATTGCAGGCAAAAGTGGACATCCTCAAATGGTGTTTTACCTTCCGCACTCGATTTATAATTTCTTATTAATTCATCAGAGATGATCTCCAAAAAAAAAATGTAAGTCTTTTTTTTCCGTGGGCCATCGATATTCAAACTCTTTTCCGCCTCTCCTACGCACCAAACTTGCACAATTGACCCAAAATACGTTCCGTTCGTCTTTCGTCATATGGCCTTGAAACGTCCGACACGGCAACCTGCATTATCCACTTCTCATTTGTGCTCGAGAAGCATAGTTCACGTCCTTGTGACTCGTGATATTTATCCCTCTACCGATTAGTATGATCATTTAAAAAAACATTCGGTGTCTAGTCCAATAACCTTGCCTGTGCAGCGGGTTTTCAACTACAGTTAAGTGCATTTCTAAATTTCTAATGAATTATGTAGCTTTTTTCTAAAGTGAACGAAATATCAATAGCTTATGAACTTGCCGCTGCATAAACATGTCTATAGCCATAGTAAGCTTTAGACGACGCACTCACAAATCCACTTCATAGACGTCTTCAATTGTAGAAGCATGTGTAAGTCACAAAAATGGCACCCTAAGATCCATAGTCAGAAAACTAGAACACAGTAATATGCGCACACCTAATTTGGAATCCATCATTCTTGATGCGGAATAACGACTATTGTGGGCTCAAGTGCTTCTCCTCTATATCACTAGCTCAATAAGATTGCCCCTCACGATTAAGGTTTAGTAACAACTCCTTATATGAGGTAATTTGTGCATCAGGGTTGGAGGAGAGACCTGAGCATTATTTATAGAGTTTCAATCACGGCCCCTCTCATCATAGGCCTGGCTCTACTCGGCTCACATGAGCCAATCTCGTATTAGACTTATTAAAAATCTTTATATTTTACCTCATTAGATCTACCCTGTAAATCGATAAATTTCAATCTCAATTGATGTAGCCCACATCAGAGAAACTCTTATATTCTTTCACTTGGGCTTATTAATTGAAAATGTACTATATGTGCGCTTCTTTATGTTGGTCTAGAGATTATTCTTAACAATCAATCCAATCCCATAGAGTCTTAAACATCGAATCATGACGGTAACTATATCAACACACACAGAGCATTCCATATTCACAAGTCCTTTTAACTCTACTAATATAGATTCAACATGGTAGTATGACAAATGAATAACACCTCATAGAGAATGATACCTTATATGTCATCCCCTTTGTCAATCAATATTCTTTGTCCTTAAGTATCACAAAATTTAATGTGTCATAAGAAAATATCTTTATAGTTTCAATAAACCTACATATGTCTCATTCTTATAGTTAACTTTACTTTATGTATGACAACAAATATCCCTAAGGCTAATAACTTAATGCCCCTAGCTTTTACTCAAGATTTATACAATATTTTGAGATTTTCATGAGATATATGTATTCAACGTGATAAAAATACATTCATAAATATTTTATTGAATGTAAAAGAGTTGATACATATTAAAATGTTACAAAATATAACAAATGCAGATGTAAACTTTATTAGAGCAAAAACAAGAAAAACTCCCACTAAACAATAGCATCTCATGATGCTTCTAAGCCCATGCTAATGACATGTCGTTCAAACACACGAGGACGAAGACCTTTAGTTAGTGAATCTACAATCATATCATTTGTGGAAATATACTTTACTGCAATGTCACCATTCTGAACGGTTTCCTTTATAGTCGAAAACTAAAACTCTATATGCTTGGACCCCTTGAGACCTCTATTGTTGTTGATACATAACACTGTAGAGTTATTGTCATAATACAACTATATGGGCCTATCCATAAAATCAAATACGGTCAACTCCCTAATGAGGTTCTAAAGCTAAATAACTTGAGTAGCTATCAAAATAATCACCACCCTTGTCAGATCTGACAACCTTTATAACTTTTCCCAACTGTTTCTCAACTTCAATCCGAGAAATCTTGAACTTGTCAAGAAATTCAAACTTTTCCATAATCATATATTGATAACCATATCAAGAATAATCCTCAATAAATATGATGAAAGAAAATTTTATACACAAGATTGCCTTATAGGGTCCACTGATATTAGTGTAAATGAACTCCAACAGGTCAAGAACTATGAACTACAACTTTCTTCTTTATCTTAATCATCTTACTCCTACAATAGCCTACGTAAGTCTCTTGGTCACTTTTAAAAGCAGGTAGGATGTTAGCCTTTCTACTCTTTCCCTAGAGATGTGATTGAGCCGTTTATGCCACAATGCATAAGATTGTTCCTTAAGTAGAGGTATTTTGAAAACAACCTTTTCAACCATACAAGCGGCATATATATCATTGGGAGTTGAACATAATTTGTACAATCCATCAGACATATTGCAGCACCCAATCTCATTCAAATTAAAAAAACATAGAGACTATATTGATCTTTATTTCAAAAGAGTTGCCACATATTCCAAACATGATATGGAAACTAAGTTCCATCTAAAGGAAGAAACATAAAATTTGTTTCTTAACATCAAATTAAAACCATAATCTAGAATTAAACTGACATCTCCTACGAACTCAATGTCAACTTTGTTTTTGTTTCCTACGGTGATATTTGATTCATCCTTGTCTATCTTCCTCGAATTATGAATCATTGTTTAGTAAATGCAACATGATCAGTTCCACCGCTATCTAGCCACCATGAACTGGATAGGGCTTCAGATAGATTGGATTCATAAACAAATACTAGAAAATCATTACATGTAGGCTCACGCTTGGATAACCAAGTTTTATATTTATCGCGGTCTTTCTTTATGTAACCTTTCTTCATACAAAAGAAGCAACGGTCACCATGCTTTCTTATATTTGTCAAAATAACCGGTAGTTTCATGAGTTTCTTTATGAATATGATTTTTGGACCTCTTACTTTTCTTATTGCTGGAACTAGAGGCATATAGGGCAATGTGCCCTCTTTCTTTCTTCAATATCTCTTCCTTTGTCACCACCCTAGCTATTAGATCATTAATTGACCAGGTCTCACCTTGGGAGTTATAACTGGTCTCGATAATCCCAAAATCAACTGAAAGGGTGTTTAGGTTTGGTGCAAAAGACAAGTATCTTGAATAGTAACTTGAAAGGCCTGAAGTTTTGTCTGCAGGTCTACCATCCTAAGGACGTAATCCCTAACCCCACTAGAATTATCATACCTCATATTGAAGAGTCCTTGTAAGTGTGTCCTAATCTTGACATTAGATGAGACACCGTTCCTAGCCTCCAAGGCTTCTATCATCTGTTTAGCAATGCAGTGCAGTCAGCTGGCAAACCACTCTTCAAATGTTCCTAAATGGACCGTATCATTGTTAACAAGCAAATTCAATTGGTCTTTTGCCAAGCAGCGGTTTTATATCGATGTCAGTGAGATCTGTTGGCTTATCCTCAATAAGAGTAATATGAACATTTGCTAGGTGCATCCACTTCTTAAAGTTTGAACCAGTAAAAACCCTAATCGCAATGGAGTTGTCGTTTACGAAGAAGATGACTGAAAATCAAGCAATGGATACAATTGGCATAATGTGAATACTATGTAACTTGAAACCATATAAATACACATCCTAAGAGTTACATACATCATCATATTATTACATTTGGGTAGAATACATAATATGCAGTTATATTACTCTCCACATGACAGTGGCCATGAGAATATATTCCAACCTTCGCAAATTCACCACATTTGGATGTATGAACCACTAGGATCAATCACTCCTCAACCATATGCTATACGTGCATCACTCCATGAATCAATATAGAATCACCTCCTTTGGGGTTATGACCACACATTAGAACAGGATACATCCCACCATAATATAAGATCAATATTTCTCAAGTCCAATTAAGTGTGTCACTTTAACAGTCACAACCTAATTGAATCCTTGAAACTCTCTCACACTAAAGATATAAACTTTATGTCTCACTTTAACCATATAGATATAATTTTAGACTTGAAGACAATTACTAAAATCACATGTCATGACAATTACATTGTTCCATTCATTGATGCATGTTAAAACTTATACATGCTATCAAAGAATCATTCTCTACACATTCTATCTGTGATGATATACATGTGAGCTAGCATTTGTGTTTCTGAAACCATAGAGAAATATAGGAAAAATACAAAAAAATACCCTAAAAATACACGTATATAGGGTTCTATGCTCATTTTCACATCCTTAAAAGCATCAAGCGTGTAAAATAAGTATACCAAATTGTAGAGCATTAAGATACAAGAACACCAACATTCAGCACTATCCAAACAGATTCACGTGTCGCCTAAGTACGCCGGTACGAATAGCGCACTCTCGACGTGCTTTATCTAGCTTGGATCACCAAACTAATCGGTCCGATCAATGGCAATCTGGGTCAGGTCAATGGGTTAACAGGTTAGGTCGGGTCACGTGCGGTCAACCGGGTTGACTTGTGTCAGTGGGTTGTTGACATCAGCCCTAGCGTGTGCAACGCTAGGCGACGCGTGCATGGCGACATGTGCAATGTCCCTTGAAGGCGTGTGACCTATCAAAATTCTTGTCTTGATGAGATATATCCATCAATGCGATCAAATCAAATTTCATCAGACAAAAATTCCAAAAACAAGCCAAATCCAAAGGTTCTAGCTAGACATGGCCACGGGCCGGTTTCGGGCGAAACCGGCCCGGGTCAAACCCGTGATTGGCCCGTTGACCAGGCCCGCAGTTTGGAACCAGAACCGCCCGTGGCCTACGGGCTCGGTTCGGTTCCAACAATTTTGGAACCGGCCTGAATCGCCTATTTCGGGCCCGGTTCAAAAAAAAAAACTACAAATAAGTGGAGAAACTCTTTGTTTCCCCAAAATTGATTACAATGTACATTTTGATTACATTTTATATTGAATAATTCATTATTTCATAATTTGATAATTCAATATTTTTTTATTTCATAATTTATTTTTTAAATTTTTACCGGCCGGTTCCGAACCGGCTCGGAACCGGAACCGGCCTAGAACCACCGGTTCATACATGGCCACGAATCGGAACCGCCGGTTCCAAACCGTGGCCGTGTCTAGTTCTAGCTTAGACTATGACGACTCTAGTAGCACATGTAAGCCGCAAAAACAACATCCCAAGATCCATAGTCAGAAAACTAGAACATAGTAATTGAGAAAAGGGATTTGCGCACTTGATTTAAAATACATCGTTCTTGATGTGGAATAGCGATGATTCTGGGCTCAAATGCTTCTCCTCTATTACCCTATTTATTACTTGCTCCATAAGATTGCCCTTCACGATTAACATTAAGTAACTACTCCTTATGTGAGGTAATTTATGTATCAGGGTTAGATGAAAGACTTGAGCACTATTTATAGAGTTTTTAGCTATAGGCCCTCTCATCACAGTTGGGCTCTCCTCGTCCCACACAAGTCAGTTCCATATTAGACTAATTAAGAATCTTAATATTTTACCTTATTATACTACTCTGTAAAATGGTGAATTTCAATATCAATTAATGTAGCTCACTTCATAAAAACTCTTATAGCACAAACACATAATGAACTCTTCATGTGGTATTGAGTATTCTCTAGTCTATGCCTTATGGAACTTTATAAAAACCTTAGGATTTGTTTGTTCTCATGAAAATGATTTTCATGAAATGATTTTCTAAACTTTTTGTATTTGGTTTGCTGAAAGTGGATAATTAATTAAAAAAAATTAATGATCAGGGAAAACAACCATACTTAAAATTGAGAAAAATGATTCCTCCATCCTAAAAAGAAGAAATCATTTTTCTGAACTCTTTTTCCACACACACGCTCACACAGAGTTTCAATCTGTGTAATCTCTCTCTCTCCCTACTTACTCATCTTCACTCATCTTCAATACCTTTTATACCTTTTCTTCTATTCATAATAAACTCTCGAGTTGTTTCATCTTCTCTTCGAATTGATTCCTACCATTAACTTCAATCGCATATAAGCGTTCGATATGTCATAGGCTTATTGGACTAAATGATAATATGTCATATGAACTTTAACTCGGCTATGTGACTCATATTCTTAAAAAACAGTTTAGAAGGTGTTTGTGGAAATGCTAATTAAAAAGTTCTTATTTTCAAATTTACAATGAAATTTTTTTTTCTTTGCTTTTTCTTTTGGCTTATTGTGGTACCGCTTTTTGATTAATTTTTTGGAATGGAGTATCATTTCATATGTAGTTTTATGAGTACTAAGAGATTAAGTAGTTATTTGCATTTTCTATTTTTTTGGCTACCTTTTTTTAGGTTGCTTTGATTTTAAAAAGAAATAACTAAAAATTCATGCTTCATACATTAATAATATCTTAGACAAAGATTTTGATATCATCTTTGTATCGTATTTTATCAACAAAAAATAATTACAATGGAGAAGATAATTTTGAAAGTAAAGCCTAAATATTGAAAAAAAATTTTCCCTCTTGCTTTCAAATACATCACCAAACAGCTAAAAACTGGTCATTTGCCTAGAAAATATTTTTCATGGAAAAAATTTTTCTCCATTTGACATGTTTTTTTGCAAAGCAAACATTGGTGGAGAATCACAAACATATATATAGGGAAAAAATTACCAAAAAAGTCATAGATATCTTATACAAGTGCCAATTCAGTCGTAAACTTTTCAATTTGGTCAACTTAGTCCTTCCGGCTAATTTTGAGTGAAAATTACTACTGTGAACACTAGCCATGCCACGTGAATGGTCTGGCGCTAACGTGGACAATTTTTAGAATTTTTTTTATAATTTTTCTGATTTTTTACTTTTTTCCTTTTTTCCTTTTATTCTTTTTTACTATTTTCCATTTTTTATTTTCCTTTCTTTCTTTTTTTTTTTTTTTACTTTGCTGGCAAGGGCTCACTGGGCATGGCCCCTTGCTCAGATCTAGCGAAGGTGTCCTGGCCTCATCGCCAAGGCTGTAGACTGGCAGAGGGAAATAAGAAATAAGAAAAAATTAAAAGGCATAAAAGGGAAAAAAAAGAAAAAATAATTACAAAATTACAAAAATTGTCCACATCAGCACCGTCCGTGCCATGTAGGATATGTAACGTTCACATTAGTGATTTTTTGCTAAAATTGGCCGTAATGACTTCTTTGGCAAATCGTCAAAAAGTTTACAATTAAATTGGCCAAATTAATAGGTTTAAAACTGAATTGACATCCGTATAAAAGGTTTAGGGCTTTTTTGATAATTTCCCTATATTTATGCTAGACTGGGGACCAAATCATTTAAATTTACATGGACAAGGATTAATACCTTTTACCATCGAGAGAGCATTGTCTAATCAAATTCAAAGGCATCAATAGTCTCGATTTTTAGAGATGCACATAAGTTGGATGGCAAAATATCTCTGACCATTGAGGCAGGGAGTAAATGGTCTACAGATATGAGTATGTACAATTTCAGAGTTTCCTATTTCATGGCGCTCTTAGTGGACTCGTGAGATTGCTTATCCCTTATGCTATCCAAGCAAGTACCAAATCAGTACAATCAAGAGGCATTTTGTATTAAGTAGATCAATTGTAAGAGCTGCAAAACTACTAAAAAGTAAAAATTACTATCGAAACCCTGACATGGAGTACCCGAATAAGTGTGATTGAATGGTAACACTAGGTGGGTTAACAACCAGATGGGGCAAATTACATATTACCCCCAAGTTTATAGGGTTCTTGCAAATTGCCGCTTGACATTTCAATATTTTCAATTTGTCCCCTTAATTTTTTTAACTTGTTGCAATGTGCCCCGAGCATTGCTCAAGAAGTCATAAATATATTATACGGTAGCCAATTTAATCCTAAACTTTTTCAATTTGGCTAATTTAGTTCTAAACATTTTAACGAATTTTTAATGTAGTCCTTCCCACCAATTTTGGCCGGAGATCACCGACGCCATCAATTACGAGCCGGCATTAACATGAATAATTTTTGTAAAATATTTAATTTTTTTGAATTTTTGCCTTTCTTTTGCTTTTCTTTTCTCTTATTTTCCTATTTCCTTTTACCAGTAGCTGGGCTCTTGGTCATGCCCAGTGGAGGTCGTCACATAGGATGACCGATGCTGCCTTAACCACCATGTTAGCAATTTTTGTTAAAATTAGTTGAAAGGACTATATTGAAAAATATTCAAAAGGTTTAGTACTAGATTACCCAAATTGGAAAATTTTGGACTAAATCGGCTGATGTACAATATATTTAAGACTTTTGAGACAATTTTCCCAATTTATGCTTTGGAGCTTCCATCACATGACAACACGATAACTTATTTTGGAGGGGAAATTAATAATATAAATATTTACATGGACAACTTAGAAATATATTGCGCGTAACAGCATGTGACAAAAATTTCAACAAGGATTTGATGAGAGTAATTGAGAAATATAATTTGGAAATATATTTTTGAGACGTATACTTATTTTTTCAATCATATATATCTACATATGGTGTATATATATAGGTGATAAAAATCTTCCATAACTGGTCATGTGTAGTCAAATGATGAGAGCTACAAGCAAAGTTTGGCTCGAGCCAATGTTAACGGGCACATTACAACCAATTTAAAAAAAATAAGTAAATTGCAACATTGAAGTTTTGGGGGGCAACTTGCTTCAATCTCGAAAATTGGGGAGGCAAAATGTAGTTCACCAATAAGTAACACGCTCCACCATGTTGGAATCTGAACTGTTTTATGTAGAGCTATATATATGTGTGTGTGTATATGTATATGCTTTCCATTTCAAATTCAACATTGTTAGAAGCACATCTATCATTGTTATCGAACAAATGGTCTTGTCAAAGTGAAGCAAGGAATGCAAAACCCTAAATCAGTCGACGTGTAGCGAGCACAATTTCCATTGAACACGCAAAAACCATCGTGGTGGACTTTTGCATTTCAAATTCAACCCCGTGGAGCCCCGAGCTTTTTGATTAATAAGAGTCATGAAAAGCAAGAGAAAAAGAGCGTCGTTGGCCCCTTGTGACCCCCATCAATTAAAGGGTGGTGAAACTGTGAAACTTTGTGAGGTGGGCATTTATCTCCCCACAGGCTCTCTCTCTCTCTCTCTCTCTCTCTCTCTCTCTCTCTCTCTCTCTCGCTCTAAGTCAAAAAGGCAAACTTGGCCCTTTATAACACGTAACTCCACCACCTTATCTTCTCCAAACAAAAACCTTCTCAAACTTCATAAACACCAAAACCCCACTTTGCTCCTTGTCCCGTTACCATTTCCCTCTCTCTCCAATCAGGTTCCTGTTTTGTTCACATCACGACTCTCTCACCTTGCATTGGTTTCATAAATTTGTCCTTTGAAGCTAAACATGACAAAGATTTGTACTGGGTTATACGAATTTCAATTGCTTTTGGTGTAATTTGATGTGTTTGCTATTATTTCAGGTGTGAGATCCAAGGTGGGTGAAATATCACCACGCTTTTCGTCCTTACGTGAAGAACTGAGCTCTATTATGGATTTTTCTGATTGAAGTCATACAGAAGCGTATATATATATATACACAAACGTTCAAATGGAGAAAGAAGAGAACTACTCGGTACTACAAACTGTGCAACCCCATCATTTGCACTTGTTTGTTAGTTTTCATTGACAGAACAAATCTCGTCGACATTGGATTCACTCTCTCTCCAATGTTGTATTATTGCTCTAAACATGAACAACTTCCCTTTCAGGCCATCCAAGATAATCACGCTTTCAATGACCAACATCAGCATCACCATCAGTTCGTAAGATCACGAGTCGTCGAAATCCCATTACACCATGATGGTGGCGGTGACAATAATGGAATGGTGGATTACATGCTGAATCACCCTCCTCAACAAGGCCATCAACAATTGATATCTCCGCTCGGGTTCTCCGGCTCTGGCTCTCTTGACAAGTTGAGCTTTGCAGATGTGATGCAATTCGCGGACTTTGGGCCCAAGTTGGCCCTCAACCAAGCGAGCCACAACTCCGAGGATGAAGCTGGGATTGACCCGGTTTGCTTTCTCAAGTTTCCAGTTTTGAATGACAATAACGAAGAAAGAAGAATCGACGATGAGGATGGAGTTAGGGAGGATCGAGAAGCTGCTCGGTTTCCTGATAATGCTTCTGTGCAATTGCATTTTCTCGGGGAAGATTTGCAAAGCAACAAGAGCTCCGTGGCGGCAGAGGCCAGCAAGAGCAAGAGGAAGCGGCCACGGACTACCAAGACAAGCGAGGAAGTTGAGAGCCAGCGGATGACTCATATAGCTGTGGAGAGAAATAGGAGAAGGCAAATGAACGAGCATCTCCGAGTTCTGAGGTCTCTCATGCCAGGCTCTTACGTACAAAGGGTATGCAATGAAACATTTTATTTTGAAGATTAAGAAACAAAAGAAAGGAGCTGTAGAAATTATTGATCTAAGTGTGCTTCATGAGATCCGATCTTTTGCATTGCGTGTACATAATATTTTCTCAACTCGTTTTACTGCATCAAGCGAATCATATAGAGAGGGAGATTTATACACTAGGTCTCAAAATAAAAATTACCAGCAGATTTTATACCTTGTAATTGACTCCATCATCCTATATTTTATTTATAAAGCACAATTACTTGATTGTTAAATTTTTCAATCTCATTCCATGCATATTTCAGTTTTGCAGTCAAAAAAAAAGATCAGAAAAAATCAAAGAATTAATGTGAGGGGTCTCGCTTAATCTTTCCACAGGGAGATCAAGCTTCTATCATTGGAGGTGCCATTGAATTCGTGAGGGAGCTGGAGCAACTCCTCCAGTGCCTCGAGTCACAGAAGCGGCGGCGGCTCTACGGGGATGGCAGTGGGCCGCCACCTTCTCTCCCGGTGCAACAGCCACCTCACCAGCTGCCGCAGCCCCAGTTCTTTCCCCCTCTGCCTGGCCTCCCGAACGACCCGACAAAGCTCCCAGACTTCGACACCAGGCTCCATGAGGAGACGGCAGAGAGCAAGTCATGCATTGCCGATGTGGAGGTCAAGCTCCTAGGGTTCGACGCCATGATCAAGATACTGTCAAGAAGGAGGCCTGGGCAGCTCATCAAGATCATTGCAGCTATAGAGGACCTCCAACTCAATATCCTTCACACAAATATAACCACCATTGAACAGACCGTCCTCTATTCATTTAATGTTAAGGTAATTCGGTCACATACTTAAAGATGTTAAATGTTTATTGTGCTATTTCAAAATTTATGAACCGGAATTATGTCTTTACGTCCAAAACATAAAGGAATTATGTATTGTACACTGGTTGATATTGATGGAGGAATTTTTTTAACTGTAGGAATTGTGATGATCAGAGAGATTTTTCTGTGTTGCACTTCAACCAAAAGACTTTTGGGAAAATATGTGATTTCAATGGTCAGTTTCGTTTGTGTTGTTCTTGTGCAGGTCGCGGGTGATGCGAGGTTCACAGCAGAAGACATAGCGAGTTCGGTTCAGCAGATATTTGGATTCATCCATGCAAATAGCGCGATGTGATTACGATAATAAATCAACTAGTAAGAGAGAGAGTTGACATATTGAACATTGCATTATTTGAACGTTGCATTACATAATGTAGTTTTTGTCTTTTGATGTTAGAAAAATACTAGGGTATTACATTCTTGTACTAGCCACAAAAAAAATAATTACCTATTTTGCCGTTTAATATACTGCACTTATCGTTTGAAATAATTACGGACAGAGACACATACATTCTTTGTGAGTAAATTTTCATTGCATTGTACCATATGATATGCTGATGAGATCTCGCTACCAAATCATGAGGTAAGTTTTGAAAGATATGATAAATATGTGATGCAAAATGTAAAGAAACAAGTGCGGATTTTCAACTTCATATTCAGTTCCAAATTTGATGTCACTAACCAAATCGATTGCCAGTGTGCAACATGTTCTGCATGTACAATCTTCAAAAGGAAAGATTAACATATCAATGGAACGGAGGGTAGTTATTAAAGACAAAATCTTACAATATTGTCGTGGTTCGAAAATTATTCACAAAAATAAATTCCCATCATTGGTAATTGAAATAAAGTTCATTTATCCCTTGATCTTCTCTAACCGGAAAAGATTTGGGACATGGTAAGAAATGATGGAAACATAAACACTATCCGATTAAACTTTTTTAATAATGTGCGAGAGAGACCACATTTTGTGTTTATAATCCACTATTGAATGCATAAGTGTCCTAGTTGGTTCAAAATTCAATTAGAATTTTTTTCATCATATGATAATTCTATGTTAAATATATTTATAATGTGATCAAGAATTTCTTTCTTGCTTGCTCGGGAAAGAAGTTTTAATAGTAATTCTCAATACATCTCGCAATTATAGTTGGTCCTTAGAATGGTACGTTAACAAGAAGTCTATTTTCTATCAAAATATATTACTGAAATTCGATATTGAATATGAGGGTCAAAGATAGAACTCTCATAAATTCATATATTCTCAAAATTATAACTGTGAATAATTGATTGATTAATGACATCATATCAATCTAAGTGTTAGATA
The DNA here is from genome assembly GCA_024733475.1 of Syzygium grande. Classification (NCBI taxonomy): domain Eukaryota; kingdom Viridiplantae; phylum Streptophyta; class Magnoliopsida; order Myrtales; family Myrtaceae; genus Syzygium; species Syzygium grande. Next base: position 40,459,176 of record JAMXDD010000005.1, on the reverse strand, counting down.
TAAAAATAAAAATAAAAACAGCTCGGTTGGGGTGAAGTGGTCGAGGCGACCCGAGCTGTCGCTATTGCATAAGCTGCCAATGAGAACGATTAATTTTGTGGGTACACGAGAGAGTGGAAGGTCAACGAGTTGTCCTACATTAGTATCTTCTTACAATTTGGTTGACATGTCAGAAATTGTTGAGTCCTAGACTTTTTTTGGCTTTGGATGTATCAGGCGACACTCAGATAAATGAGCCATGCTTTGTGAGGTCTTTTTCTATTGATGTTCAATATATTAATATTGATTTACCCTAAGTAATGTCACAGATTTTAACTGAACGTTAAAAAAATAGTTATAATTAATACTAAGACTCCGTTTATTTTACGAAAAAATGAGTGATTTATTTAGATATAAATTGTTATCGATAATAAAAATATATTTTCTATTGATTAATTATTTTAAGTAACTAAAGTGATTATTTTTAAAAAAAAATATTTTTTAAATTACTCATTTTCTGTAAAACGTTTGATATCTCATGTTTTTATACTTGTTCTAGCATGCCTCTTTGTCCTCTACTAGTTCAACACACGCAGCCTCCTCCCTTTGTGGGTTGACACATGCACATGCCTGGGCTTTTGGCCTCTCTCCAAAGTCTAGTCAGCACCAATGACCCTCTTCTTTCCAAAGTCAAACTCTAGTACTCACAATTGGAGCTTTCGAAAAGTTACATTGCGTTGTCCTTATATGAGAACAAGACTTGCTAGGAAATTCCTCATATACGTGCTGTCCAACTTCTATAAATTAGGCACATAACACGTACTTGATACTCCATCGTATTAAATGTGAACAATTCCGTCTTTGTGCCAACTCAAGCTTATTTTGACACGATCAATGAGGTCATGAAGGTTGAATTTTTCCTATTTAGATGCGCTTTCTCGTAAAACTATTCTCCTTGCATGATTTTGAAAGATAGAGGCTAATGAGTCCACACACGATAATCTCATATTGAATAGACGAAGATGTTTGGATGGACTCATTTAGAATACATGTGCACGAGAACCATTTTAAGTGGGAACTGGCAGGAATCGGCTTGTTGGTCTAGTTTTGGGAAGAGTAGGTTCAACGCCCACCAAATCCAAGGTAAGATTTACCAATCTATTTATTAGAACCAGTCCAACCATGTTGTTTCCCAATTTAAATAAGTTCTATATCGGGTTTTAAGCTTCTTTGAGAAAAGACATTGTTTTTTTTTATGTACCAAGGTCTGAACCTTGTTCTTCAATATGGAAAAACAAAAACACATTCTTCAACTGTGGCCTTCTATATGGAAAAACAAACAAACAGCCAATAACCAAGAGTAGTTTTACATTATAATTTTAGTGCGACACAAATAAGAATTTAGATGAATTCGTATTCATTGGTTATCCTTTATATCTATATATTATTTTATCATGAAAAACAAAAATATTATACTTTCTATATAATGGATTATGTTGAGTATTATTTTTCAATAACTTATTTATCTTATAGCTATTCAAATGGTGTTTTTAGACCCAAAAAATGGTGTTTGCATGTGAAAATAATTGTTTATTTTTGAAAAGAAAATCTATTTAAGGAGCTCTTTATCTGTTTTCACCTTTTGGTTTGCAAAGTTGCTAGTAATGAACTAAGAGTGTTTTATTGTTACCAATGCAAAATGCATGTGCCAAGAACCTCATGCAGATATTTTTTAGAACTTGATTGTCCAATTTGTTGCATGGGCTCACTCTCATGTAGAGGAAACCCAATGATTTGCAAGCCCAAGATTTAAGCCCGTATGATAATCCACGGATAAATGGGTTTCTCACTATTATTATGTGATAACCGCAAAAAAGAATGTTTTTTTAGACGCAGTAAGAATAAGAGAGAAAGAGAAAGTAGAAAATTTGGGTTAGGAAGTATCTGATTTTCATCAAACTGACATCGGAGGTAGATTCGTGGTCTGATTGAGCTGAAACTTTATCAGCATGCTTGTGACACATTCTTCTCGAATATGATTTGTTTGATTTTCACTTGAAGCTCCCTACATCAGGTTTTTCGTGAGTTTAACTAAACTTGTATTTTTTGTGAGATTTATCCTTTGTCTCTTGTAAAGTTCATGTGTATTTGCCAAGAATGTTCTTGATGCCTTTGCTGCTATGTACCTCTAGTATTAACTAGAGAAGAACTTTGTTCACCCGGTTTTGCTGATAGTGAAGTTTTTTTGGTGGACTCTAGTCCTGTGATTTCTTATCTCCTCACACCAAGGAGGTTTTCCACATAAAAAAATTTGTCTTGTGTTTGTGGGTGCTTGGTATTTTTATTACTCTATTCAGTTGTTTCCTATTAGGTTTACATAAAAGGGGAGAGTGCTTTGTTCCACTGCGCTAATCTGATATTGTTCGGATTGTCATTGTTCTCCCAACACAATTATGTACTATCTTTACTAAAAGATAGTATAATGCATGGGCATTCGACAAACTTAATATGGTTTTTACTAGCTGTGAATGTGATGCCTCTAGGATTATCATATTGTGAAGATCATGTAATGTTATTCATAAGTAAAAATCCACCCTCACAAGATAAAATTATTAAAATATTGTGTAATAACTCAAAGTGCTTTTTTTTTAGGCTTGACCATGTGGAACAGGTCGAGTCGCTATGGATATTATTATAATAACACACCCTTAGTAAGATGTATGGTCCCTGGATTGACTAGGTCTATACTTGATTCGACCAGAACGAGAAGTGATTATTTTGGTGTACGAGCTTGGATTAGCAAGCATTTAGAATGGCTAATGGAGTAGAAATTGATTGGCTCACACATTGAATGGGGGCACAACCAGCATTGACGAGGACTTTAATGGTTTAACTGAGGAAGTTTGTGGTAACTGAAATTTCACATCAAATGGGTGAGGTCTTGTAAGGTCTTGTAATATTATTCATATGTAGGAGTCATCCTAAAATGATCACGACCTTCTATGCTTGTTCAAAGTAATTCCTTTAGAGATTTGACTCATGTGAAAGGAATCATATTATTATATTGGGAAAATGACACGAATAGTCCTTGAACTTCGGCTTAATATTTAATATGGTCCCTGAACTTTTAATTTACTCAATGTGATTTTTAAACTTTAACCCAATATGCAATGTGGTCCATGAACTTTTAATTTGTTCAATTGGTCCTCTTATGTTCAATTTAGTCCTTGAGCTATATGAAAATATTCAATATTGTCTCTGATCTTGAATTAATAGAAGGATATCGTTGAACATTTTCATATAGTTTAGGAACTACATTCAATATGTATTATAGTGGTTGAATTAGGACTTGGAGTTAGAGTTTTCCCAATTGGATTATATGTTGGTGGCTGTGAGGAAAGGTTATGATCATATTTTCAAAAGAAAAAATCGGTACACTATTCTGGTGACGAATAGCTGCAAAATTATGGTTTTCAAGATAGAGGATACAAATCTGTAACATTGTGAACGAATCGAGAGTGTTTTTGGCATATAAGCTTTTCAATTTTGGTGGTTCCCATCCTAAATTGGAGCGAATAGGTGTTCCTACTTTTCAAGGATGTTTACCCCCTTTTTTCCCCTAATTACCCTTATTGAGGTCTAAAAAAATGAATAAATGGGGATAAACATGTAACTTGTGATTTCTTTAATAATCACGTATACCTTTCTCCTATTTTTAAGGAGATGCTTTTCTATTACCTCAACTCATTACAATCTTATTAAGTATTAATTCTAAAATTGGATGTTGATGAATAACAAATAAATGCATAATTAGAAAATCTTTGACAAATCTAAATATAAGTGGTCGATTTAATGTCTCTTTCATCCTTTTTAAGCTCACTCATTTCATTTTTGTCGAGAAGTTTGATGTCCGTGGGATCGAAAGTCAAACATCGATTTTTTTTTGGAAAAAAAATCAATATAAAAAGTGGATATAGATGTAGTTGATTTGACAAATAAAATATGACATATCAAATTTTCCAAGGTTATCTAAAATTGTTTTCCATATTCCAATTAGTTTCCATAGTAAATTTGCTCTCTCACTTAATGTAAAGGTTAAAATGGTAATCCAGCTCAAGCCAGATTCTATGCTAATGCCTCTCTAATGCTATGTCTGGTTGGAGTGGTTATAAAAGTAACGAATTTTAATCAATTATAGACTAAGAGAAAAGAGTTGAAGGGAAGATGACGAGAAGCTGAAGTTACGAGTGAAGTTAAGTGAAAGTAATTAGCTTCAAGATCATGGATGAAAACCATGGTTAACGAAAGTCTTATTTCTTTGTGAATTGTCAATATGCTACTAAAAACAAGATGCAATATATTTTTTTTGTCATTATCTCTATAGTATAACCATCTAGAGATCTACTTCATTTTTTTTGTGAAAAACTTTTTCTTAAAAGATATTTTCCTCACTTTTCGGTATTTAGATCGCTTAGGAAAATGAATCAAGAGAAAATATTTTCATAATCCATGAAAAAGTCTATACTTAAATTATACATCGGCGTTTGTACCAAATATTCTAGCGCTTTGACCGGAGATCTCGACACTTGGGCACAAGAACCTCGATGCACATGGCCCGAGTCCCAAAGGCAGGGCCCGAGTCTCTTGAGTAGGGGTGTAAATGGTTCAGTTTGGTTCGGTTTTTCAAGAAAAGCGAACCCAATCGAACCATTAAGGGTGCCCCCTTGAACCGAACCGAATTGGAATTGAACAAAAAAATCGACTTGGTTCGGTTTAGTTCGGATCAATTTTCGGTTTCAAGTTCATTAAAGAGAGAGAGAGAGAGGAGAGAAGAGAGAGAAGGGGAGAGAGAGGGCAAAATACCCTTAAACTGAAGTGTTTATTTTAGTTCGGTTCGATCCAAACCGATTCGAACCGAAAAGAAAAATTGGTTTATTTTGATGATCCGAACCGAAACCGAAATCGAACCGAAATGCACGAAATTTTCGGTTCGATTCGATTCAGTTCATACCTCGATTTAATTTTTCAGTTCGGTTTTGACATCCCTACTCTTGAGGCATGCCTGGGTCCTCGGCAACACTGCTCAGTTACCCAGCTAGCACGCCCAACTTACCAGCACCTTGGGTCCATCGAGGCTGGCTCGGTGGCCGTCTTGAAACTAAATTAGAATTTTGGGTCGAGCCGGGCTGTAAATTACCCTTTTTCTCCACTGATTTTGTCGCTCCTCCCTCGTAACCCCGACCACCCCGCCAGTCCTCTCTCCCCTCATTTCTTCTTTCCCAAGTACACTCTTTCTCGCCCGCCTGCGACCTCTAAACCCCACCAGGTCGACCCGTCCTCTTTCTCTCCGCTGATCAAAGAGCGGTGTAAACTATGGATCACCATTTTCTCTGGTGGTAGCTGTCGTCTACCCGGACAAGGTTTGAGTAGATGAGTAGTTTTCAAACTTTGATGGTTTCCACCTTCACTTCTCAGCAGTGAATCTCATTATATTGACTGGATCTTAGATTTGTTTTGCTCGTTTCACTAATGTATGTTCCTCGAGGGCACTGCCGATTTTGCACTTTCTTTGTGATGGAGTTGAAATTTAAATCCATTTTTTTTACATTGCGGTAAATGTTGCAAAGAAGCGAATAGCCGTTGGATCCAACTGTTACAGCACACACTGCCCACAAAACATGCTCATCAGTTTGGCGCAGGATTTAGTTTCCTCATGACACTAAACACCTAATGTCATTGTTCCCAACGATGCTATGTTTTTCCTTCTGAGAATTGTTTATTACCGTATTCGCCAATTATCTTGTCTTCCATCATGCCACATCTACCGACCTGATGTGATTAAATGACTCGGCTTTCTTAGCTGAAGATGCAGATAGTACGTGAGATGAAAGATCCGTTGGACAGGACCAATCTGATGGAGGGGACTATACGGGATCCGTGGATTCCGGTGACCCCTGTCAAGATCGGTCCACCGAGCTTGAGGAAAAGTGCCGCAAAAGAAGACGACAATCGGAGCATAGCCTCATTGCAGAAGCGTTGTGGCGACAAGAGAAAGAAAGATGTTAAGACCCCAACGAAAAAGCAAACCAGTCCCAGAAGAGACATAACCAATATGTCCAAAAGTACCGTCAAGGCTACTTATCCATGTGCGGAAGTTCCGCGTAATGAAAAAGCACTTTCTGCAAGTAATCGTCCATTGCTTGACAATGAAAAGAAAGCAAACTGTCTGTTGTCTCCTGAGGCTGTGGACGTAATAGTAAAGGAGCCTCGGATGTCGAAACAAGGAAGGATAAAGATGTCCATCAGGTGAAGCGAAAGCATTATGCAGAGGTTGATATGAGAAAGGCAAGGATGAATCTCAGCTGGCAATGGCTATCACGGCCTAAAGTTGACATAGACTATGAGACCACAAGAGTTTGGACATTATTAAATGAATTTGGGAGCGAATGTGCAGAGAAAGAAATTGAAAGAGCTATTGACAAGAAAAGATATTGGGAAGAAGAAAGGAAGCGTTTCCACGAACAGACACTTTCCTTTGTCACGAAAATGCGTCATGTCCAAGGTGAGTGTATACCTATATTGAATAACTCGGAAAAACTTTAGAGGGGTACTTTTACCGAGAAACTAATAAGGAGATCTTGCTCCATGTTTTCTACTTCTGAGCACAATTATAACAACATTTTGTAATGCAATGTGCAGGGGATCGATGTTTTATGGAGTGGAAAGGTTCTGTTGTGGACTCAGTAGTTGGAGCATTTCTAACACAAAACGTGTCAGACAAGAATTCCAGGTATGGCTTCCTTAAGATTTCTTTAAGTCACAAACAGTGTGAGAATGAATGATTTTTTGACGAATTGATAAAGTAAAGCTTGAAAGAAGAACATCTATTTTGCAGCTCATCCTTCATAGCTCTTGCTGCAAAATTTCCGAATAGAAAGATGCAAAAAGATTATCATCACATTTGCCCAGAGAGCAGGCAAAAAAAGGCGCAAAGAGGCGCAAATTCAAGAGGAATAAAGATGTGTGAAGATAATGACAAGAAAATGTACTGGGAAAGTGTAAGAAACTTATACTCTAGAGGGAGACGCAAAGAAAAAAATCCTAGGCCTTTAGAATCTTTGGATTGGGAGGCAGTGAGGCAAGCCCATACAGCTTTTTTAGCTAAAATTCTAATGAGCAGAGGCATGCATGATAAACTTGCAGAAAGAATACAGGTATACATTTTGAAGGAGAAAAAAAACTTTTGCTGAAAGCTCATATAGTACAAACTTACATGATAATGTTAAAGATAGCTGATGACGGTTCCTTAACGTTGGTAGGGGTTTCTTCATAGACTGTGTAGAGATCATGGGAGTATCGACCTTGAATGGCTAAAGAACGTCCCTCCAAACCTAGTAAAGTAAGATTGAGCGGACTTTATTTTCACTTTTATGCATGTTGGCATGAGTGATATTGAGGTTGTAAACTTTGATTTGAACTTTCTAATGAATTTAGAAGTCACTGATTCTGAAATTGGTTATTAGACAATTTCTGCTGACAATAGAAGGGCTGGGACTGAAAAGCGTGGAATGCATACGTCTTTTGAGCCTCAAGCAACCTGCCTTCCCAGTAAGAATTCAGCGGCTTATTTCCGTGTTGATGTATCTTATCCTTATCTGAGCGTTCTCAAATTTATCACCTCAAATAGGTTGACACAAATGTGGGCCGCATAGTGGTCCGCCTTGGATGGGTCCCCCTTCAACCGATGCCGGAGTCATTCCAACTACATCTCTTGCAAAAGTATAACAACAGTAATCAAACATTTCTCTAATGCTCTTCTTTTATTGAATTTCTGATCTTTTTCCCTTATCAGATACCCTGCAGTTGACGACATCCAGAAGTACCTCTGGACGCGGCTCTGCCATCTTGACCATCGGACATTGTAACTACATAACTATGCTTTCTTTTTTTTGGACAGAATAGGCAATGCTCTGTGGTTTAAACAAGCCTACTAACTAGTAGATTCATTGCTAACATGTCAATTCTGCATTGCAGATATGAGCTGCATTATCATATGATCACCTTGGGAAAGGTGAGTGGTTAGTCATGTCATGGAGAACGAGGACATTAAGATTTCTGTCTCGTTCCCTGATCATATATGACCACATGTGGATACTGATGCTGAAAAAGTTGTACAGGTTTTCTGCACAAAAACGCAACCGAACTGCAATGCATGTCCACTTAGAGATGAATGTAAACACTATGGAAGCACAAATGAGGGGTATGCTAACTTTTGCTTTGATACTCTCCACAGCCAGAGAGATGTCTCAATTCTGGTGGGATATTCTTTAGCCAACGTACTTGAGTTATAACCTTAAGAATTCTGTATGATCTAGAGATGTGGAATCCAATCATCGCCTGGTCTTCACTCTGCTTGCTTCTGCAGAAAATCTTAGTTATCTCTCTAGGTGGGAACCGTTATGGACTTTTTAATACCTTCCTTCAGATTGTTCTCAAATTTTTCTTTATTTTTTTCAACACCACTGCCTTTTTAGTTCCTTCATCTTGGTCTTACAATCTCTGCTTTGCGGTAATCCGATCCAACACAAAAAAATCAACTTCACTTGATAATGAGGTATATTTGCCTGCAGTTCAAGCATTCTTCCACAAAGGTCTAGTTATCCTCCAAACGGAGCTGGTAGGTACCGGAGATGCATTTTCCTTTCTGCCCAGAACTAGCTTTCCTCAATCATGTACAATCTTTTGAAACTGTCACATGGGAATTGTGAAGGTTCCAGGAGAACTGAAGTCTGCATCAAGGACATTGAGGACATTATGGTAGATCCAAAACATCGTGTGAACAAGTTGTTGCTAAAAGAGACAAGACCTCCTCTCATGCCCAAAGTGAAGCACAACGTTTCAAGGATGACATTCCCAGTGTAAGTAGCGAAATCCTTCATGTATTGGCAAAAAATTTGTTGGTTAAATTGAGGAGCTGAGGCTCTACTTCTACGGTTCAGTCTTGTCTATAGTTCCATTGGCAGTCCTTATTCATTCTTCTATGTGTTTAAACATTTTTTTTCTCTCTTTGAGTGTGCACGACAGACAAATTATTATGTGATTATTAACAACTCAACATTGAAAGTTGCACTAACAAATCAACAATACAAATATTAGTTTGTACAGAAACTCAGCTTTCACTGATTAACTTGCAAAACATTTTTTTGGATATGGACGTTATTGTGTAAGAAATATAGTATCACATAGTATCTTGAGCACTCAAGTATATCTTACATTCTTTGAAACCTTTGTATAATCAACTCAAAGACTATTTCCAAGTTGTAACGCAGCTTTTGTTGTTTTGCAGTTTTGAGCTACCAGATTCTCACCCCCTTCTAGAAGGAGTAAGCAATTATTTTTATCCGGTTTATGAATTCATATCATAGTGGATGAGCAAATATCCACAGCTTTTTGATGTTATACTTTAGCGTAAAATGTAAGTGTTAATAGCTATGCAGGCGAGAAATTGACGATGCATATCCATACCTGCTTGCTATATGGAAACCAGGTAAACAACCAATGCAGCTTTCTTAATTACAGTGCTTCACGAGTTGCAGCTTATTAAGTTTGCTTCATATCACCTCCCGAAAGTAGTATGTTTAACAGTTGTGGTTGAACTACACTAGTATATCGTCCTCTGAAGTTCTAGTGCAGGAATGTTGAGTGTTTGATTTCACAAATGCCATCTAATAAACTTGTTTTCATCATGGAATTTCATCTGCAGGATTCCTGTCTGAAAAGAATACCAGGAGCTTGGTAACGAAATGGACAGACATGGTTCTGACACTGTTCAAGGAACGATATTGGTAAAAAAAGAAAAAGAAGACTATCCCGATGTCCTTTTGGAGCATTTTGTTCATGTTAAACTACAGTTTTGTGAATTGATGTGAAATGGTCGTTAAAATAGGTACCAGTGCGCACAGCTTTACGCGGCAACTTTCCGTTGAATGGGACATATTTCCAAATCAATGAGGTCATTTGCAGACACAGCTGGTTTTTTGCTAGTTCCATCTGCCACATTCTGGCCGTTCTTCCGCATCAGACTGTTGTGTGAGACTAAAATTGACTTGCAGGTGCTTGCTGATGATGGCTCAAGTCGAATCCCGGTTAATGTTCAAGTGGACCTGATAAAAAACTTGACAAGACGGACATTGTATTGTGGAGCCTCAGTTTCGTCGATATGTAGAGGTACATTATACTGATCCCTGATGCTCATATAGAAGAATTATGAAGGGTGAAAGGAGTGGGTTTATGTACTTAATATTGTCCATGGCAGGATTATCACCCGAAGAGGTGACAGATTGCTTTCTGCAAGGTGAGATTAGAAAATTCCACATAGATCCCATCCTGTAATTTTACATAGTTAATGGCGCAGTTCAATGCTATCGGGAAAAATGGCTTCCTGTCCCCTTATTGTTTTTTTCTTAAGGATACTCTCAAACTCACTGCGTGTTTCATAGAAACGTGAAAGTGGGTGACCATGCATGCATGTGGTGATTAGCAATGCATGCTAGGAATAGGTTTAGCAAAGAAAATGTTTCCCCAAGATTGCATAGTGAGGGATAAATTATAGTTTGGGTTGGTACAGAGAACTCTTGGAGGTTGTTATGCGGAACTTAGGAGAATTGAAGTGGCGTTCTGGAAACAAAAGTCATATTCTCACTAGGTTCCTAAATCCAGGAGATCTAGATCTAGTTGAAGTCTGGTACGATATTGCAGTTATACGCTCGGAATTTCTTATGTAAAACTAAGCTGTAAACTAATTCTCAGATGCTCTGAGGATCTTCTTGGACCTGAGAATTCTTCTTGAACCGGGATCAACACTTGGTCCATGGTAGATGTCAAATATTTGGTAGAGAATTTTCTGTCCTTATGTAAAAATGCAGCCACCACCATCTCCTTTCTTTACCTTCTCTAATAGGATCAAATTGGATTGGTTCTTGACCTGGTTGAGCGGAGCTTTGACCAGGTACTACTGGGTCAACACTTGGTTTCTCCAGGTTGTGACCAACAACCACTGGTGTCTTTAGGGGTCTGAACCAGATCAGACCACAGACGTCACTCTGTCCACCAGATTGAACTGATCAGTCCAGTCCAGTTTTCAAAAATTTTCCTACTAGATGCTCGCAGATTTACTGAGACCATTTCTAATGTTTGGAAGCATTAGGCTTTCTGCTATTTACTCTAATGCTATCTCTTTAGTACCTAAAGTCCAAACCAAAGCGCTTGAGAAGTCTCTGATTTCTGGCCAATCTAATGTTGCAATATGCTCTGCACATGTGCTACTGCTAATTTGACCTCGAGGCTGAATAATATTCTGCCTTGCATCTTAAATATGAATCAGTGTGCATTTATATGGAAGAAACTTTGGGAACAGCATTTTGCTAGCTCATGGGTTGCTTCATAACTACCATAGAATGTCTAACCAACATGCCCAATCAAGGGTCATGAAGACCTCGCTCTTTTGAGGTAGGAGTTCATTCTACTGATTCTTTGTGCCATCTGAAATCTCCTCAGTTTGTGACAAGGGTTGAATTTTGCATCACTTTCTCAGAAAAGGTAAAGATCACTCATCTGTGTTTTGCAGATGAGGAATCTCTTTAAAACAATACTAGATGAATTCATCAATTTTGTGTAGCGTCTAGTTCAAAGCAAGATCAATGTTTTAAAAACTGAACAAAGGTAAATACAAGTCAGGCTGGTGGTTCACAGTTCAACAGGTTAAAATGGTTGGTTCAATGTCATGACGTCATTGAGTTACTTCATAACTATTAATGAAATTTTCTGCATAGATTGGGAGTGAGTTTTTCCTTGAGACTACTCTTAAAGTGGCAAAGGGAGTCGGATACACTTTTTGCTTTTGGTGTAGGGAAACAACTTTTAATGATCGGTTTCTCGACGTTGACAGTGCCAGAAAAAAAGGAGGCTTTTGTCGTGGACTGTCATCATTTGAATGGTGGAAGGATCACTAGGGATATCGATCTCTCGAGACAAGCCCAGGACTGGGGATTCAAAGCTTTTTATTCATGCTTTGTATAGAGTTTAACGATTTCTGCTACTTCTAAGGATGTGTTCGTGTTAAATAGTGGAATAATTGGAATTCTATCTGGAAAGTTGGTAGAAAAGAAGATTGATGGTGGTCAAACTTAGTTTTCTTGGAAAGCGAGAGTCTTTTTTCAGCTTGGGAAGCATCTTGGGAACAAATCCAAACCTTGGATAATGCAAAGTGCCAATTAATAGGTGCTTCCCCTGCAAAAAAGGGAGACAGGGAATCTGCAGCATCTTCTCCTTTATCATTCTTGGACAAGAATGGTTTGGACTGCATCTTATGCATGCACCATGCTAACATAGGTTATAAAAGGTGTCAGAAAGTCCAACCCAAAAGCTTAAGCTATTAGGTGGAGGGAGACCACATGAATATAAAGAGCATTTAGGACCCATTGTCAATCGATGTAGGATAATACTTCAACACCCCCACTCACGTGCAAGCCGGATTACGAGTGGCACGCGAAATTTTGACTATGCACATTCACATGGAATTTTGACCACGTACATTCGCGAAAGGGATAGCATTAGCTCTAATATCATGTTAGAAAGTTCAACCCAAAAGCTTAAACTATTAGATGGAGGGAGATCACATGAATATAAAGAGCATTTAAGACCCGTTGTCAATCAACGTGGGATAATACTTCAACAAAAGGTACTATTGAGCAAGAACTATGGGCTTGGTGAGGCATTCAAGTCCTAATGATTAAAGATGATATAGAGAGCCAATTGGAAAGAGAGTTGGAGCATTTCCAGTCCTAGGCCAGCGCTAAGAATTTCTGTCAATTGCCACCAAACCAGATCTTTGGTAAACCGGAACAAGGGATGATTATGCCTGTTGAAATATTGTCCCACATCGCTTGACAACGGATCCTAATTGCTCTTTATTTTCATGTGCTCTCCCTCCACCTATTAGCTTAAGCTGTAGGGTTGGACTTTCTAACAATGCCCTTATATCTTTTAGATTCTTTCATCATATGCATGGCTTTTCAGTTACAAAGATCAGTCCATTAACCAAAACAAAGAAAAACTTGCGTGGCCTAGAACTTGGAACAAGGATTGCATGACCGGTTAAAAAAGACAGACTATGCTTTTAGACACAGATAAGAGATAATGTCATGTGACATGATGCCTAAAATGCAAAATTTACTAAACTGTAGTTCTACTGTTTTATTTGTACCTCTTGAATTTTTCAGGCTACATATGCATAAGAGGGTTTGATCAGCAAACGAGGGAATGTAGGCCTCTACCAGATAGATTCAGGCATTCGAACCCAAAAGTCAAGACTGGTTGTCGACGGCGTTTCGACACTGTGATATGCTCTTGATCAATCGCTTTGTTATGTTGGGGTGACCATGAACTTTTTGTTTCTTTTTGCACTGTCCAGAATGCTATGGAAAAAGGTTGAGCTTCTATCATGAAGTTTGCTTATGAGCTTCTATCCTCTGGCTCACCATTCGCAGGTAATTTGAAATTTTTGTGAAAAATGTGGTTCGAAGATGATGCAATTGTTTAGTGGATTGACAGGGTTGTGGGTGTACTTGGAAAAGACAGTTCTGTTTGTTTGTGCTTGGTGCCCATTCAGGAGACATGTGTAATGAGGTCGAGAGGATCAATTTTGCTTTTTCGTTTGGAAAAATAGGTGTGAAGATGACGAAATTGTTTAGTGTATTGATGGAATCGTAATTGGGTTTTTGTTTCATTGAAGTGTGGTTTGGAAAGAGAGATTCTCTTTATTTGTGTTTATGCTCATTTAGAATGAAATTGGAACTGACAATGGGAGGTTCGGTGCTGTTTATTGCTGCATTTGGTCGTAGGAACTAAAATTTTAGTTGGATGAGAGTTTTTGGAATGGTTTTTGATGATTTTTGGATGCTGTTATCGGATTAACTGGGGTGAGGTTTCTGTTGGATGTTTTCATATGAGTCAATAGGATCCGTTTGAAGCTCCTCTTTCATTTTTTGAGTTCTAATGTTCTTGACAGCTTGACTTTCTGCACGTATGTTAGAGCTGGAGGAAGTGTTAAATGACTCTGAAATTGCTTCTGTAACTTTATACACTGCATAGTGTAATTGCTGCCGAGGAGAGTTTTTGCTCAACTGATCAATTTCTTGTTATATCAGTCCCTCCTATAACTGAACTGCTGCTGTGTTAGTATGATTCCTCACAATACAAAAAGAGGAGCGGCAGCACTTGCAAGATTGAAGGCCTACCAGGGAGTTCCTCCTCCATATGACAAGATAAAAAGGATGGTCATCCCTGATGCACTCAAGTGAGTTTTGTGTGGCCAGGCTAGGTTTACCATCTATTATGATTTTCCTATTTGCACTATATGATTATTATTTCCTTGAACAAGAATTGAAAATTGAGGGCTCCTGTACAGGGTTTTGATGCTCCAAGCTGGACATAAGTACTGCTTGTTGGGTAGGCTTTCATCGGAAGTGGGATGGAATCACTTCGATACCATTAAGGTGAGAACTGGCTACTTGTCTCTTTTGCATGCACCTGTTACCAGATCGTTTCCAATCCTAAGGAGGGGTTTGGGCATATTTCCTGTAATTTGTATATCAGCATCGCCATCACAATCAGCGACTGTTTTCTTATTGGAGATAAAGGACTTAATAAAAGAAGGTTAGGATGCTGGTTCCAGGTTGTTTTGTAGTCGCCATTTGTGAACCTGTAAATTTTGAGGTTTGAATGTAAATATGTATAATTCTCCTTCTGTCTTCTAGACATTTTTGTTAGCTTGAGAAGCAGTGTTTATACAGGAGAAGTTGCAGAAGAGGTTTAGTTGCAAATGTTTGTTACTGGATTTGCAGCTATTGCGACGTTTAGTCTGGTGTGTTTATGCAGAAAATCTTATACATATAGTAGTATAGTCTACACAAAGAAATTTGTACCAGAACCCCTATCAGGTTTGCAGATGGCTTCTAGTTGTGGTCTATATACAGGTGTATAGGACGCTCCATATGGCTCAACTTTAGTTCAATGAGCTTTTGAAATTTGAACTAGCAGCTATAAATTAGTGCTTCTGTCAGTTTCGATTAGGTGCTGATCTAGGAGAAGAGGAATCATCTGCTGCCTTTTAATATCTAGACATATTCTTACCAGTTATAACTAGACATATTGCTTCTCCTATCAAGTTGTCATGTTGCTTGTATTTGGTCATAGAGTGTTGTCTTCAGCCAAAAGAAAATTAAGTTTGTTATGGTTAATTTGATCCTTGTATCCAGGCTGAGAATTTTTTTTCTATAGGCTGAATGTGCATAGCAGTCTGTATGAGATTACATCAGCACATGATTTGTACTGCTACTGCATATGACCAAACTAATTATTTACTTGTTTGTTCTACATGCGTTGGTACACTGGAGTGTTTCTTGATTTTGTAACTTTAATTAATGCAGGGGCTTTGGTCCTGCAAGTTTGTGAGTGATGATATATATATTTGTATGACTTTTGTAGGAACTCAGAGAGAAAGAGGAAGGAGAGGGCACAACTTGTATATGAGAGGAAGAAGCAGTTGAACAAACTGAGGATGAAGGCTGAGAAGGCCGTGGAAGAGAAGCTTGATCCTCATATGGAAATTATTGCCCCCTTACATGTCGATTTAGTCTTGTGGACATCTGCGTCAATTTTGGGAAAGAATTCGAGGTTGACGTCTATTTATTATGGTTATCAATACGTGCTTGGTTGGCCGGGAGATAGCAGTAGAATCATGCTGGACAAGTGACGACAACTGGAATTATCGCAGTTTTTGGTTGTGGTTTGTTTCCATTCTCTCGGTGGGAAAAAAGATTGGAAAGAGGTTATTCAGAATCATGGAGCTTTCGGGATGATATACTGAAACTGAGAGCTTAAGTAAATCCTTTGTTGGTGCATGTTTGAGTTGAACGGCGACATCTCTGATCGAAGCTTGAAAAAACAGAGTGAGTACATTCAACTGAAACTTCCTGTCCGGAGCTATTCCAATCAGGAACCATGCATTTAACTACCCCCCGAAATGTGTTGAGGATTGGGTGATTCAAAGGCGCGCGGAAACACATAAGATCAAGGCCTGATCAATTTCATGTGCATTTTATATCCTTTCGAATCACTCCAAATCTCTTACTTTCCTCAAAGTTATTCTTAACAAATTATTCGGGGTGGTTTAGGCATTACTGGGCAAACGATTATTCTTCTTACATCTCTTTACAAATAAATTATGATCAGACCAATCTCTCCTAATCCCATCTAATCCTTTTTCTCCGTCTCTTTCCCTTCGTTTGAACGCAACTTGTGTTTTAAAACCCTTTCTCTTCGCTCCTCATCCCTCATGACAAACGTCGCGTAAATACGAACAAACAAATAAATAGCCAGTTCAGCCTACCCTCGATTTGTATTATCAGAAACGAATTGCCAGGGCATAGAATGAGAAAGTCAGGCCACGTTCTGTTTTCAATCCGAAGATTTAATGGTGTGCTGGGTCCTGCTAGCTATCAAAGCATCCCAGGGAAGATTTCAAGCCAATCTTCCGGGGTCCCTCTGTTGCATAGAAAGCATTTCTCAGAGGTCGGATTATTCTAATAGACGAGAATGGAATTATCTGATCCCGAAAATTCTGATGCTGTAAAGAAATAGTAAACAAAGATTAGGACCTTTAGAGAAAGGAAGAACCGATATACAGAGGAATAAAGGAGAACTTAAAACTACGAACAGTAGAAGAGAGATAGATAAGCAGAGAACGGAAAGAGAGATTTTAAATTAATGCTTTGTATTGATTTCTCCCATTAATGATTTACAAAGAGACGATGGGTTTATATACATTTGTAGAGAATCTGTATTACAAAATTCAGTTGAAGTTTGAATAAAATTGAATGAGTTATAGATAAAAATTTAGAGATATGGAAAGGAGCTGTAAGTTTTTTGCTGAACCGATTCTGGTGGAGATGACTTCGACTTGTTCAACATCCCCCGCAAGCTGACAGGGCAGGACGAATGGTCAGCTTAGATCGTAGAAGTCAAAAACGTGCAGAGGAGAGTCCTTTGGTGAAAATGTCAGCAGATTGATCTAAGGATGAAATGAAGTGAAGATAGAGCTGCCCACAAGCTATTCATTCACGAATAAAATGATAGTCAATCTCCACGTGCTTTGTGTAGGCATGAAAAACAGGGTTTGCAGTCAGGTACAATGCTAATAAATTATCACACCAAAGAGTAGGTAGATGTGGTGCAAGAGCATTTAGATCTTTCAAGAGATATTCAATCCACATCAATTCTGCAGTCGTATCAGCCAAACACTTGTATTTAGCTTCTGTACTAGAACGTGCCACAGTTCGTTGCTTGCGAGAGCTCCAAGAAAAAAGATTACAACCAAGGAAAATGCAATAATCTCCAACAGAATGTCGATCGTCACAATTACCAGCCTAGCTTGCGTCTGAAAAGACATGGAGAGTTGTAGATGAACCATGACTAAACAAAATACCAAGTCAAGGAGTGTCTGCAAGATAGTGTAGGATGTGCTTCACCGATTGCCAATGGGCCGTGGTAGGGGCATGGAGAAATTGACACGCAGTATTGACAGAATAGGCAATATCTGGTTAAGTGTTAAATATTGTAGAGCGCCAACAATACTTCGATAAAGTAGAGGGTACGGGAGATGGTCTCATCGGTGGTGCATGGTGTGGAAACAGCCCGAGCATTGGTCATTTTGGAGCGAGCTAGAATGTCATGTGTAAACTTGGCCTGATGAAGGATGAGACCATCAGAAGTGGACTGTACGTCAACACCAAGGGAGTAATGAAGGGGACCCAAATCTTTGATGGCAAATTCGGCTTTGAGAGCACTAAGGAGGTTTGTAAATGGAGCGTGAGGAGAATCTGTGAGGATGATGTCGTCAACATACACCAGGAGTACATACTGTAGTGACGTGTATGTAGAACAAATACTGAAGAGTCAGCCCTCCACATCCGAAATCCAAGAGCAATTAAATAGGAGCTAAGACGTTGGTACAAGGCTTGAGGGGCTTGCTTGAGGCCATAAAGAGAACGCCGGAGACGACAGACATGATGTGGCCTCGTTGTATCTACAAATCCTTGTGGTTGCATCATATATACTTCCTCATTGAGATATCCATGGAGGAAAGCATTCGAGACATCAAATTGACGGATGTTCCAACCCCGAGAATACGCAAGAGCTATGATAGTGCGGACTGTTACAGGTTTTGCAACAGGACTGAAGGTTTCATTGTAGTCCAGTCCTACTTGTTGATGATATCCCTTCGTTACAAGACAGGCTTTATACCGTTCGAGAGAACCATCGGATCGAAGCTTAACTTTAAAGATCCATTTACATCCAATGGGACGAGCATGAGCAGGAGCAGGAACAAGCTCCCAAGTTTCGTTTTGAATTAAGGCAGTATATTTAGCAGCCATGGCTGCACGCCATTGAGGATCACGAGATGCCTGAGTGAAGCATGTAGGTTCAGTGCAAGGATGAGCTGCGACCGTCATTGCATATGTGTGCTGGCGGTTGATAGTCCTTCGCGAAATAGTACCATCTTTGAGACGAGTAACCATCGAATGAGTAGTTGCAGAAGGACAGGTTTCTGATGGAGATGGTGCTGTTGAGATAGGTGGTGATGATAAAGGAGGTGGAGGAGTTGGAGGCGTTGGAGGCATTTGTTGTGGAGTCGGAGACGTTAAAGGAGGTGGAGGCGTTGAAGGCACCTGTTGTGGAGTCGCGTTCGAAGTTGTGACCGGAGGTGGAGGTAGTGGCAACACTATGTCCGTAATGTGAGTTGGCGTTGATGTAGAAGATATGTTGCTGAATGGGAAGCTTGTTTCATCAAAAATAGCATCAGCAGCAATGTAAAACTTGCGGGTAAGTGGACAGTAACAACGATACCGGCGATAGCCTGGAAGGTAGCCAAGAAAAATGCATGCCTTTGATCGTGGAGCGAGCTTGTGAGGAGCATAGGGCCGTAAATAGTGGAATATTGCACACCCAAAGACGCGTAGATAAGAAATGTCAGGAGGTGTCCCAAATAACGCTTGCCAAGGACTGATGTTACCAATGGCCGGTGAAGGGAGTCTGCTGATGAGAAAAGTGGCAGTCTCAAATGCAAACTTCCGAAATTCAGATGATATACCAGCGTGTGTCAAGAGAGCAAGGCATGTTTAAACAAGGTCTTGAAATGCGGATAAGAGAAATTCAGGTGCACCGTCACATTATATTGCTTGTAATCTACTCTAAAGTTGAGTCTCCACAAATTTATGAAAAGCAATAAATGTACGTAAAAATTGTGCACGAGTTGTGAGAGGATAGTACCAAGTAAAATGGGAGTAATCATCAATAAAGCAAACATGATATTTATAACCACTTAAAGACATTACAGGAGAAGGCCCACAAGTAAACAAAGATTAGGATTAGGACCTTTAGAGAAAGGAAGAACTGAAGTATAGAAGAATAAAGGAGAGCTTAAAACTATGAACAGTAAAGAGAGATAGATAAGCAGAGAACGGAAACAGAGATTTTAAATTAATGCTTCATATTGATTCCTCCCGTTAATGATTTACAAAGAGATGATGGATTTATATACACTTCTGTATAATAAAATTCAGTTGAAGTTTGAATAAAATTGAATGAGTTATAGATAAAGATTTAGAGATATGGAGAAAAGCTAGAAGTTTCTCCCGTTAATGATTTACAAAGAGATGATGGATTTATATACACTTGTAGAGAATCTGTATAATAAAATTCAGTTGAAGTTTGAATAAAATTGAATGAGTTATAGATAAAGATTTAGAGATATGGAGAGGAGCTAGAAGTTTCTCGCTAAACCGATTCTGGTGGAAATAACTTTGACTTGTTCAATAGAAATATTTCCCTCAAAACGAAATATTAACGGAACTTGATCATTTCCCCATTCACTAGTGCATATCGAAAACGGTGTCGTTCTTTTCTTGCTTATAAAAATAGTAATGAAGCACATCCCTTACATAACCTCGCTGGCCACTCTTCTGGATTCACGTGCCATCGTAGGATTAGCATTATGAAGCCCAAACCATTGATCCGAATGGGCAAACTCAGGGATTTTTTTTTTCTGTCTTATTTCTGACTCTCCTCGCTCGCTGACTTTTGCTCTGCCTCTTACAGAAAAGTCGAATCTCGCACCTGTGATACCAGCATCCCCATTCCCCAATCCTTTTACTAGTAAGACCTCAAGTCTATTGGCGATTTCTTCCAACTTTAGTCAAAAGATGTTCTCACCTTTTCTTGTAGGCAGGAACGCAGCAATACCATAGAAGGATGCGACACTTCTTGAAATGATGAATGATTTGAGATCTTGGGGCAAGAAAATTGATTTCCGGTAGTCCTGAGAATTAATTGACAATTTTTGAAATGATGAGTAGCAAGCAGGTCCTTTCTTCTGTATCAAACCCACGTGTGATTGACCCATTGCTGAACCAAATCACACCCTGCCGCGTAAGGCATGATTTCTTCGCTCGAGATCGCGGTCATGGTCATCACCCCTGCTCGACGCACAGCAGAAAGAAGCGCTCTGACCGCCGTTTGGATTCAGCAACTTTCAAGACCAGGTAGAACTCCCTTAAAATGAAGAAAGACAGTTCATTACATTCCCCGAACACTATTACCCCTTGAGTAAAACCAAGTTGAGCCTGTGAACTTCGTTTCCATAAACCCCATCAATGACCATCCTCCATGCTAGGGCAAGGCGTATGAAGAAAGCAAACGGGAACAAGAATCTTGCACCTGTGTATGAAAAGTGAACTGAAAAGAGTCATGAAACCACAAGAAGCAAATGTCGAGTAAAAGCAAAGGCAAGTACTGGAAGGCATCATAGAACGGAAAAGAAGAAGAGGGAGAGAGTCAAACGAAAGAGAGGATGATGGAAATGGCAAAAGCAAGGACAATGCATGTGCATTCGATGTACTTCCAAAAAGGGCACCTTATTTTGAAAAGTCAGAAAGATCACTCAATCGAGAAAGAGGCCCGGTACAAGCAAAGAATGATCAGTAAAAAGCGAGTACGGTCACTTGATTTGTTTAACCCGCATCACATCCAGTGTGCACGATCTCCTTCATTGGATGCCCTGCTATTCCAAGCCATGGAGCTAGCCTACGTTACATCTTTCGAAAAAGCCTTTTTGATTAACGGATTCTATATAGTTAAGGAGATTTGCTGAAATCGAAACGGAAACAGAACAAGAAAACAAGAGCGAACGAAGACAACGGGAATGGTCTCAGTGAGAGGTCTGGGATTGAAATGGTGATCCCCTGTTTTTACGTGGGTGCATGAGTTTTTGAGCTTATCCATGACCTAGGACAATTTGAAAGTTCTCTTCGGAAATGGACCAAAAGGGAATTGAATTTGTTGTTGTAGGGTTCTCAAAGCTTTTTCGTGCAAAACGTGTAGAAAATGAAATGATGATTTTAGATGATATATGCAATGCAAAACAAATTTCTCTTACCAATAAAGTTGTAAAAGAACAAGGTGAGACCGCGATAAAATTTATAGTGGCTCAGACTTTCTAATCGGCCTACTCTACTCTCCCAACTCTAAAAGCCTAGTGATAAGGCTGGAATACAATAGTGCAATCCTTTTTGCCTTTGACAACGCTTAAAAATGAAGTTGCCTCTCCATGAGGGACTGTAGCTCACTCTATAAGTACACACACTTCACTCTGTGCTTAAAGCATTCTTTACAATTATATACCAGCAGTCTCTTAGAGAATTACAATCGGAATCACAAGGTTTTCCTCAAAGAATAAGCAAGAGAAGTAATAACAAGCTTTGAGAGCGTTTTGATCCCCTCGGCCACCCTTTTAACTCTCACTTTGACGCATATCCAACCTCCGCAGCATGTTGGAGATTTCAAATATGTTGAAGTAGTTGTTGCAAGGGCTGTTTTCAGCTCGAAACATATTTACGTGGAGCTAATTAATGATTCTTGCCGAAATAGACCAAATTGCCTCTGCAAACTTGTCCGAATTCTTCAGAACGTTTCTCCGTGGATTCAAGGCTTGAAGTTGTCTCCAAAGCACCAGTTCAATTTGAATCAAATCGATATAGCACTAGGTCTTCGTTTTCTTTACGTAATAATAATAATGGTGAGAATAGTATATGCCAAAAACTTTAACAACAAAGAACAAAGAAAAAACACCAGTGTCATGGGTCTCTTTTCTTATTTTGATACCCTCATTGATCTCATAGTAGTTTTTGCTACATGTATTAATATCTTGTAGGTACATTATATTATCTCTAAATGATGTGTTGCCTAACACACGTTGTTTTGGCACGACACTATTATTATTATTATTATTATTATTATTATTATTATTATTACAACATGGTGAGAATAGTATATACCAAAAACTTTAACAATAAAGAACAAAAAAGATATACCAATGTCATGGGTCTTTTTTCTTATTTTGATATCCTCATTGAACTTGCAGCAATTTTTTCTAAACGTATCAATATCTTGTAGGTACAACATAATATCTTTAAATGATATGTTGCCAAATACACGTGTTTCCGCACGACACAGTTACAGCACGACTACAGCCACACCAAGTTAGTTTTCTCTAGCATAGTTGTTTTCAAAATAATGGCTTTCACTATGATAAGATATTCCATCTTTTGTAGATAGAAGTTTCCTAGGGACCACTGTTGATTCATCATGATGAGATTATTCAAGAAGAAGTTTTCACTGCAATTCTGTAGCCACTTGCAGTATATGAAATGAAGGACCGTCCCTTAATTTGCAAGTCACCGACCCCATAAATCCATACTTCACTTCTACTTCAATAAGCAATCAATTCCATCATATCATGATTAATCCCTCCCTCGGCCCTACCAAATTAGGCACTTGGACGTTCGACCTCCACTTAGCCCCCCTTTTCAGGCAAACCCATTAATCCTCTCTCTCTCTCTCTCCATCAAAAGTTGATTTTAGACTGAAGATTTTGTTTGTTTGGCAAAAAATGCATGATTTAAAAAGCTTTTTGTTTCTTTAAAATAATAATTTATATCGTTTAAATATGAGTTAATATTACGAAAAATCGCAAATTTGTATACTTGTGATAAATTTACGCCAAAGTAATTTTTACCACCAAAAATCCTAAACTGGTACACTTGTAACAACTTTACCCTAAACTAATTTTTTTGCCACAAAAAACCCCAAACGGATACATTTGCGATAAATTTACCCTTCATTAAATTTGATTAATATCACAAAAAATCACAAACTGATATATTTATGACAAACAAAGGGTAAAATCTCAAATTGGTATACCTATCAACTATCACATGTCATCCAACTCAGAAATTTGACGGTTAAATTTAATGAAAATTAGCATAGTGTAAAATTATCACAGGTATACTAATTTAGAGTTTTTTTGTAGTAAAAAAATTAGTTTTTGGTAAATTTGTCATAAGGGTACCAATTTGGGGTTTTTCATGGTATTAACTATTTAAAATAAATATTCAATGGAAGATATATTCATTACTAATAACAATTATTTCTAAACATATTCGTGAATGATGAAAGTATTTTTTATTTATTTATTTTTGTAAGCAATACAAGGGATTGTTTTTAAAAAAATATTTTCAAATCATTCATTTTTCGCAAAACAAACAAAGCCTCACCCAAAATCATTGAAAAAGAGCCGTCCATTCACTTTAGAGCTTATGCTTTCCTTACTGACTAATCTAGCCTTCACAAATGCAGACTCTATGGTCAGTGATTTACCCACACAAAAAGACCCTGTTTCAAACCAACATATACTTCACCAGATTGTCATTATAGTAATGAGGGTTTATACAATCACAAACACACTCCAATTTGGACAGATTGGATAGTTGGATAACTCAAGAGTCAACCTTTGTTCAGCCAAACTCCCACTAACAATCCTCACCTTTATATGTGAATCCACAAGCTGCATTCAGCATTTGCAGTTTAGCCTCCATTGTTATTATTTTTTGTTTGTCTCATTTCCTCCAATTGGACTTTTATGGCTTCTTCAAGATCGATCAAATTTCTTCGTCTGTGTAACCCTTGCACATGGATTCTTCTTCTTCTTCTGCATACAAAATCCACGGAGGGACTCGCAGACGATAGTGATTGGCTCCGGCGGATTGGCGCGAATGCAGCACCTTACCCGATGATCTTCGTTGACTCATCCGGACGACTTGGCAACTTTACCACTATACAGTCTGCCATCAACTCGGTCCCTTCGAATAACACGAACTGGGTTTGCATCTACATCAAGAAAGGGATTTATAGGTACCGTTTTACTAATTTTTTTTTCCCTCTCTAGCTTTTTCACATCGAAATCGAAAAATTCAATGGGGCTTGTCAATGTTCAAGCAATCCTTAGTTTTTAGATTTTAATTCTGCATCTCTTCATGGAATCATGGACATAACTTTTCTTTTTAACCATATTTATCGTATTTAATGCACTCATTAATTTCCTCGTATGCTATGAACCAAACTTTGAGAGTTTATCTTTTATTAAAGTTTGTCACGTCTGATGTACCTGTATTCATTTTAATGAAAAGAAATGGAAAGTACCCTACGAAGGCGTATCAAGCTTATGCCTGATGTGAAAATGCAGGGAGAAGGTGCGAATACCCAAGGACAAGCCGTACATCATCCTCAAAGGACAAGCGAAGAGGACGACCCAGGTCGTGTGGGACGACCACGACACCGTCGCGCACAGCCCAACGTTCACTTCCTTGGCCGATAACATCGTTGCCAAGAGCATCAGTTTCAGGGTAAGAAATAATTTGACGAATAATGTCAAGTCCAACAATGTTGCCGTGTGTTGAACGTGTGATACATGCGCTCTAGAGTTAGTTTTTTCTCGCGTCACATACATCTAACAGAAGAATTTATGTAAATGGACAGGCTAATGCTTTCTTTTCTTGGATTTTTTTGGCTGCAGAATTCATACAATAACCCGATGAATAAGAAAAACCCTAGGGTCCCGGCAGTTGCGGCTAGGATTTCCGGAGACAAGAATGTGTTCCATAGATGTGGTTTCTATGGTCTGCAAGATACACTGTGGGACGACCAAGGGCGGCATTATTTCAAGCGCTGCACGATCCAAGGAGCCGTCGACTTCATCTTCGGTAGTGGGCAGTCCATTTACGAGGTAAAATTTGACTTTGATCTTACAAAAAACCTTATTTATATCAAGAAAAATTCATCTTTTTTAATGCAATCATCATAATCATCACAGTATGTTTTAAGAAATTGGTCACTCAGTGTTGTTCTTTTCCTTTGGTTTTGCATGTCACCAATTCAACGCCAAACCTTACCAAACTTCACCTAGGGTGGATTGTTTAATGAAAAATAAATGATTTAAAAAATATTTTTCTAAAAATAATCGCTTATATCACTTGAAATGATTATTCAATGAAAAATGTTTTCATTATCATCCACAACTTACCTTAAATATTTTCGTGAGACGATAAAAATATTTGTTGTTAATTTATTTTTATAAATAATATAAGCAATCATTTTTAGAATGGAAAATTTTTTCTGAATAATTTATTTTTTGCTAAATAAATGGAGCCTAGACTTGAACGCACTTTACAAATTATTGACAATTGTGAAATCGAGCTGGTCTCATAATTTGACTTTTGTTTTTAGTGGGGAACGCCTTAGACCTTTCAATATATATAAGTATTGACACGTAGAATCAAGTACAATTTTTTTTTCCCAATCTTTCTGAACTTAAAATGTTGTTTTTTCTTATTGCCCTTTTCCATTTCGTGCGCTTTGTTTTGCAGAACTGTGCAATATCAGTGCTTGGAAGAGCCCTAGGGCCAGGAGTTTTAGGGTTCATCACAGCGCAAGGAAGGAGCAACCCGCACGATGGGAACGGTTTCGTGTTCAAGGAGTGCAATGTGTTCGGCTCTGGGTCGGCCTTGTTGGGACGGCCGTGGAGAGCCTACGCGAGAGTCGTCTTCTATCGCTCCAATTTCACCAATGTCGTGCATCCTCGAGGCTGGGAAGCCGGGCATTTCACCGGACAAGAGTGTGTCCCTCTATCCACTATGCCCTTTTTAGCTAATTCATCTTGAAAAATCACCCAAAGAGAACACTTGAGCATGATCCTTAAGCGCTCTAAACTTTCTCAATATATGTCAATATTGACATGTAGGTTTACATATAATTTTTCCATAATTTCTTATGAACTCGAATGATATTTTAGATTCTTGTGAAAAAATAATTATTATTACCTTTTGCTTTTTGTGATCCAAAACAAACATACCAAGACTACTTGTGCAGATATTTGGACTTGTGCTATATTTTTCCTATTGTTTAGTAAAACCTTTGCTGTTGACATCAGTTTAGGAGTTTGCTTGTCTGCTACTGACTAGCTAAAAAATGGCAGAGCTTATCTTCCTTCCTGTTTTAGTTTAGCTTTTAGGTTTACTAGTACCCTCAAATGGGTTGACAAAAAGAAAGAAACTGGCTAGTTTTGCATTCTCTAATGGTTGCATTGAAGGTTGCTTCTTTTCCCTTTGATTGAAATGGATCAGGTCCCAATTGACATTTTCAGAATACGGGTGCTACGGACCCGGGTCCAATACTTCTCGCCGGGTGGGCTGGGAGAAGAAGTTGAGCGCGGCAACGGTCGGCCAGTTGACCAGCACAAGTTTCGTTGACTCCGAAGGGTGGCTAAGCAGTCAACCCTTCTAATACCGTCACTTATTTCTGTTTATTATTTCCTTCTTTACGGCTCCATGACATCAATGCATGGATTTAGATTCCCTCTTCTTTCACAAAAATGTGTGAATTACTCGATTTGAATTATTGGCACGAAACAAGACATGGGCGGCGCAGAATCTGGTGTAGTTGTGTCCATTGTTTTGCACATGTAATTCTATTTTTGGAAGATTGTACATGTGCCGAAGTTAGCTCGTGTCTGTTTCTCCTTTGCCGAGTCGAAGAATTTGTTCTGTAACAATGAAAACGGTATATCAAAGAGGGCATGTCATGGAACCGAGGCTTATTGACTGATAAAAGCAATGGCATACGACATCGACCCGGATCAGTGAAAATTAAGAGTAGCCTGAAGAATTGAAAAGTAGCAGGTATGATCTATCGAGAATTAAGGACAGTTGTATCTTCGAGAATCAATATAAATAGCACAGCATCGACCCGTGACCATCCTCGACATCCTATTACCAATGAAACAAATAATAAGTTGAGAAATAGCGGCTGACATTTCACTGGATCGCGCAGCTTTGTGCTGCATGTGAGATGCGGCGCAAAACATGAATCGGCTATGATCTTGAAACTTCAGCAAGTATAGAATGCTCTGGAACTCGAGATTGAGAGACCTTTTATCTGCTTTGAAAGATGCTGTATTTCCATGGGGAAACCCGAATCAATCTCTTCCTCCATCAAGAGAGGCGGTGGTGTTCTCGGAAACTTGAGCACATGAGATTCATCACTTAATGTTGTGAGTAGGAACGCTAAGATAGAATTTTGTGTTCTTAAAGTCATCCAAAAGAGGGTTGTATCCATCCTTGGTCCGTGTCCTTGAAGGTAAGCCGAATTCCTCCATGAATGAAGAAGTATCGAGCTGCATCATATAATGTCACATAAGCGAATCATGACCATGACAGCAATAATGCCAAAGACAGAATCAAAGTAATCCAACAGAGTATAGCATGCCTTTGGCCACATAGACTACTAGACCAGATAGGATTAGAATAGGGTAGCATTTCCTATATATCCTGTACTTCTGCTTTCAGGAGGTATTATAATACTGGATATAGGTATATACTATCTGATCTAAAATCGGTGCATGTCAGACAAGATAAGATCGAATATAACATGGTATAATAAATAATGGTAATTTGACAAATAAAAAAGCTGCGGCTAAAAGCGACGGCCATGGCCTTATTAACTCTGTGACCACCTCAAGGCCGCTTGACCACTTTGAGGCAGTAGCCGTCGCCCTTGAAGACAGCAACCACCTCGCAGTCAAAAGTGACTTTGTCTTAAGGTCACTGTAACACCAATAAATATGGAGCGGTTCACTCCCCGCCCTTCATTTGCTTGGATAATGCAGTGTCCCTACACGCAAGTTCTTTCCCTCACTAAAGGTACCCAGAGCATGTTGTTGGATTTATCATATGAACATAGTAAACTGATCAAATGAGTGAAATTATTGTGCAATCAATATCCTACGCAATGAAGTTCTACTATCACTCAGATAAAATTTCTTCCAGTAAAAGCATTGCTAAACAAGATGAAGTAGCATGAAAAATCAGTCTCACTGTAATTGTTCTCCTCTTTCTTCCTTGTTTAGAGGATGCAGCTTCATGAAGTTTCAGCCACCCTGAACAAAAATGGTCAATCCGTTCCAAAAGCCAAAAATCAGTAGGGAAGAATATATCAGCATCACCCTGCATAACAAATGCAGCACTGCATCAATGGGAGAATGAAAGAATCATTATCGCCCCAATCTTTAGTACAAATAATGTCTTGGACCCCATTAAGACTGGTGGCACATGAATTTTCAGTCCTTTGCTCTACCAGCAGAGCTATCCTGACCATTACTAGACAACTTGGTTCTATGTCAAAACTAATATATAATATACTAGTTAGATATACATTTTTTAGTTAGCAGTTAGAAATTACTATTCTAGCGATTAAAATTTCTATATTCTAAACTGTATAGATTCTAATCCATTCCATCAAGGACACCTCTAGCAAGCAAAATTGTCTATAGAGTGAAATGACAAGGAACCGTGGCCCAAGGAGCATGGATCAACTTTAGGATATTATCCAAACTGATGATTGACTCATGTTAGTACTAGCACATCAAAATGTACTTTATGCATAGCTAAAAGGTTTATGATATTAAAAATAAAAAATTATGCCTTTAATTATGCCTAGATCTAAGATTACGGCATCATGTGAAAGTTTAATATCTATTCACATATTGAAATGTTGTGATTGCTGATTTTGGCATTCCAAATCATTACTGTACAGATG
The DNA here is from genome assembly GCA_024733475.1 of Syzygium grande. Lineage (NCBI taxonomy): Eukaryota > Viridiplantae > Streptophyta > Magnoliopsida > Myrtales > Myrtaceae > Syzygium > Syzygium grande. Next base: position 40,430,094 of record JAMXDD010000005.1, on the reverse strand, counting down.
GCATGAGCGTTCCAAAATATTGATTGCTTGGTGTTGTAATCACAGCCATGGCCTAATATATTTAGAGAGACATTCGAGTACAATGCATGCATATACAACTAAATACTTAAGGTAGGCGTACTAGGTAGATTTCCAAATAATAAGACTAAAAGAACATAAACAACTACTTGGCAAAATTTTCAACACTAAAATGCATATTCCTGAATAACCTCCACTACTAAATTCACCCAATAGGCTTTGGTCCCTAAAAGAAGTCACTCATAAGGCTTCTCAAAACAGGACCATACTCATTAAGTTATGGCAATCAGTTCATGTGACGTCAATAAGCATCCCATGGTGACAGATTGCTGGGACCATTTAAAGTGATTCTATGAACTACAAACCTTTGCATCCAAATAGCTATTATAATCTGAGCTACTCCCGTCCTTCTGCAGAACAAAAGCCAAAAATGGTCAAACTGTATATTCCATGCTGTTTATAAAAAGTTAAAACCACCACTCCAGAACTTAAGAAAACAACATGAAAATAGCAACACAAATTAGTGGCTAACAATTACTACATCAGAGGACAGACCACATGGATCCAAAACACAGTCTGCAGTCTGCTATGCTGTAAATTCGATTGAGATCTTTATAACCATCTTCTAAACACTTCAGTTTAGAATTTCTTTTCAATATCCTCACTAAATTCTTCTATTGAATTCCTGCATAAGTTCATGGCATCTCAGTTTTTTTTTTTACCTACCATAGCATTTCTTCTTACAACCTCATTTCGAGCTCTTTTTTCCCGACAAACTGCATCCTTCACAGAACTCAAAGAAACCAGACCAATTTGCCCTTTGAGGGTTTCCAATCATAATACATTGATGTGGAAGCCTATGAGAACATGGTTAGTATAGTTCATGGAAAAATTAAAGGAGGCACAATGGTCAAAGCATGCAACACGAGAATCAACTAAAGCAGCATCTGAATATAATGTCTGCGACAAATAAAATGTTGTCACTTGTGAGTCGTCTCATAATTGATGAGTGGCATGTAGCCATGGTTCAATTCAAAGTTCGAAGCACTAAGACAGTCCACGGATAGCTTGTTATAGAATAGAAAAGCATGGGCAGCATCACACACAATACAGAGATTGGATGTACCTTTGTTGATACAAGAGGAGCTCTTTCACCAGGTATCCTTACATCAGGTAAGTAACTAAAGTCTGAAGCAATCAAAGACATCTTTGGCAGAGCCTCGTGTACAACCTGAAGTAGCTTCTGCATATTTGCAAAGGCAGTGTCATGACCAGAGAAAGGTTCCTGTATTGGGTTTGTCTCCAAGCTAGCAGACTAGAAGTAGAATGAAGTAAACAGCAGAAAAGTATGCAGTTACGGTTTCCTACCAAGCAACCTGTTGGCAGCCAACATCTTCGGGGTCTAGGAAAGATTTTAGACCACAAAGTATCCGCCATTAATCTTACACCACTAGAAGAAGCTTGTTTTTTTGCTGAATTCACGATCTCAAGACAATTCTTGATCAGTGGATCCTCTAATGGCTTATACAATTCTGATAGGGTTTCCCTGCATTAATTGGTTTGCAGAACTTTAGCAAATGGTTCCATGTCAGAACTCATCTCCATTATGCACAAAGTGGGAATCTAAGATCTGATTAAATCCAAGGAATTTGTATCCCAAAAAAAGGGGAATAAAAAAGAAAAGTATAAAAAAACAATTATTACAAGGAAATAAGTAGGTGGACACAACTTGACCCAGAGAGAACAATGAAACCATAATATCTGTTCTTTCACTTATGGTAGACAATTCCAATCCAATCCAAGTACCAAATAGACTGCAGCTTAAAAACTTTTAGATGTAGGGAAGCAAAGGAAACAACCGGTGAAGGGACACACAGAATGAGCATAAGCTAAAAAAAAAATAACAAACTTTTTGACAGACAATCAAACATCATATTATTTAAAATGTGAAACTTAGTTTAGCCTAAAAAAAAATGTGAAACTCAATCACATCAGAAGGTTTTGCAGAACTATTACTTTTTCCACATAATAGAACTGCTCCAGCAGTTGGCCAATCTATTTAATGAACCTCATTACACCCATGTTGTAAAATTCAGCCTTAAAAATAGTAAGAACTCAGAGCTAGTATGCTACTCGCAATTCTCCAACCTGTCATTTTGTTTCTCGACCCACACTTCCATCCACGGAGAAGTTTGAGTTTCTGCGTAGATAAGATCATGTGGAAGATTATCAAGCACCTGCAAAATAAAAGGAACTAACTTCCACTAAGGGCAATAACTCAACAAAGACCAAGGATGTAACTATAGGAATTAGCTAAAGATGGAGCAAATGCAGGTGAAATAATTCAACTGAAGATGCTATATAGACTTTGCAAAGTGAAGAGGGGGGCAAAAACAAAAGAGCTAGTTGTTTGCAGCCAGATTGCAATAAAGAAGGGAATAAAACAAATATTGAAAATTACCATTCTTAAGAAGAAGAATCTCATGAATAGAGCAAACAGGAAATAGCTCCAAGAAGTCAAGCATACCTCAAGCATAATAACCCAACAAGGTTGGTCCTGACGGTCCCCTGCAACAAAGGCATATGATATTGGAAAATCATCAAAATATGATTGATGCATTTCATTCGAATATATAGAGACACATAAACTTGGGAGAGAAAAGCAAATAAGCTGACAAGCACTATAAGCCAGGAGAGCTAACATTGGCACAAAATTTATCATCCAAATCCCAAGTCAGGGGAAGAAACAAACAGATGTAAGGAGAATATTACACTTTTGTCGCAAAATTTGATCTAGTCAGAAAACACACTTCGGATGCACCAGAAAGCACAATATGAAAAGATTATGTGCCTTCCCCAGAGACCAAAACAAAATAGTCCTCTTAGTGCATTGAGATAAAAAGCAGAGATCAATAAATCGGAAACCGAATGTAAGTTCCATAAAGATCTCATTTTAAAACTAGGGAGCAAAGAATATGACTTGTCCCTAATGATTTGAGATTGCATGGAAGTTCTATGATACACCGATCTAGACGAATCCCCGTCAGAGTACATATGATCTACAAATTTACTTTCAGTAAACTGACATAGAATGATATCTTTTCACAATTCTAAATCCCTCACAGCAAACCTAGAAATACCATCATTCTAATCTGTCTGATCATAATTATCCAAACACTATCCCCAGGATGAGCAACCAATTTCATCAGCATCAACACAAAATATTATCTAAAGATGGTATTGTTGGGTCCTAATCAATGTGATTTGGAAAGATGGCATGAGAAGGCTTTTTTTTCTATTTCAATTCCTTTAACACTCAGATTCACATAAAATGTTCCAAGTCGAACGATAGCCGACTCTCATTAAAGAAGTAAAGATAAATCAAAAGAAAAAAGCTTCCTACTTTACCCCATCCACTTCGGTCCGTAGCATCACGGCATTCCACCCTAAATTTTGAAGAGTGGCTGAGAACTTCTCCAACTGTTTCCCTCTGTATCTTTGCCAGGGAGGGACTAATTTCTACAGAGCTGCAAAAGATGTACAAAGCGCCATTCTTATTTTATTGCTTTCCAGATGCAAAAGAATATTTGAAAGAAGCATGCTCAATTCTAGCAATAAAAGTCTCCATGCACATAACGCAACTTGAAGCACCGACTGACCAGACCCATTGGAACATGTTTCAAAGCTAGCCTGCCTCACTGAACCAACACCTTCACTTATCTACTTGCAGAACAGTGTAACAGAAAACAATCACATTTGTGGTTTTTATATTAAACCATCTCAGCCTTAATCATACGAAACTCCCATCAACACTTGCAACCTTTCTAAGTTTATCATACTAGCATGATGGCTGACCAGCATTTGGAAGCCTAGTGGAACTATTGCATATGGAAAAGGCTTACTCAAAAATAATATGGACTTCAAGAGCGAGAAGAACACATTCTACTCCACCTTTATTTAATAGGATTCATGCTACCAAGGATTTGTGTGATACTTTGTCCTAATATAGTACCTCTCATCCATAATCAGCCATCCGCTAGTTTATAGGGGCATGTGGAAATAAAGTTATCTTTCCAACAACTATTAATTGATATTAAAATCTCCAGACTTTTCATCTTTTAGAATGATTGATGATGAGTTATAGTACAAGCAAAAGAAAACATTTCTGCAAGCATGACCTTGAACTGTTGAGCAGGTGATGATTGCAAGAGGGAATTACATCCAGAGTTATCATTCTCAAATGCAGGAGTTCATCTCCAACTCGTAAAGTGCACACACTCATGCGCAAGATATGTAAACAAGAGCGTATAGTATATGTCTGGATGCAAATGAATTTACAAGACATACAAACAAAGTATACTCTTTCAGTGCAGCACATTATACACCATTTCCAGAAAGAAAAGAGTGGTTGTCATTGCACATACGTATAAGTCATACTGTTGTAAACTCTATCTGGTGCATTTAATTTCATGTAATCCATGATGCCCTTTGCACAAGTTCCTGATCCACCTCCAATTTCATATATCTGAAAGAATATTACAAAGTGCACATCACTTTCTTATATTAAAGAAGTAAGCAAGTAGATCTAAGTCTAACAAATAAGGAGAGGTACTATGTCATCCTATATCAATAGCCCAAAAGACATTCAAGAATAATCTGTCGAAAAGCACAGCAACTCAAAATTACTTTGGTTCAAACTCAAGCAGGAGATTGCAATAAAAATTTCAGAAGATTTCCAAAGCAACAGCAACATAGAGGAAACAAAGTAAAAAAAACAATTTCATCCATGTCAGGCCATCAACTATAAGTTTCATCCACACAGGTGTAATGTAACAGAAGTGCTAGCAGCTGAAAACCAGCATCGGACCACTGAGTTAGCAAGTGCCCCTCCCCTTCCGGGACAGTAGCTATGTGAAAGCACTTACTAAAACTATCCTAGTCGTTTATAGTGTTGTCCAACGAAATGCTGCTCAGCTGAAGGATGCTCTTCAAGTTTGCGACAGATGCACACTTGCACGGAAGATGCACTTGGGAAGAGAAAGAGAGAGTCTCGACTCTGGCAACAGTGGCTAATCTCATTGGTTAATCCCAGAATGGGCAACTCATAAGTATTTGTTGCACATGCAGACAATCATCAAGTTCCAAAACCTCAAAATGCAAGCACAAATGGCTCGGATCTGGAAGGTTGAACAGTCAAGCTACAGTGCTAGTTCCAGTTCCGCAAGGAAAAAACTCTTTAAACAAGTAAGGAAAGCCGGAAAAGCCATGACCAATTCGAACCCTTCTTTGTGCTTGTAAAATTATAGAAGAGAGCAGGACTGAAACTACTTTGGTCATGACCATCGTTGTGTAAATTACAACCTTAACCCTTGAGGATGTATGTCTTGGTTCACAAACTCAATCAGAATAATCATTAATGTCATCGCCATTCTAGGCAGAAAAGATAAGGATACAAAATACAAAATGCAAAATTTCCAACAGAGAATGAAATGCCATGAAGCCAGTGAATTCGACACTTACGTACAAAAAGGGGCTTCGATGTTTTGTGAACAGATAAACTTGTAGATCTAGCAACAAGAAGAAAGACAAATATGTGTACAAATAAACTTACTTTCAGAGGAACTGAAAGGTTAGCAGTGCGCATTATGGCTTCAGCAATGCCATGGGCATACCACGGCTACAGGAAGAGAAAACATAATGCAATCAAGTTGCAAAATCTACTGGTAAATAAGATAGCCCAAAAGAGATCTAGAGAAGAGCTACCAGATCTGATGTGAATTAGCATGGCATACCACGATGTGATGAAACTACAAAAAGCATGTTTATCAGCGAGACAACTAGTCCTAAATCATAATTAAATTTGCAGGCAAAACCAGATAGATCCCACTACAGGTTTTTACCCATAGAACCTACAAAAAGATAATTTTATATAAATTATGCACTTCACTTCTATAATGGATTCCATACAAACACAATGATGACCATTAGTGACAACCATATGATATTATGTGAAGCATGAACTCAGCATAATGATTTGATAACAGTGATTTGATTGTCAATTCTCACATTGTAGTTCTCAAGAAAAATAGCACAACTCAAGGGGGTTCCTTGGAGTTATAGAGGTATGAGTTCCCTATGTGAATGGAAACTAACTGATGGCAGCTTTTCAATGCTGCTTGCAGCGGCTATTCTATGCACAACTATCCTACCTAATGCCCTTGTATCAATGCTCGATAGATGTCCCTTGAAGCCTCTATCAATTGCTTTGACGTACTTATGCCATTAAGATTGATTTTCACTTCATAACACTAGCATATCTATTTACTACTGCCTAGGGAGAGTGGAATTGCTCAGCCCATCCAAATTCCCACTCGAAAATTTTTCTTTGCAAACTTGTGTGTGAATTATCACACAGCCTCACCCTCCAACCACTAGGCAGACAACCCATACCCTAGAAAAAATTCATGGAGCATCATGAATATGTCAACACAAGTTATTAGTTACTTAAAGTACCTTGAAAAGCTCGACAGGAGTAAACCACGAAATATCACTCTGCCTATAGATTTTATCCAAATGCTCCATGTAATCCTTCCTGCCTAGAATTAGAATATATCAGTATATGAACAGAAAGACAGTACTCATATTTACCATTTTGTATTTTCCATCTCCATATTACTATGTTGATCTTCTAACCATCGTGAGGAATAGCATAATGACTGAAGTTGTTAATGAAGTAAATCGAGTAGTAGAAATAAGAAAGTTGAAAAAGCCATGCATTTCTGTTTCTTAAAGAAGTAAATCGAACTATCCCACCATCAAGAGACACAGCTCCGTCTATCTAATTATCATAGGATAAACAAAACAGCATGACTAATACTGTGGTCAATGTAACTGATCTCCGAAAACCAGTTCGTGATTTAACTTCATATGCCCATACGGAGAAATACATGCACGTGATCAGAAGGATGATAGCAATACCATTGAAAACCTTTTTGTAAGACGGGCATCGCTCGACTGCCCAAATATAACATTCCGAAGCTTCCGTATGTTCTCCGTCATTTGAGCAAGCAACTCTTGGATGATTAATTAGGTTTAAATTGAAAGGCTGACCTATACATCAAAGTTTAAAATCCATCTTTACTCATTGCATTCTAACCAATAAATACCTAAGCTTTGACAACATCATTACTTTCCAGCTAACTAACAATAACCACATTATCGGAGAGGATATTTACGCAATTCTTTTTATTCGCGAAAAACGCCTCGCACACAATGCATTGCACAAAGAACAGAACAATCCCAATAGCAACCGAGACTCGAGGACCGGAAGCAAAAGGATTACCTTCGAGCCGATTGAACTTAAAGCTCCGCTCCAGCACGCCGACGGAGCCCGACCGCTGGGAGAAGTAGCCATGCTCTGGATCGTACAGCGCCGAACGGATGAAATCTCGGACCTGCACGATTAAGCATCCCCCCCAACCAAAAAACGAAACCAGATCAGTCCGCCGTACGGGACGAAGCTCGACGGAATACGAAACGCACGGAGCGATCGAGGATGCGGGCTCACGAGGATAGGCTCGTCGCCGACGATGCGGGTGGAGAAGCGGGCCCGAAGCGGAGGAGGAGCTGAGAACTCGCGCGGACCGACTGCACGGAGACGAAAATCAGAGACAGAGAGAGAGAGAGAGAAGAGGGAGAGAGAAAAGAGAGGGAGAGAGAGTGAACCTTGACGGGCGCGGACGAAGGGAGGAAGGAGGTGCTTCGCGGCGGCGGTGCGGCGGAGCGCCGTCGGTCGAGGGTGCCATCGGAACATTCTCCACGGCGCCGTCGGGGTTTATGGCTCCGCTCGCAAAACCCCGCCTTTGTCCGTTTCTTCATCTGTCCTTTTTTTTTTGTGTGCGTTTTTGAGAAAATAAGCACGAATTATCACTTATTACAAAATATTCAATTCGGCCATGTTTATATTTTTCAAAAAATTGTTACTTATTCAACATTTTGCTAATATTAAAAGTACTTTTTAGAATCTAAAATTATAAAAAAAAATGCGTAACTACGTCAATATTTAGTTGTTTTGAAATGCTTTAATTGCTTTGTTTTAAACGAAAATACAATTTGGGAGAATGGAAGATTTCCTTAAGAAACAAAAAAAAAAAGTCACTCTAAAAAAGGAAGATGACGTTGTATGTATGATTGAAATGAATATCATTTTCGCTTAGCCTCATATTTAATCGGATAGTCAAATAGGGACCTGAAAGATTATCTCATGGTGATGTTATGCTCCTCTCACCTCAAAAGATGACTTTTCCTCATATTTATAAACTGACCACCAACTTTTTTTATAATTGATACAGGACAACCTCAACAATCTCTCCCTCACACATTGAGCCCTAGCTTGAAGCCTATCACCTGTATCTCTCTCGTGGGATTGTTGGATCCAAACTTATTAGTAATCTAGACTCTGAAACCATGTGAGATTATGTGAAATCATAAGCCATTTGATTAAGACATGATTTAATACTTAATTATTATAACATCATTGAACAAAGCGTTTAGTTTCAACATAAGCTTGTATAATAACATTACCAATCAGACTAAAATCCAAGTAAAAGGATCAGAAAATATAGCTTTAAAAGATACTAAAGGTTCACGAATAAGACCATGTCGTATGCTTTTTCATCATACTATAATTTAAGGAATAGTAGTAATTGAAATCGAGAAGAAAAAAAGTGAATCGTTGTCCTGTTTTTGCATATCTAGCAAACGCACAAACAGAATAACACCAAAATAGAATAGATAGAGATTTAGGTTTGTTTTGCGAAAAATAAATTATTTGAAAAATATTTTTTTCAGAAATGATTGCTTATATCGCTTACAAAAATAAATTAGCGAAAAATATTTTTATCATCCACAAAAATATTTAGATATAAATTGTTTCCGATAATGAAAATAATTTTTTATCGATCAACTGTTTTAAACGATCATTTTTTAAGGAAATATTTTTTAAATCAATTTTTTTTTTGCGAAACAAGCAGAGTCTTGAGGTTAATTCTATGTATACAAAGCACGTCAAAAAGTTTCTCGGGTGAAATCGAAACTATGTGAATGTAAAAAATATATTCCTCTCTTCTCACCTTAGTGAATTGGCATGAGTAATTACAGCGATTTGCACCGGTGGATAGGGATACATACATTGGCACACGGGATCCACGCCCATAGTGCCTTATCGTTGCAAATTTTCACCGAAAAATGGCTAGCATAGGTTGGGGATATTGGCTTGGCGTGGCGTGGCGTGGCGTGACAGGGCTGTGGCGCAGCCCTTGTCACTCCATGTCTCTGCTTGCAAGGCACGTTTCTTCTTCTCTATTTTGCCTTCTCTTTTTTAGGAGTGGACACTCTTGCTTCATATGTCCAAGCTTTTTGCATTCATAGCACATGACTTATTTTCCTTCGCAATCATCTTTGGCCCGGAGAATTTCTTCTCTTCGGACAATCTCATCTCATTTCTTCCTCTGATGTTCAGGCCTCTTCTCGTTAGGTTTTTGAATCTTCTGGTGAAGAGTGCCATGTCGTCGTCATCATCATCAGATGTAGTTGGTTTACCTCCATCATTGTAATCAGCTTTAAAAGCAATAACTTTCTTACATTTGCCACTAGTTTCTTCGTTCGGATTTTCGACTTCATAGGACATCAAGGTTCCTAACCATTTGTCCCTAAAATTGGGTTGAATCCTTATTGTCTTTCGAACCAACATCCTCACATGACTCCGCTCCTTTGATAGTGCCCTTGGGAGTTTGTTCACTTTCTCAACGTCACTGAAGATTTTTCCTTGGTTAACAAGACCATTCACAATTTTAGTGAATCCTGTAAACATTTGCGTGATGATCTCATCGGACTTCATCATGAACATTTCGTAGTTTTTGAGAAGCATGTTCATTTTGGAACTCCGTCTGTTCCCTCAAATGATACTTGAAGTATGTCCCAGGTTTCTTAAGCTATAACACAAGAAGAAATCCTATTAAATTCAAATGGAGAGACAGAGGGAGCAGTAAAGCAAAAGCTTTGCTTTAGCATTGTGAGTCTCCCCTAAGATTCCTCAAGTTGAGTTGCGGCAGCAATAGCAGCAACTGGTGGCTGGTTTTCCCCTTCTTGTTGAACAGGAGCTCTTCCTAGTACAACAAGTCCATTGAAAATGATTTCCCATATAAGTAGGTCAATTGCTTCAATGTTCGCTTGCATGCGTTGCTTCCAGTATCCATAGTTGATTCCGTCGAAGCACAGACGCCTGTTAGGAGCATGATAATTAGAAGCAAATAAGCTTCCAAGTAGCGATACAAGCAGATCTTTATGCTTAGAAGTAAAGCACTTTGGATAACATGCAACGAGACTCTAATATCAATTATTGAGACTAACAATACAAAATAGAAGAGATGTTAAATCGGTCGAGGGAAAAATACTGAAGATTTTTCACGAAATAACACAACAATCAGAAAGTCAAATTATGAGAAATGTTTATCAGTGTGTGTGATGATAGTGCATAGATAGAGTAGACGATGAATAATAAAAATAGATCAAACAATGATTTATAGAGGTTTGACTTTATACCCAAACCTACATCTGCTCTTTAGCTAACAGCCTAACAATAGCTGGATTTCACTAGTAATTCGCAAGGCAAGTTACAACTGGCACATGTTCCTTTCACAAGATAAATCATACTATCGGGACACAAGATTGCATTTACACTTGTACACTTGACTATATGCTATTATTATAGGGATAATTTTGAGCTTCAAAGCACAACTGCAATATATCACACGTCCAACCCTTTTCAAGCTTTGTTGATCCTTATTTATATAAGTCTTTAATCTAATCATTAAAGACCTTAAGATCTAGCCAGCCGTTTGAGAGTAGGCAAAAATCTATGCCTGAATCATGATTGCCCATACAATCATTTCCTCTCACTTTCACAGGTTTCCAAAAGTGGAGTATGTTGAAGTTATCACTTCACTAAAGTAGAAACCTATTAGATATCTTTTCCAATTTCTCTACTACGGATCTCAGTCTTTAGACCGTTCTTTTTTGTACCATCAATGATCATCTTCGCACCCATACCTAATCGTCATCAGTGATACCTCCTCATCAGCACAATCCGAATTTCATCATCAACAAGTGCCAAATTGTGAACGAGTTGGTTGATGATTTCTAGCGACGATACCAATGAAATGGCGCATGATGATAATATCAATAATCCTTCCACCTTTATTAGTACCTAAAGACTTCGAGAACACTAACTTGACAAAAGTCCTTCTAAGCCACCAAGATATTCCACTCATATTGGTGCTTGTTCACCTTATTGTCACAGCTTAATTTCTCGTATTTGCTAATACAAAGGAATCATTGAAGTTTGTAAACTAATTCACCATATGTACTTACTGTAATAAAAATTAGTACCAAAGAGAGTGGTAGTATCATCAAAATTCTGAAGGAAAGTTTTCCCAACAGCTAGTAGGGTGGAGAATGAAGCCATTTTAATACTTCTGCAAAGTGGTTGAGATGATGATTATAGTATCTTTTATTAAGAAAGGTAGTGGTGAGGTGATGGGCAACGATAGCGTAAAACTCAATTCCAATGGTGGAACAAGTACCAACATAAGCATTTACATATAATAGAAAAATCCTTGACATAGAAAGTATGGATGCAGACGAGAGGGGATTTTGGATGCATATGAGATCTCCAAAGATTTAATTTTAGAAGGCAAAAACACCACAAAAAACCTCAAACTATATTACTTGTGATAAATTTACCTTGAACTTTTTTTTATGACACGAAAAACCTCAAACTATATCACTTGTGACACATTTACCTCACAATACTTTTTTTGCTCACAATACTTTTGCTCAAAGACATTTTCGTCTTTTTCCTTTTTTTTTTTTTTTTTTCCTTTCCCCCCCGTCCATGGCGGGGGAAGGCGGCGAGGGCGGCCCTCGCCCGATCCGGGAGGGCTGCCCTTGCCAATGTCGGGCGACAACCCTCGTCCAATCCTAATGCTGGCAAGGGCCGCCCTCGCGGCTTCCCTCCACCATGGTGCAAGGGAAGGAGAGAGAAGAAATAAAGAAAAAGGAAAAAAATAGAAACAGGAAAAAGACGAAAATGCTCTTGGAAAAGTATTGTGAGGTAAATGAGTTACAAGTGACATAGTTTGGGATTTTTTATGGTATTTTCCTTTTTAGAAGCTAGTGTTTTCAAAAAGTATATAGGAAGTTTTAAAACTTGTCACAAAAGTACAAACGAATCCTAAAACTTTCAGAAAAATGCAATCAAGTCTTAAAATTTGTTACGAAAATGCAATCAAGTCCTAAAACCTTCAAAAAGTGTAAACAAGTCATAAAACTTGTCACAAAAATGCAATCGAGTAAAACTTTCAATAAATGCAATTAATGGAAGAACTTGATTTGACCAATTTGATAAGTTTTAAAACTTGATTACACTTTTTAAAAATTTTAGGATTCAATTACACTTTGTAACAAATTTTAGTACTCAATTGTACTTTTTAAAAGTTTTAAGATTCAATTTCACTTTCATGTTAAATTTCAAGACTTCCAATGCACTTATCCCTAATGAAATCGACCTGACCCCTCTAAGATAATGTTTATCTGCAAGTAGCATAACAAAATATCTTAAAATTTCTTATCTAGAATGTGCTATACATAGGAACTTATTTAACTCACCAATCTCGGAAAAAAGAATTAGGTAGTTTTAACTGGTGTCACAAACCCTATAAGTTATTGCTAATCCCCACTCAATATGAGAGTGCATGAGTAATACAAGACAATTCCTAGTACATTACGACCATGACAAATAAGACTTAGAAGAAGGTTGCTCTAGGAGTTGATTTACTGATGGATATGAGCCATCATGGCTGATTTACTGATGAATTTGGCATTGGCAAATAGTTTTTTTTTTTTTTACGGGCGTGACTTCGTACATTCTGATTATTGTTCATAAGATTGAACGATTGTTAAATTACATAAGACTGCTTATTAAAACTCTGTTTTTCTTCATTCTATTTCAACTTTAATTTCCCCACCTCCCTCTATTTTCGTCTTTGGTAAATTTACCGAGGCCTATAGTTATGGCCCTCCCCAAACAGAGCATATAAGGGCCCGTTTGGCAATGTGCCAAACAGTGAAAATTTCTGTTCTTTTGTTTTTATAAATAGTTTGGGAACAGAAATGTGTTTGGTAAATTTTTTGTTCCGGGCACATTTTGCAAAAATTTGTGCCGAAAAACAGTTTTGGAAGAGAAACAAGAAAAAAAAAAAGTTGGTTCTTGTTTCTCGGCACAATTTTGAGAATCAATTTTTTTTTTTTTTTTTCTTATTTTTTGTTGTTCTTCATTGGGCTGTGACCGATTGTTCTTCGCGGCGTCGTCACGGCCCCTCACCGGCCGACGGAGGGAGAGTCGCCCTCGCCACAGGCGAGGCTCGGCCTCGCCCGGATCTGGCGAGGTTGAGCCTCGCCGTCGCGGAACCACGGGCGAGCCGACCCCACCGGTCGCGACGGCGAGGATCGGCCTCGCCCGAGCGGGGCGAACCGACCTCGCCATCGTGACCTGACCGGCGGCGCCGACCCGGTCGTGACCCGATGGCGGGGCTCGGCCTCGGGCGGTCGCCTCGCCGTGACGCCGGGTCCTCGTGCCGAGGGCGAGGGCCCTCGCTGGCGAGGGCCGGGCCCCTCGCCTCAGAATCGCCATGGCCAAAAAGAAAATAGCCAAAAAGAAAAAGAAAAAAAAAATAAACAATTCAAAATATTATTAAAATATTATTTGGGAAGAAAATTTTGTGTAGTTTACCAAACGCATTTATATTCTTTTTATACTCTAGGAATAGAAATTTTGGACAGTTTATCAAACACCTTCAAATATTCAGAAATTGTTTAAGACACGAATAAAAAAAAAATCATTTCTGTTCGTAAATTGTTCTCGGGAACAGAATGGTATTCATGCGCACCCTAAGAGTCTCCCCAGTTTGGTGCTTTAAGTTGGACGATGACTCATTTATGGCATGACCAAAAACATGAAAGTTAATTTGATAAATCTATACAGATTTTATGGAGATGCATAAACTCGATGAGTCAAATTATTGAAATAAAGTGTGTTGCTTGATGCTATATTCTTCTTGCACATAGTCATGACCACGGGCGGTTTTGGCTCGGGCCCGACCCTGTGAAACCCGGCCTGGCCCATTGACCGGGCTCATAGATTCGAACCAAAACCGCCCGTGGCCACGGGCCCGATTTTGGTTCCACAATTTTGGAACCGGGCTGGCGGTTCGATTCTGGTTCCAAATTATTTTAAAAATAATAATAATGAAATTTTTTAAAAAAATTTCATTATTTAATTTTTTTTATAAAATAAATTGAACTCTAATTGCCATGCATTGTAAGTATATTGATCTCCAATTGCAATGCTTGGCTTGGGTGTATTGAACTCTAATTACAAGGCTTGGCTTGGGTTTTATAAACAACTCCTTTGATGGTCTCTTCGTTCCCATTCGATGTGAGACTCTCGGTTTGTTTTGAACGTCTTCAATATGAGACTTTTGGCTTGTCTTTATGCAAATGCCAAGAGTCTCAAATCGAATGGAAATGAAAGGACCATCAAAGGGGTTGTTTATAAAATGCAAGCCAAGCCATGAGCATGTGAAGTTGTATGCCTTTTGTGGCTATGATCCTTTGCTAGTTAAGAGCAAAGGGTTCCATTGGACCGCTTAGAATCGGACCGGACCAATGGTCCGGTTCCCGGTTCTATGGTTTGCCGATCTAGTTCCTAGTTCTAAAATTAAAAGACCGGTCTTACTGGTTTGGTTCTCGGCTCCGACCGGGAACCGATCACCCCTACAATTTTCATTTTGATTATAATTTATATTGAATAATTCATTATTTCATATTTTTATAATTATTTATTTTTTATTTCATAATTTATTTTTAAAATTTTTAAATTACGAATCGGAATCGGGCGGTTCCGGTTCACATGTGGCCACGAACCTGAACCGCCGGTTCCAAACCGGGCCATGACTACTTGCACATCCACTTTGAGCAATCCCCGATAAAAAAATATACCGATTTTTGGAAACGCATGAATTTGGTAAGTCAAAGGACTTAAAAATGGTAGGTTTTGTTTTCTGGATGCTTATCATTTTGTTTACTGAAAATGACCGTGGTCCTTCCATAATTTTTGGCAGCAATATGATTAATTACTTTCCTCTAAAGAAGATTGCTCTAGGAATTGGTTTACCGATGAATTTAGCACAATTTGGTTGATTGTTCAAAAGATTGAATAATTGTTAAATTACATAAGACTACTTATCAAAACTCTGTTTTTCCTTCATATTCTATGCCGACTTTCATTTCTGCCTCCAACACCCTGCTCCCAGACTTGGTGCTTTAAGTTTGACGGGGACTCTTATTTATGACTTTCTAAAATCTATACGGATTTATGGAGATGCATTGAGTCGATCGGTCAAATGAGGAATATTGTGGTAGGTATTGTTGTGTATAAGTTTTTCATTTTATTTACTGGAAATAACTTTTGTCTGGCAACATGATTAATTCATCTTGTAATTATGTGCCCCTATAGGAAATTTAGTCCTTTCAAGGATGGCAAGTTACCATGGGTAAGGATACAATAATTGAATATCAACAAATTCGCCATTATTCTCACGGTTAAATGAAATAATGTGGAAGAGAGAAAATGGGGAATTTTCGTATATTTTGATGTATGTGATAAATAGTATACATGCCTATCAATAGGCTTTATTGGATGAAACTTACGGTAACAATATAAACATAATATCAAATCTAGTCAATTGAGAATATGGATCATTAAATGAGATATATAATATCAAATCTAGTCAATCAAGAATATGCATAATTAAATGCATAATTAAATGAGATATATGCAAAATCCTAAGAAATATATAGAATCAAGTAAATATCTAATATCGCTAACATCCTCTTAAACGCAAGGTGAGTTGAAAAAAAATAAATTGTGTTTGAAAAATAATTCGAACAATGTCCCAAAATCTTCGATTGACATGAAATCAAACAGTGTAACTAGCACTGCACAGTTGGGCATGGAGGATGTGTGGCACGACTATGCATAGGGTGCATGTGGTGGACAATGAGATTTCAATATGTTGTTCGTCTGATGGCGGTGCGTGTGGTGATGGATCGACTTCTCAAAATGAGAAGTGAAATGTTGAGAATGGGAGGCAATGGAGCCAAACAGCATGTGTCCTTTGTGGTCAACTTTTCTGTCGGAATAATAACTTAACAAATTGGCTGGCTTGGTTACAACAAGCGGAATAAGCCAGGCTTTACTGAGTGAAAGTTATTGTACGAAGATCGTCTTTGTGGCATTGAAAAATACCTTAGTGACAAAAAAGAAAAGCTCGACTTGGGGATGCGTCACCGACATTGTAACACGACCACTGTGACACTTACTCGTACCGGAATGAGGCACTTGGATGAACATTGTGGAGTGGCACCGGGATGGATTTATTTGAGGGTGCACTAAGTAGTCGGGGAGCATAAGGTGCACCGGGTGGGAAGTGCACCCAGTGCACTAGGATTGTCTCAGGAAAGGAGGCTTTAATGCCGAGTTAAATGTAAGAAAACGGAAGAGAGAAAATGACGAATTTTCTGCATATTTCAATGTATGTGATAAATAATACATGACCTTTATTGGATAACTACTTAAAGTAACAATATAAACATAATATCAAATCTAATCATTAAAGGATATGCACTATTGAATGAGATATATGCATAATTTTAAGAGATATGCAAAATCAAGTAAAGATCTAATATCGCTAATAGCCACAATTGTAAATTACTGTTCAAACAGTTACTCATGCCCATCATTTCGATTATATTCTAAAATGGCTTGATGCACTTCCTCATAACAAAGGATTCCAAATACCTGTGAAGTGTGAAGAAAACATTTATCATGAATCTCGCGATCTATGGAACCTCACTTAAGCTAACCAAATACAAGTTGGGTTGGCCTAGCCAATATTTCCACCCCAAGCTTGGGTCGCTTACGTAGCCCCTTCGTACATGCTCAATCATGATTTCTCGTGAGTAAACACTTGTACTTATTTTTTTTAGAATCAGGGGCGGATTTGGACAAGGACTTTTTGCCCGATGTATTTCCATATTGCCATTGCTCAGGTCAACACTAAAGTATCGCTGCCAAAAGGAAATACACTTCCTCAAATTGAATAAGATGTAATATCGTCGCAGTGAATATGCTCTTCCAATTAGCTCTCGAGTGAATGCAAAGAAAAATGGATGAAAATTGGACCGTTTGGGACCTATTAAAGAATAGATAATTTCATGGATGGAGTAGAAAAAAGACAATTTGATTACACAAATAAGTATCGACAAATTCAAGGACCAAATCTAATTTGCTCCCTGACTAAAACTCGTGCACGGTCGTAATTGGTGAGGCAATATAATCAAACAAGATAAAAGATTGAATGTTTGTCTATAAATAGGGAAATAAAACATTTTTGGGAGTTCTTATCTTGAATATGCAATGCATGGAAACCATAATTCACCAATCACAGAACAAGATGTCAGTAGTTTTTATTGGTGTCACGGCCCTATAAATCGCAGCTAATCCCCACTCAATTGTGTGCGAGTTCTAGAGTAATACGAGAGGATCTCAAATACATTACGGCGCTGGACGATAAGATTCAGAAGAAGGTTGCTCCAAAAAGTCGCTCTCGTGATCCGAGGAGGGTTGCTGCGGTCTATTTAGAATGTACGCTGTAGTCGATGATTGTACTCTTTGGTCTGGGCTATGCGGCCTTGTCTCTTGGCTGTCCTAGCAATCAAGTCGTAGGAGGGCTACTGAGATCTATTAAGAATTTGCGCTGGAGTCGATGATTGCACCCTTCGACCTAGGCAACGAATCCTTGTCTCTTGGCCGTCCTCGCTGTCAAATGAATCCCAACTGGGTCGATGGTCCACGCACATCCACTTCTCATGCTGTTAGGCAATCGGAAGGCGAACAAAAGGCGAGGCTATCTGAACAGAACTCGGAAACTGAGAGCTGCAAGAAAACGCGAGGATGAACCCTGGGCAAAGTTAGAGAAATGTCAGATCAAAGGCTGGTGGGAGGCACCGGTCGACCAACTCTGCTCGGAGGAGCTAAAAGACGGGGCAGGGTGGGCCTATTACCTCCCCCGCCTCGTCATGCCACACCAACCCAAAGTTCCCGCCGTATGCTCGCCCAATAGTACTTAAACTTTTGCCAAGTAAGTGAGTCACATTATCATAATCATATGACATGACAAGTTGTTTAATGGAGATCTCACATAGAGCCAATTTTAAAAAATTGAGGTTCTCGATTGAGCAAACAAAGAAGTTTAAGTACTCGGTTCTAAAACAGGCAAAACTGCAAGTATTTGCAATCTCATTACCCCTTTATTTAAAACTCATTTTCTTGGGACTTAAGAAGAAAATTGATTTACCAAGGTCGCCCCATTTGTGCTTGGGACATTGTTGGCTGGACCAAGCTTTGATGGACTGCCACGTCTACGATGAAGTCTACTTCAGCGGGTCCTTTTACATGCATATCGAATTCTTTGCCATAAGGAAGTGCTTTGAGCCACTTGGGAATAAACAGGACATGATAAACATGATGTTACTCGATGGAATAATATTTTGCTTTCGTTTTATCGTCTTTACTTGTATTTATCGTTCGTTTATGCAAGAAACACTCGTGTGCGTGAGGGCTAATTTGTTCCAATTCAATTAAATCCCTCAGTGAAGCACAAATACATCCTAAATCTTCTTGTGAGGCATCGGACGTCTAATACACGTGTTAATAATTCATGAGCATGCACATTCACATTACTTTAATTGGAGGAAGTTACCACGGTGAGTTGGTAACTTACCATCCTTAAAAACAAAAATTTCCATTCCAAGCTCCAATAACCAGATTGCCTGCCAAAAGTTATACGAGGACTCCAAGTCATTTCTAGCAAATAAAATGATAAGCATCTAGAAAACAAATCCTACCGTATTTGAGTTCTTTGACTAACCAAATTTATGCATTTCCATATATCCGTATATTACCAATCAGGATGGGATAAAAACAACGCAAATGTCACAATTTTTGTCCACAAATTTGAAAAATCGATTATTTGAGTGCTATCGGCGATTTGCCTCACTAAAAAAATCCGACATGGACACCGGTTGTCCTACATGGCTTCGCTGGCGTTGACATGGACCATTTTTAAATATTCTTTTTGAATTTTTTATTTTTCATTTCTTTTTATTTTTGCCTCTTTTTTAGTGCCAACAAGGGTCACGACCCTTGCCGGTTGCGAAGGCTCGCCCAGATTGGGCAAGGGCCACCTTGCCTTCAACTACAAAGGCCCTGGGCGAGGCCGGAAGCGGGTGAGACCTTTGCCAAATCTAGTGAGACCACAATCACATTTGGCGTGCTTGCCTCACCCGCAGCCGCTAAGATTTGGCGACCACGATGGCCTCGCCCAAGGCCTTGGCAATTGGCGAGGGTTGCCGGTAACCCTCATCAGCCCTAAAAAAATGGGAAAATTAAAAAGAAAAAGAAAAACTAAAAAAATAAAAAAAAACATTAAATAATTCACGTTAGATGGAAAATTAATTAAAAAATTCACATAAGATGATTTGCCAGAAATAGCACTCAAATATCCATTTTACTCTGATGTGGCACTTAAGCGCGCGGAAAAAAATAGTTATGACATTCAAGAGTGCCGTACGAAAGTTGCTGTTCTTATCCGTATTAGGATTGTTCAAAAGTGGATGTACAAGAAGCATGTATAGTCAGACAACACACTTTTTTTCAAGATTATAAGCAGCATAAGCTCACTTAATACATGATCAAAGCACCTTATTTCAAAGACATTGAAATTTCATAGGAATCGTTCCCTTTAGGATTGTTGGAAATGTTGCCATCAGAATCAGCTGTTCGGTCTCCAAGCGCTTGGATCAAAATCTTGCTTACTTCTTCGTACCTTCTCTTACGAAGTTTCAGCTCTCCCAAGCAGAGTTGGTCGACCGGTGCCTCCCACCAGCCTCTGATCGGACATTTCTCTAATTCTCGCAGGAATTCAACCCCACGCTTTCTTTCAGCTCTCAGTTTCATCGACAGTTCCGAGTTCTGCTCGGATAATTCACACAGCTTCACCCTTTGTTCGCCTTCAGGTTGCCCAACAGCACAAGAAGCCGATGTACGTGGATCTATGACCCGGTTGGGACTCGCTTGATTGTGAGGATGGCCGAGGGACAAGTCCTCTTTGGCCAGGTCGACAAGCACAATCATCGACTCCATCGCACATTCTGAATAGATGTCAGCAACCCTCCTAGATTCTTGATTGCCAGGACGGCCAAGAGACAAGGCTGTGTAGCCTAGGCTGAAGAGTACAATCAGATCTGGACCTAAATCGGGAGAGAAAAGCTTCCGCCAAATCTCGGAGAAGTCATATAAGCATATCCCGAGCATCGTGTTGGCTTGACTAGCGACGACATTCTCACAAAGTTTTCAGCTACAAGCAAATCTACTGACCACGATGAGTGAAGAAAAGCAATAACAACTAGCAAAAGAAGATGCCAAACGAGACGTAAAAAGACTTCCTGATTAGATCGGGAGAGAACAAAACAAAAAAAAAAACAAAAAACAAAATCTAGAACAGAAAAGGAGAGCAAACCAGGCTCTCAGCTTCAATATCTGAAGCTGAGAGCCTGCAAGTGAAATTTCTTTGAGAGAGGGTTTTTTGGGAGGATTGCGGACAACCAAAGGTCCTTTGGTGGTTTGATAATGTAATAAGTGAGTTCATGCCGCTTATAATCTTGAAAGAAAGAGCGTTACCTGATTATATAATCTTCTTGCAGATCCACTTTTGAGGAAACCTAATTAATAATATACAGATATATGGAAATGCATAAATTTGGTAAGTCAAAGGACTCAAATATGGTATGTTTTGTTTTCTAGATGCTTATGATTTTTTTTACTGGAAATGACTGTGGTCCTTATATAACTTTTGGCAGGCAATATGGTTAATTGAGCTTGTAATTCATTGTACGCCTCTAAAGGAAATTTTGTTTTTAAGAATGGTAAGTTACCAACCTACCATGGTAACTTCCTCCAATTAAAGTAATTTGATTGTGCATGCTCATGCGTTATTGACATGTCTATTAAACGTCCAATGTCCCACAATAAGATTAAGGATATATGTATTCGTGCTTCGCCAAGGGCTTTTAATTGAATTGAAACAAATTAGCCCTTACGCACAAGACTTCTTGTAGTGTTAGGAAAAAGATAAATACAATTCTAGCAAAAATTATAGAAAAAGATAAACGAATGCAAAATATTTTTCAAACATTTAACATTATGTCCGTCATGGTAAATCTTTCCTCTTAAGCCTGACCCTGCCCAGATAGCCCTCGTGGGCTTGCTCGGGCCTAATTAATAACATATATTCAATTAAGGGAATTTTGGATGGGGACTTTCCGCCCGCTATCTAAATCAACTTGCGTTGATCATGGCCATACTAAACTAGAGAAGCCTCAGGAAAAAAAAAAAAGACTTGATCAATACGAACAACTCTCAAGGAAAATGAGCTTTAAATAAATGGTTAATACCATAAAAAACCCTAAACTAGTACAGATTTGATAAATTTACACCAAATTAATTTTTTAACCATGAAAAACCCTAAAGTAGTACACTTACGACAAAATTACCTCGAACTAATTTTTTAACCACAAAAAATTCAAAATTGATACACCTATGACAAATTCAACACAAACTAATTTTTTGACCATCCAAAACCCTAAATAGGTACACCTGTAACAAATTTACCCTCAGTTAGCTTCCATCAAATGTTATCGTTAAAGTTTGCTGATCTGGATGGTATATGGTGATGTAACAAACCCAGGTGAAAATCCATAAGATTGAATGCTTATCTCTAAAAAGGGAAATAAAACATTCTCAGGTGTTCTTATCTTGAATATGCCATACATGGAAACCATAATTCACAAATCACAAAACGAGACATTGGTAGGTTTTATCGGTGTCACAGCCCTATAAATCGCAGCGATTCCCCACTCAATCATGTGGGAGTGTGAGAGTAATACAAGGCGATCTCAAATATATTACGACAATGAACAATATGACTCAAAAGAAGGCTGCTTCGAAAAGTCGCTCTCGTGATCCTAGGAGGGCTGTTGCTGACTATTTAGAATATATGCTGGAGTCGATGATGGTACTCTTCGGCTGGGCTACACGGCCTCGTCTCTTGGCTGTCCTCGCAAACAAGATCCTAGGAGCATTGCTGACATCTATTCAGAATGTGCGCTGGAGTCCATGATTGTACTCTTCGCCCTGGGCAATAAGGCCTTGTCTCTTGGCCGTCCTTGCTGTCAATCGAGTCCCAACCGGGTAAAAGATCCACACGCATCTGCTTCTCATGCTGTTAGGCAATCCGAAGGCGAACAGAGGGTGAAGCTGCGTGAACTATCCAAACAGAACTCAGAATTGTCGACAAAACCGAGAGCTACAAGAAAGCGCGGGGTTGAACTCCGGCAAGAGTTAGAGATATGTCCGATCAAAGACTGGTGGGAGGCACCGGTAGACCGACTGTCCTTGGAGAAGCTAAAACTTCATAAGAGAAGGTATGAAGGATTAAGCAAGATGTTGATCCAAGCAATTGGAGACCAAAAAGCTGATTCTCATAGCAACAATTCCGACAATCCGCCCAGGGCTGCTTCCAAGGGAATTTCAATGTCTTTGAAATAAGGTGGTTTGATAATGTAATAAGTCAGCTCATGCAGTTTATAATCTTGAAAATAAGTGTGTTGTCTGATTATATATTCTTCTTTTTTTGTCAAAGGAAATTTCCATTCATTATCAAAATGATATGTGAAAGGATTCATAGGAAATCCTAGAAATCACCACGACAAAGGAAGCCCATAAAGTTGCAAAACAAACCAAAATTCAGAAATCAAGATACATCATCATGACATGATCAACGAAGGTAAGCACACGCTCATCCTTCAAGAATAGATTTGTGACATCCAAGCAAAAGGATCGGTAGCCGATCACCGAATCACACATCATCATCAATGAGAGCGAACCATTTAAAAATGCAAAACGCTAGAGCTTCTAACAGAAACATGTTGAATGAGTATGGATCTGACACCAAAATTGCTATGAATGTCATTTAAACTGGAGGTAGAGTACTTGTTCCAAATCTAGAACTAGATCGTGAGAGAAAAGCTCTAAGATCTAGAGAGAAAAGCAAGAAACAAGAGAAAACAGAAGAAAAAAACAACCAAAGAGGGAGGGGAGGGAGAGATCTAGATCACATCCCTCCCCTCTAGATATTGAAGAAGCGAAGAAAGGCTGAAACTCAAGAGCGAGAGGGAGAGAGGGAGAGAAAGAGGGGAGATTGCAAGTATCAGTATAGTCTATTTGATGATTATATATTCTTCTTGCACATCCACTTTGAGGAAACCTAATTGATAGTATAGCGGATATATGGAAATCCATAAATTTGGTAAGTCAAAGGGCTCAAATATGGTATGTTTTGTTTTCTAGATGCTTATGATTTTTTTTACTGGAAATGACTGTGGTCCTTATATAACTTTTGGTAGGCAATATGGTTAATTGAGCTTGTAATTCATTGTGCGCCTCTAAAGGAGATTTTGTTTTTAAGAATGGTAAGTTACCAACCAACTTACCATGGTAACTTCCTCCAATTCAAGTAATTTGAATGTGCATGCTCCTGCATTATTGACATGTCTATTAAACGTCCAATGTCCCACAATAAGATTAAGGAAGTATTCGTGCATCGCCGAGGGATTTAATTGAATTGACACAAATTAGCCCTTTCGCACAAGAGTGCTTGTAGTGTTAGGAAAAAGATAAATACAATTCTAGCAAAACATAAAGAAAAAGATAAACACAAGTAAAGATGAAAAAACGAATGCAAAATATTGTTCACACAGTTAACATGGTAAATCAATTTTCTTCTTAAGCCTGAGCCTGCCTATATAGCCCTCTTGGGCCTACTCGAGCCTAATTATATAACATATACTAAATTAGAGAAGCCTGGGAAAAAAAAAAGAAGAAGAAGACTTGATCAATGTGAACAGCTCTCAAGAAACACCTCAAATACTAGAACTTTTGCTTGTTTTATAATCGAGTACCACAACTTTCTTTTATGGCTCAATCGAGTATCTAAAATTTTTCAAAATTGGCTCCATGTGAGATCTCAATTGAACAACCTGTCGTGTCATATGATTATACTAATGTGACTCGCTTACTTGGCCAAAGTTAAGCACGATTGTCGTGTCATAGTTTTCTGTATTTAGTTAATTTGATATGGATGATAACTATATATCGCAGTGCTTAGATTTTTTTCTTTTAAGATGAGAGAGAGATCACAATCGACAAAGCTATGTTTTTTCAGTTGATGGTGGAAGCTTGGCGGTCGTCCTCCATAGCAGCCGAAGGAAGAGGAAAATGTCCGACATTTGGAACTTCTGTTGTCGGCATGGGGACGAACAGTGGAGTTTTTTTTCCAAATAATATTAGATTAGTTTGAAAAAAAAAATAGAGGGACAATTTTGAATCTCAAATAAAAGTACAAAGATATAAAGATAACTTGTGACATGATCTTTTATTGACAGCACAGACTATAGTTTATTGGACTTTAGTAAATATGAATATTATTCCCGTCAGTACAATAAAATGTAATATTATCACAGAAAATATGTTCTTCTATCACCTCTTGAGTGCATACTAAGAAAATTGGTTGAAAATTTTATCGTTGGGAACTATTAATTAGTTCATGGACCAGGTTACAAGAATCTAATCGGGGACTAAAAAAATTTGAGATTTTTCATGGTATTAACCCAAGTTAATTTGGGATTTTTGATGGTCAAAAAACTAATTTTGAATAAATTTATCACATGTGTATCAGTTTGGGGTTTTTAATGGTTAAAAAATTAATTTTAGGTAAATTTTTCATAGGTGTATCAGTTTTTTATTTTTTGTACTCAAAGAATTAGTTTTGAGCAAACTTGTCACAGGTAATTTGGGGTTTTTCGTGGTATTAACCTTAGTTTATTTGATAAATCTATACATACTTATGGAATTCGCATAAATTCGGTCATTCAAATTAGGAAAATTGTGGAAGGTTTTGTTGCCTAAATGCTTTTCATTTTATTTACAGGAAATAACTTTGGTTTTATGTAACTTTTGGCTGGAAACATGATTAATTCATCTTGTTATTATGTGCCTCCACAGGATGGCAAGTTACCTTTGGCAACTATCTCATATTATAAAGTAAATGAATGTGCATGATGACTAAGAAATGCCTGTGCTTCACCATGGACATTATAATTGAATCTCATAAATAAGGCTTCATGCCCAAAATTGTAAATTACTGTTCAAACAGTTACTCATGCCCATAATGTCCATTATATTCTAATATGGCTTGACGCATTCCTTATGACAAAGGATTCCAAATACTTATGGAGAAGACACTAAAGTAGACATGATCATGAATTTCACGATTTACGGGAGCTCACTTGAGCCAACCAAACACAAACTGGGTTGGCCTAGCCAATATTTCCTTCCTAAGCTTGGGCCGCTTACGTAGCGCCTTCGGACGTGCTCAATCCTGCATGAGTAAACTCCAATATTTTAAAAAAAAAAAAAAATCAAGGACTCATTTGGACAACGACGTTTGGCTCGATATAATTCCAAATCGCCATTGCTCAGGTCAACGCTAAAGTATCGCTGCCAAAAGGAAATACACTTTCTCGAGTGGAATAAAATGTAATATCGTCGCAATGAATATGCTCTTCCAATTAAACCTCAAGTGAATACAAAGCAAAATGGTTGAAAATTGAACCATTTGGGGGACTTATTAAAGAATAGATAAGTTCAAGGATCGAGTGAAAAAAAGTCAGTTTGATTACTGAAATAAGTATGGACAAATTTAAGGACCAAAATCTAATTTGTTCTCTGACCAATACTCGTTCAAAGTTGTAATTGCAAAGAAACATAACCAAACAAGAGAAAAGTTTGAATGCTTATCTCTGAAAAGTGAAATAAAACATTCTTAGGTGTTCTTATCTTGAATATGCTATACATGGAAACCATAATTCACCAATCACAAAGCAAGACGTTGTTAGCTTTCATTGATGTCACGGCCCTATAAATCGCAGCCAATCCCCACTCAATCATGTGCGAGTGCGAGAGTAATACAAGAGCATCTCAAATATATTACAGCAATGAACAATAAGACTCAAAAGAAGGCTGCTTTGAAAAGTCGCTCTTGTGATCCTTGGAGGGCTGCTGCCGACTATTCAGAATGTACGCTGGAGTCGATGATGGTACTCTTCGACCTGGGCTACACGGCCTTGTCTCTTGGCGGTCCTCGCGAACAAGATCCTAGGAGCACTGCTGACATCTATTCAGAATATGCGTTGGAGTCCATGATTGTACTCTTCGGCCTGGGCAATGAGGCCTTGTCTCTTGGCTGTCCTTTCTGTCAAACGAGTCCCAACCGGGTCGAAGATCCACGCGCATGTGCTTCTCATGCTGTTAGGCAATCCGAAGGCAAACAAAGGGCGAAGCTGCGTGTGCTATCCAAACAGAACTCAGAATTGTCGACGATACTGCGAGCTGCAAGAAAGTGCGGAGTTGAACTTTGGCGAGAGTTAGAGAAATGTCCGATCAAAGAGGCACCGGTAGACCAACTGTCCTTGGAGGAGCTAAAACTTCATAAGAGAAGGTATGAAGAATTAAACAAGATGTTGATCCAAGCAATTGGAGACCTGATGGGTTTTGTGAATAAATGGGCCGCCCATGATGGGCTAACCCAGCCCATTAACCTTGAAAGAGCCCGTGAAAGAAAATAACCTTAAATGACAGTTATTTTGTGGGAACAAAAGTGAGAAGAAGAAAAAAAAACTGACGTGTGTTCAGTAAGTGGATTTGGTTTACTATCAAAAACTCTTACTCACTTGAAACCAAAAAGCGACTTTACTCGATAATCGAAGGATCACTCTCTCTCTCAAGGCTGCAATAGGTGCATTTAATCTGTGGCAAAGAGGTATGTTCGTTTATGTAATATGCTTCGTTCGATCGGTGATTCAACTATAGAATAGGTACGTTTTCCGCGTTTTGCAGTGTGTTTTAGAGAATGTGTTTCCGTTTTTCTGCAATTTCTGGGAATCCGTTTCTGTCATTAGTATCAGAGCATGTGTTCTTGTTTCCTGATCGTTTAACATGTTTATAAAACTAATTGTTGGCCCGGAATTCGTGAAACGGCGCCAACGAATACTCGGGTACGAAAAACTGACACCCGGTCGTACTGTTCGAGGTCATTTCTCGATTTCCATGCATCAAAATTTATTTTTGAAAGTGTAGAGTCATAGTGCTCATCGAGACGAGAAAAATAACAGGTGACACGCCTCAGGGGGAGGTCGGACGCGCCTCCACGCGCCGCCGCAAGCGGCGGCTCGCCAACATGTGCGTTGCACGTGCGCAACAGTTACCGCACGCACGTGCACTACACGCACCAAGCGTGCACGTGTCTACATAGATGATGTCAGCATGACGTCAGCCACGCCGGTTGGTCTCCTGGGCCGAATTGATCGACCCGACCCAGTTGGTCTAATCCATACCCGTTTTTTCGACCCCACGACTCGACCTGTGGGCCTGACCTGGTCATCCGTTGATCGTTGACCAGCGTTGACCACCGAAAAAAAAAATTGCTGATCATGTGCTTTTCAGGATTATGTGTAATCCTATTTGGTTATGCATTTGTTGCAGGAACAATGTCGCCCCGTAAGATGCGCACACTTATTATCCCACGATCGACTGAACAAAAGGCAAGACTTGCAACGTTAAGAGCTGAATTAGATGCTTATCAATGGAAAAATTGTGATTTGGAGAATCACGTGGTCAATGTCAATAAGATGATACAGAAAGTCATCCGAAATGGTTCCTGTATGTTGAACTTTGAGAATATGAATGTTCTAATCAACACTTTTCCATTTGAATGGAAAAAGGTGTTGCATCACCTATGGGAGGTCGACGTGGTCCTAGCCTTCAAAAAACTTGCAATAGATTTTGTAAGAGAATACTATAGGATTGAGACAATAAAGACATCAACCCTAGGGATGAATGGAACTTGGCAAAGAATGAATGTGCCATGAAGAAATCCTAAGGGATACCCGATAGTCTTTTCTTGGTTGCCAAAGAAAGAGATTAAGTTTCCTAAGAAATTTGATAAATCATTCCCTGTTTATAGGAAAGTTAGTTATGGTAGATTTTATTTTTAGGTTGGTTTTAAATATCCTAGGTGGATATTTTTTTTCATGTTGATGTTGTTGTTGCTTTCCTATGCTGGATTTGTTCCTTATGTAAATAGTATTTTTTAATGAATAGATGTTGATGGATATTTTCTGTTATAAATAGTTTATGGTACTATTATATTATAATATCTATCTTATTAATATCATGTGATTAAGTGGGAGTTCTAAAAGTTTTAGTAACTTTAAATAACGTAATTTTACCTTAATGATTATATTAACGATAATTTCACATTAGGATTTTAGATGATGATTAGGAACATAGTGAACTTTCGAATCTAAAAAACTATGTGAAATTACTCATTAATATAATCAGTTTGTGTAAAATTAATGTATAAATGAGTGGCATTAATAATTCATGCTATATGTCTGAAATGTTCAGACACCATAGCTTCAGCAACTAAGAACATAGTGGCTGAATTGAACAAAGGAGAAAAATTAAACGGTGAAAATTATGAAATATGGAATATGAAAATCCAATATTTGCTAGAAGAATAAGAAGCAGTAAAAGCTCTTAACCAACTTATAGAAGATCCTGAGAATGGGAACACTGCACAACATAAGAGAGACAAAGATGCATTTGCTGCATGGAAGAAGAAGAACTCGATTGCTCGCATCACGTTGCTAAATAGCATGGAGAATGATATCATGCGAGAGTTTAGGCGTTTTGAGAATGCTAAAGAAATGTAGGAAGCACTAATAGCAAGATTTAGTCATACATTGGTGACTAAGCTGAGACAGTTCACTATAAGGTTTGACTCATATAAGAAGCCTCATGATGAGTCCATGAAACAACACCTAAGAAAGATGTCAAACATGATCATTGAGCTGAAAGATGCTGGACACATCCTGACTGATGAATAGCAAGTGCAAGCAGTAATCCATTCCTTGCCTCAAAGCTGGGAGCACATGAAGATGCACCTGATCCATAATGAGAACATCAAGACCTTTAAAAATGCCATGCGCCATCTTGAATTAGAAGAGGATCGCCTCATGGCGGCGAAACTAGAAACCGACATCTATTATGCCGGTTCTAGCTCACATGGGGCTTTAGGCTCCAAGCGCAAGTGCGTCGAAAGGTTCATGAAGTGAAAAGGCAAAGGAGTAAGTTCTTCGGGTAAGAAATCAAAATTTAATCAACATAACAAAGGAAAGCGTTCTTTTGTTAAGAAGATGTCGAGGGTGAAATGCTGCAACTGTAGTAAGAAAAGCCATTTCGCTCGCGATTGTGGCGAACCAAAAAAGGTAAACTTCTTTGCATTTTTTAGAACTTTGCCTATGTGTCAAGTTTTGCATTTTTAACTAACTCTAATCCTTTGTGGACTGTAGATTCGGGAGCAATAGATCATGTAGTAAAGGACAGAGATGCCTTCGTAGAGTTCCGACGGTTTTCGATCGGAACAAAATAGATCTATATAGGGAACAACTCCAAAACTGAGGTTAAAGGGATTGGCACCTGCTAGTTGATGATGCGTGGTGGATGCACATTGTTCCTACATGACGTATTATATGCTCTGGAGATTCGTCGGAATTTAGTATCTGTATTAGTGTTGGTTAAACTTGGTTTTAATTTGAACTTCCATAATAGTGGTGTTAATTTGTATTTGAATACGAATTACTATGGTTGTGAATACTTTTTGGATGGTTTTATTGTATCAAATGTTAACTGTGGTGATGTTAACATTTGTTATACCCTATTTGCATCTTCCAATTCCAAAAATGATGTGAATGTGTGGTATGTTAGATTTGATCATATTGGCCAACAACGAATGGAAAGATTAGCCAAAGAGGAATTATTAGGCAATATTGACAAAGTTGATTTGCCTATTTGCAAGCATTGCCTGACTGGGAAAACAACAAGAAAATCATTCGAAAAGGGTACAAGAGCTGAGTTTCCTTTGTAACTAATCCATTCTGACATATGTGGTCCAATGAATGTAAGAGCAAGTCATGGGGTTGTGTATTTCATCACATTCATAGATGATTATATTTGATTTGGATATGTCTATTTGATTTCTCATAAATCTGAGGCATTAAGTTGCTTTAAGAAATTTATGAACTTGATAGAAAATCAATTAGATAAGAAAATAAAAACGTTTATATCCGATGGAGGTCAAGAATATTTATCTGATGAATTCATAAATTTATGTGATGAAAAAGAAATAGAAAGACAGTTGTCTATTCCATATACTCCTCAACAAAATGATATTGCCGAGAAGAGAAATAGAACCCTATTAGAAATGGTTAGCTCTATGATAGCACAAGCTAACTTACCTATCACTTTTTGGGGTGATGTTTTGTTAATTGCTGACCATATATTTAATCGTGTGCTTTCTAAATCAGTTACTTTCACTCCATTTGAGTTATGGACATGTAGAAAACCCGATTTAAGTTTACTTAAACCTTGGGGTTGTGCTGCTTATACTCATGAGCTCTCTCACAAGTATGGGAAACTGGGTCCCAGAGGCAAGAAGAATATTTTTATAAGATACTTAGAGCACTCGAAAGGGTATATGTTTATAGGTGAGTAGGAAAGTGGGAGTATTATTGAATTTGAATCATAAGATATCACATTCTTAGAGAATGAGTTTCCTAATAAGGGCGAAATAGGTGAGGACTACTTACTTTTTGAAACCTTGGATCATGATAATGAAATTGACGAAGATCGTCCAAGTGGGAGCAATGTGAGAAATAATGAATTAAATTCGACTCAATCTCAATTGCAATCGTTTGATGAGATGATACCATCATTATTTAATCCAAGTGGGAGCGTAATGGAGAATGATATATCACGTGTACAATTTCCTATACGGCAAACAAGTCGTAAAAGTGTTCCCTGACGACATTGTGACATTGAAGGGGAAACTTTCATGGTCGCTCCATAAAATGAAGATGAGCTAAGGAATATAAACGAGGCTCTAAGTTGCCCAAATAAGGAAAAATGGATAGATGCAATGGAAGAAGAAATGAAGTCAATGAAGTTAAACTATGTTTGGGAACTAGTTGATCTTCCAAAAGGATGCAAAGCTATTGGGAACAAATGGGTTCTCAAAATAAAGCAAAAAGCCGATAGCTCAATAGAAAGATATAAGGCTCGCCTCGTGACGAAAGGATATAATCAATAGGAAGGAATTGATTATGAGGAAACTTTTTCTCCTATAGTGAGATTTACTACAATTCGCCTTATTTTGGCAATAAGAGCAAGTATGGATCTTAAATTACATCAAATGGATATAAAAACTGCTTTTCTAAATGGAGAATTAGAAGAATAAATTTGCATGGAGCAACCCGTTGGCTTTATTATGAAAGGCTAAGAACAAAAGGTATGTCGACTTTTAAGATCGATATATGGCCTTAAGCAGTCTTCGAGATAATGGTATGTACGTTTTCATAATGCCATAGTGACGTATGATTTTACAATGATTGATGAAAATTATTGCGTATATATCAAAAGATCCAAAAATTAATTTGTGATCTTGTCATTATATGTTGATGACATATTGATTGTTGGAAGCAATATGGAGTTGGTTAATACTGTAAAAAGTTAGTTATCGTCTAACTTTGAGATGAAAGATATGGGTGAAGCTACATATATTCTTGGAGTTAAGATTTCAAGATCATTCCAAGAGATTATTGTCTCTTTCGCAAAAGACTTATATAAACAAAGTTCTTAAACGATTTTGTATGCATGACTGTAAACCCATGGATACTCCTATTGCAAAAGGTGAAGGATTGAGTCATAGACTGTGTCCTAAAACTCCACAAGAAAAGGAGCAAATGAAACGTGCTCCTTATGCTAGTGCCATTGGAAGTTTAATGTACGCTATGATGTGTACAAGACCTAACATATGTTTTGCAATTGGAATGGTAAGTAGATATCAATCCAATCCAAGTCAAGCACATTGGAAAGCCGTCAAAAGAATCATGAGGTAACTAAAGGTTATTGCTGATTTTTTTTCTGAGTTATCAAGGAAAGGATCTGCGATTTGAAGGCTACTCAGATGCTGACTGGGGAGGAGATTTGGATGAAAGGAAATCTAGCTCTAGATTTGTTTACTTACTGAATAATGATGCCCTATCTTGGAGCAATAAGAAACAAACTTGTATAGCCTTATCCACCATGGAAACCAAGTTCATGGCATTGTCAGCAGTAGTACAAGAGGGAGTTTGGCTTAAGAGATTTTTGGATTATTTAGGTGTTGTTGAGCATGCTGCATGCTCATTGTTAGTCAATTGTGATAGCCAGGCAGCAATAGCATAGTCAATTGTGATAGCCAAGCAGCAATAGCATACACCAAGGATCCGAAATATCATGGCAAGACCAAACATATAGATATCAAGTACAATTTTGTTAAAGATATGGTAGCACGAAAGGATGTAAACTTACAGTACATATCTACGCATAGAATGATAACAAATCCTATGACGAAGCCAATTCCTAGAGATGTTTTCAATGGTCATGTAAAATATCTAAAAGTGCGTAGATGCTGATGTGCTGAATATTGTAATTTCCCTAAATGTTCACATTTAAATGAAATTGTTATATAATTGTTAATGCCTATGAGTTTTTTTTTATATTTATGCATCTTAATACTTAGCGTATTATTTCAAGAAAGTATGTCGGACAGATAAGATTAACCCACTCACACGGGTAATCGCCTCTATTTACTGTGTGATAAATAGAGATGAGATAATTTTAAGCTTATTATTTATGTGATAATCGAGAGCTCAAGCTTAAAATATAAATGTCGCCTTAGCTAAGTGCTAAGATGAGGACATAACATTTACTATGTCAGAAAGTAAAATAGTCAACATATTTTACTTTATTTGTCTTTGATGTCAAATGTGAGTTCCAATGGATTCTTTAGAAGAGTAGATACGTGAACTCAAGTTTAGACATTGAGTATGTCTAAACTATCATCTATACGGTATTGAATGTAAAGACATACACTCCACGGGAAATGAGTTAATACTGTAATACGTACTTCATACTACGTATGTATGAGACGACAGATAAGAGTAACAAAAGTTTTGATCTTAACTTTATGACGTGTGAGACTCTTGAGGATATAAGTTCCTCATTTAGTGCCCTCACGACTCTAACTTGTTCTCAAAGTTTCTATTCAGTGTTCGCTATCTTAGGGTGTTGACAATGGTAATGAATGATTCAATCTAATAGGGCATTTCTAGAAAAGCAAGCTGAACTGAAATAGAGAGGTTTAAGAAAAGAGGAAGATCAATTTATTTATGATGTCACATCCTATTTTTGTATTCACAGGTCAATCAATTATGATTTTGAGTAAATCATATTTGTGAATACAATATACGAGATACTAAAAGAGATCAAAAGAGATATAAATGTGACTGATTGATTTAGGGTACTGCACACTATATCTGTAATACCCCCACCTCGAGATCATTAACGTGATGTCCTGTTCATTGTAATATTTCTTTACACACAAGCGAAAACATAATTTCAGGACAATCACATTTAGAACAACAGCGAAATTTAGACAAGCAGCATCATGAACAAACCTTATATTTGCAGTGCATGCAAACATATTTTAATAAGCTCGTTCTTTGGGTCATGGCAATTATCACATATTTTCATAGCCGACTATGAATAGCAAAACTTGACTTGGGTTATCCTATACCCACTATGGCTTCTCGTTCATCGCTTCTTCACCTCCACCCCGGTCCTGTCCGCCTGGCTATCTCACATCCCACCAGTGGCTTTATCTCGAAGTCAGCCCGCCCGCATCGCCAAAGTACCGTTAAACCCACATAGAGATCCAACCCATTATCTATTCACATAGCGATACCACGCCACGTACGGATGAGGCACCAAGTCCGTTAGGCCCTCATCAAGCATCACAAGCGTCATGATTCGGCGGTAGGCGTGGTCTTCTTTGACATCCATCACGGTGAGCACTTCGGCTCTCTACTCCACGAGATTGCCAATACGGGCTGGGGGAGATGCCATCCTACGAACTTGAAAAAGGGAAACAACGGGGGATAAGTCGGGAGACTCAGCAAGTAAACCTACTAATATCAAGGGAGGACAAAGGTATCGCCGTTAGTACAAGTCGGCCCTTACCACACCCACATCAATGGCAGATCAATAGTAAAGCTCATACAAGAGAACATCAAGTATGGTTATAACATGTGCACCTTGCCATTCAAGTCTCGGTTCTAACTCCAAAATAAATGTCTAACATGAAACATGATTAAATCGAGAAATGAACCAACTACGACCAACCAACCGATCGAGGAACGGTCCAAGCAAACCATGTCACAACGTATCACAACTTCCTTTCCCGATATTAGGATGTTTACTTACACAACGAATAAACTAGAATAAGAAAGGAACACGGGAGTCTTGGCGATTCTCGGGCTTGAACACATGAGCAAACGGATCTTAGCAAATCTCGGGTGATTATTCCTCTCCCACTTTTTCTCTTTGGCATGAACCAAGAAGCAAGAAAGCAAGAACTAAGATGGTGGTGGCGTGAGGATGAAGAGAGAGTGGCATGAGAAAGCTTGAGGGTGGCCAAGCTTATTTATATGCAAGCCAAACTTGCTTACTAAGTTGCTCTCCAACTTGCTCAAGAAGATACATGGCCATCATGACAAGGCCTCCCAAGTCAAGACTCATGATGGCATGTGTTAAATGCTATTAATGGACTAAGGCCAAAGAAAATGATGAAGGCCAAGCTTATCCTAATCTCATTGGCCTTCTCTCTCTCTCTCTCTCTCTCTCTCTCTCTCTCTCTCTCTCTCTCTCTCTCTCTCTCTCTCTCTCTCCCCTCTCGCTTTTCTTTCTCTCCCCCCCCTCTCTCTCCCTCTCGGCTTCTCTCTCTTTTTGGCCGAATGGCCTTTCTCACAGCTCCCTTGGCTTGGCCAATTAATGTTTGTAACTATGAAATGAGTCCCTAAAGTCTAAGCTCAATTAAGGCATGTCATCATGATAGGGACTCCCAAGTCAAGGTTATTAATTAGGCTTCTTGAACAAGCTTCATTCTTGGCCATTCATTTCCAAACTTAGGCTTCAAGTTTTGACTTCTCTAGAATCATCCAATTCCAAGCTTGCTTCTCTCTTTTCTCTCTCTCAGTTTCCCCTTGGCCCGACCTCTAATCAAAGCATAACATGTCTCATTTGAAAGCTTAGAACGTGTACTTTAAATCATCAGAAGACATCAAGTCCAAATTCCAACGTTCTTGTATAGAAAATGCTGAAACTTTGAAATCTGATAAAACTGAATAGCTTTGTACTGTTCAAGAAATCAAACTTGAAAACATAGTAAATGGAATCGAAAATTCTCAAATTTGAATATACCATAAACAAGGCCTTAACAAACATTTTGCATGAAAAACACGAAATCCGAATCTCTCTGTAAACATCATTTTTTAGCAGCTCAAAGACAGACTAAAAACAGTTCGCTAGAATAGAATTCTTGTTTCTTAAAGTAAGCTCTATTCAGAATCCAAATCATCTCGAAAAACTCCCAAATTTATATATGTTATACAAAAAGAAGTTCTCAATAACTTTTGTGAAGGAAACTTTTCCAAAATCGGTTCAAAAAAGCTTGTAGAAAATAAATAAAGTGTAAACATCACCGAAAGACCCATCCTGAGCAGTTTTACATAGTCCAAAAATGAAATTGTCGTACTACTCATATCAAGTCCAAAAATTCTGAAATTAAAGTATGTAAAACTTCATGATGTTTGGAACAACTTTCAAGAATAAAGTGTTTAGAAATTCGGATTACAAAAGTCTTTACAAAAATAATAAAACGAAGGGGCACAAAGGATCTGAAATTGGATTTTCCAAAACAATAGTAAAAATTGGTTCCAATTGGAAAATCATCAAACTTAAACCATAGCCATTTCCAAGGGACTGAAATTGAGGATGTTACAATATCTACTCGAAAACGTTATGCTCAATTTGAGCTGCTATGTATTCCTAATAGATGCATGGCAACGAGCTCTCGAAGTATGCTAGTCGTACAGATTATTTGCTAGTATGAACATTGCAAAGAAGAGAGAGTTATCTTTAGCCCCCACCATGTGCTAGTGAGAGATGATGGGTTTTGTGAATAAATGGGCCGCCCATGATGGGCTAACCCAGCCCATTAACCTTGAAAAAGCCCATGAAAGAAAATAACCACAAATGGCAGTTATTTTGTAGGAACAAAAGTGAGAAGAAGAAAAAAAAAACTGACGTGTGTTCAGTAAGTGCATTTGGTTCACTATCAGAAACTCTCACTCACTTGAAACCAAAAAGCGACTTTACTCGACAATCGAAGGATCACTCTCTATCTCGAGGCTGCAATAGATGCATTTAATCTGTGGCAAAGAGGTATGTTCGTTTACGTAATATGCTTCGTTCGATCGGTGATTCAAGTATATAATGGACACGTTTTCCGCGTTTTGCAATGTGTTTTAGAGAATGTGTTTCCTATTTTTCCGCAATTTCTGGGAATCCGTTTCCATCAAGACCAAACAACTGAATCTCATAGCAACAATTTCGACGATCTTTCAATGACTGATTCTTAGGAAATTTTAATGTTTTTGAAATAAGGTGTTTTGATAATATAATAAGTCAGCTCATGCAATTTATAATCTTGAAAGAACAAGCCTATCACTGCATCAAATCTGTCACTGTATCCAAGTAAAAGAATCGATGGTCGATCACCAAATCACACATCATTATCAATGATGAGCACATGCTGAGATCTCCATCTATAGCTATAGCTTTGCCTTTTAGTGGTTTGCGCCTAGGTTTGACATCCATAGCACCATGACTATCCGGAGACAACAAAAACATATGGAACAAGCTCAGATATAACACAAGTGAGAGTAGTCATGGCCACGGTTTGGAACTGACCGGTTCCGGTTCGTGACCAAGTATGAACCGGCCTGTTCAGAATTTTCTTTTTTGTTTTTTTTTTCTTCCTCCGCCGTCCATAGCAGGGGCCGGCGGAGGTCGCTAGCCTCAAGCGAGACCGCCCTCGCCGGCATCAGACGAGGGCCACCCTCGCCTGGGCTGGGCGAGGCCGGCCTCGCTAGATCGGGCGAGGGCTCGACCTCACCGGCGTCGGGCGAGGCCGGCCTCGCTAGTTGCAGGCGAGGCTCGACCTCGCCGGCGAGGTTGAACCCTTGCCAGATCTGGCGAGGCTCGACCTCACCGGTGTCGGGCGAGGCCGGCCTCGCTAGTTGCCGCGAGGTCGAGGCTGCTGGCCGCCTTCTGCAGCGTTCTTCTTTTTTTGGTGGAACCGGGCCCGTAGGCCACGGGCCGGTTCCGATTCGGAACCGCAGGCCCGATCAACGGGCCAGTCCCGGATTTGACCGAGCCAGTTTCGGGCCAAAACCGCCGTGGCCACCTCTAGGTGAGAGTGAGCCGCTAGCAAGTGCGAGACTTCTAA
Organism: Syzygium grande; assembly: GCA_024733475.1. Taxonomy (NCBI): domain Eukaryota; kingdom Viridiplantae; phylum Streptophyta; class Magnoliopsida; order Myrtales; family Myrtaceae; genus Syzygium; species Syzygium grande. The sequence continues at coordinate 40,392,211 of JAMXDD010000005.1, read as the reverse complement.
CAAAAACATGTCGAATGAGCATAGATCTAACATCGAAACTGCTGTGAATGCTATTAAAACTGGAGGCAAAATACTTATTCTTTAAAACTCCTAGATCTAGAATTTGATTAGGCGAGAAAAGCTCCGATATCTAAGATCGAGAGAGAAAAGCAAAAAACAAGAGAAAATAAAAGAAAAAGTAACCAAAGAGGGAGGGGAGGGAGAGATCTAGGTCATATCCCTCCCCCCCTTCCCTCCAGATGTTGAAGAAGCGAAGAAAGGTTGAAACTTAAAAGGGAGAGAAAGAGGGGGGATTGCAAGTATTAGTATGGTCTATTTGATAATTATTCTCCGTGCACATCCATTATGAGCGGTCGTGATTGATGGTATACAAATATATGGAAATGCATAAATTTGGTAAGGCAAAAGGCTCAAATATGCTAGGTTTTGTTTCCTAGATACTTATCATTTTATTTATTGGAAATGACGGTTGTGCTTATATAATTTTGGCAGGCAATATGGTTAATTGACTTTGTAATTAATTGTGTGCCTATAAAGGAAACTTTTTTTAAGGATGGCATGTTACCAACTTACCTTGGTGACTTCCTCCAATGAAAGTAATTTGAATCTGTATGCTCATGCATTATTGACAAAACGTCCAATGTCCCACAAGAAGATTTTGGAAGTACTTATGCTTCACTTAGGGATTTAATTCGAATTTGTACAAATTAGCCCTTATGCACACAAGTGCTTCTTGAAGTAGTGAAGAAGATAAATACAATTCTAGCAAAAAATAAAGAAAAAGAGAAATACAAGTAAAGACGAAAAAACGAACGCAAAATATGGTTCAAACAGTTAACATCATGTCCGTCATGTCCTATATATTCCAAAGTGGCTCAATGCTCTTCCTTAGGGCAAATGATTCCAGATGCTTGTTAAGGACATGCTGAAGTAGACTAGCCGACAAGGTCGAAAGCACAAATGGGGTGACCTTTGTATATCAATTTTCTTCTTAAACCGGAACCTGCCAGTATAGCCCTCTTGGGCTTACTCGGGCCTAATTATTTAACATATAAAAATTGAGGGGGATTTTAGACTCAGAAGAAGGTTGCACTAGGAATTAATTTACTAATTGATTTGAGCCATCATGGTTGATTTACCGGTGAATTTGGTATAGACACTTCTCGTTGACACCTAAATATTGGTGTCCCATTTAGTAATTCACTGCATAAAAAATTAGAGATCGACACTAGCAAAAAGAAATTAAATTGCATATAGTCATTAGGAGCATATTTCATTTGAATGCATTTAATCGGACCGGCGGCGGATGGTTCAGAGCTTAGTTGAATGGATTGAGCCTATGAAGAGGGAAACAAAATTCAACCAAGGCTTGGAGAAAAGTGGCCAAAATTCACAAGCAAGAGAGGGGAGTCTCGAGCTTTAATTGAATTGGATTTAATCCGAGTTAGAACCAATATAAGGCTTTGAGCTTAATTTAACAAGCCCATAAGGTTGTGATGCCTATTATTGAAAATACGCCCACTTAGACTTGAGTCAATTGAGCCCATAAGATCATAAAATTTCGACCAAAGCCCATGGTTTCATCTGCATGGCCGAAATTTAGCCTTGATTAGACCTGATTATCCACTATTTGTACACCTTTAGGTCTTCACAGTACAGGTTGTCGAACACACTACAAAAAAACACCGGATTAGCGATGAAATTTGCGACGGAAAATTTGGAAAAATCCGTCGCAAATCGAATTTGCGATGAATTTTGCGACGGAATTTTTTCCGTCGCTACTAGGTCGTCGCAAAATTTTGTGACGGAAAATTTAAAAGCTCATCGCAAAATTGCGACGAAAATAAATTCATCGCAAATTAGCCACGAATACAATCCGTCGCAAAATTCGTCGCAAATTTGCGACGAACTCTATCCGTCGCAAAATTCGTCGTAAAATCCGTTGCAATTTCGTCGCAAATTTGCGACGAACTCTATCCGTCGCAAAATTCGTCGCGAATTTCGTCGAAAAATTCGTTGCAAATTAGCGACGAATTGTAATGATAGCAAAATTCGGCTTAAAATATTCGTCGCTATTTTTACATCATTTCGCCCATAAATTATTGTCCATATCAAACAAAGGAGACAATGACATATAATTAAAACAGAAAAACGAACAAACCATAGATTCTGACAAACCAGCTACAATGACATATAATTGAAACAAATAACTGAAGGAAAGTTGCAGAATCTGACATGATGCTATTTGATATCCAATCTTACAATATATTTAAAACATAAACTAAGAGACGGGACAACCATAGAAGACGCAAAAAAACCATACACAAGAAGACGCAGCTTTGGTACGATGGCAGGACACCAAAAGTAGTCACTTTTGTCAAGACCTGAGGAAATGTCGATACATAAATCAGTCCAGAATATAAAAGAAGCGTTTATGTATGAATGTGGAACTAGGTGTAAAATAACAAGAGGGTTAACAAAAATACGTTTCAGGACGAACTGTTCTTACATATGAATATGAGTGAAATTATGAAAAACCAAGATTATAAAGCAAGCTTACCCCCGATTTTGAGAATTTTAACTAGAAAGTCTAGAGAAAATCATCATCATCATCATCATCATCAGCATTCTCGGCATCAATGTGTTGGTCATCATTGTGCCCATCACCTATTGGATTGGCTAGAGGTACAAGAGGATCGTCATAGCGATTAAGATTAAGGTGTTACATAACGAGTCTCATTTATTGCTCCAAGTTATTTATTTGTTCATCCTTCTTAACAAGTAAATTATTCAGTCGATGCACTTCTTGGGTCAATTGCTCGTCTTGTCGTGACCTCCTTCGACCAGTCGTAGTGGATAATGAACTTCTAGGACTATTCGGGATGTACATCATTGACAACGATCCCATCCTAAATATTTTCCCTCTTTTCACCCCACCCATTGCCTCCATCCATAATGTCATATTATCAACTGATGGCCCGGACTCAGGATAATCATCACTACCACTAGCACTGCTCATTAAAAGTTCATCATATTTTTCCTACATTAATAATGTAGATGAAAATAAAATCACTATATATATATCTATCATAAATATTGAAAGCATTCACGGTTTTCATTATAGTTTACATATAAGCTAAAGTATAACCTTACATACCTTAATAACTTTTACTCGATCGCCAGTCCATGTTTTATCTTTCTTTTGAAATGTGCGTTCAAATGTAGCTGCAAATGTCGGTTCCGTCCCCAATTCTTGTGCCTACAAAATGTAAACATGAGTAATTGAATTAAATTAACTTATAACTCATTTAACAGACTTACCAGTCGTTTACAATGCTTTGCAATGTTGATAGAGCCCCCAGCATATATGGCTGGCCCATCATTAGAACTAGAAGATCGATTCTTCTTCTTTTGCTCACAGAGTTGCCGACTCTGTTCAGATGCCCAAAATCTGTTAATTGCCGCCCAATTGTCAGCTGTAAAGAAAGACGGCTTCGCTTGCTTGCTCTTCGCTCTATTCATGACATTTCGCATAAAATCACTTATTTTCTTATCGAAAATTCTTCTCACTTCATTGTCTGAATAAAAATACAAATTGAAAATTATTATGATGATCACATATCCATAACTATGCACTAGACAAATATAGACAAATTTTGTAAAGTTCATGTTGGGGAAATATCTGGTCCTTTAGGTATCGAAAACTACAGAGTTATTCTGGTCTATTTATATCATTCTTGACCATCAATATACTACACCAAACTTAATTGGTGAGAAAATAAAATATGTAAAACTTACCTTGAACTTATTCCACCACAGTTTTTTCACTTCTTGTGAAACACTTCTCTAAGTAATATACTCTCCCATCCAAAAGTTTCTTACTATTTAGTTTAATTCCCTCACAACAGACGGAGCATCCGTGAATCTGCATTCATATGGATATTGTGCAACATGGACAATTCAGTTGACATCAATATCTAAAGCCCTAAATATTACATATACTAAAATAAAAATGAAGTACTTACGAATCTCCAAATGGGCATATGAAGAATCGGTTATCTTCTTGACCTCTGTTTCCGTCAATATTTGATTGTTCCGCCGAATAATAAGGTGGAACGGAAAGAGAGGGAGCTAAAGGAGATTGAACTGAAGAACATTCAGTTCGCATGTGGCCAAGTCCCGTGACATGTTGTTGAGTGTTGGAGGAAGGGCTAACGTGTCCATATTGTGACGGACCATATTGTGATTGAGGGTTAGATGCCGGGACAGGGGAAGAAGAAAGGGACGGGGATGAGGACGAGGAAGAGACTTGTCTTCTAGGCATATGACCTCCACGTTTATACTGACAAGTAGGAAGGTTATGCAAATATATAAAGAACTATTGAGACGTAATACGGACACATAATGATGTACATGACGAAGCTTACCATTTTGATGGAAAGACTGAGAAAATGTTTCCTTGAAATGAGCCAATATCGAGTCTTTATGACGTGCAATTTCCTACAAATAAGTATACTATGAATCCAATTCATTTTGATATGAAACATCAATGTATGAGCACGATATGGGTGGCCACAAGTATCAACATCACTATATGAATCGCATTCATTTTGATTAAATTTTTTTTGACCACATACAAAAATTTAAATTTCACTGAAAGTGGGTGGTCACAGGTATTCTAAGTCATTCTGTAAAGTTTTGTAAGAAAAATATTATTATTATTGTTAAATTTTTTTTGGGACCTAAAAAAAAATTTCACTAAAAGTTGGTAGCCACCGATATTCTAAGACATTCTGTAAAGTTTTGAAATTTTAAGAATTTTTAAATTACTATTTTTTAATATAAAATTTTTTCTGTGAAATAAAAAAAATTTTCCATACTAAAATTGGGTGGCCACAGGTAGTCTAAGCTATTAGGTAAAGTTTCCAAAACTTTTGTCCTTCTTTATTTTAATAATTTTTAGGGCACGTTAAAAAAATTAAATATAACTAAAAGTGGGTGGCCACAAGTATTATAAGCCATTTCATGAAGTTTTGAAAATTTTTAAATTCTAATTTTTTTGGCCATCTAAAGAAATTTAAATTTCACTGCAAGTTGATGGCTACATGTTTTCTAGGCAATTCTATGCAGTTTCGAAATTTTATATTTTTTTAATTTTCTTTCATCCAAAAAAATAAAAATTTCTCTCACAATGGGTGACCACATTTATGTTAAGCCATTTTATAAGGTTATGGAAATTTTTAATTTTTTAATATTTTTTTCCGGAACGTTAAAAAATCTAAATTTCACTGAAAATGGTTAGTCATTATTAATTTTTGTCATTTTGTGATATTATGAAATTTTAGTTTTTTAAAAATTTTAAAAAACTTTTACGGTAAAATTTCATATTTGTTACCAACATATACCGTCGTTTTAATTTTCCGTATTTTTTCTTCATTTTTTTATAGAATTGTTCAATTTTCAAGCATTTTCTGTGAAAACGCTTAATCAATCACCCTATCATCATTTAACGCTTAATCATCCACATAATAGATAAATTAACCAGTTGACCATCAACCATCATTTCTATGAAATCGACCCGTAACTTAGCCAACGAAAAGTGATCCTAAATAATCCTTAAACAAGTCCGACTAATTACCTAATTATTGTGTAATAATATTGCATATCCGGCTTGCTTTGTCGCAAATTTCATTCAAATTTGCGGACATTAGTGTCCGTCGTAAATTTGTGACGGGCTTGCTTTGTCCGTCACAAATTTCCACTTTCCGCCAGCGAATTTGCGACGGACTCTCTACGTTCGTAGCAAATTTTCCACCGATAAAAATTTCCGACGAAAACAAAAATCCGTCGCAAATTTGCGACGAATTAATTTTTCCGTCGCAAATTTCCAACGGATTAAATTTTCCGTCGCAAATTTTGAACAGTAAAAATTTCCACGCAAATTTTACGACGGACTATACTGATTCGTCATAAATTTGCGACAGACTATAGCAGTCCATCGCAAATTTGCGACGGACAGGTTTATTCCGTCACAAATTTGCGACAGACAGTTGACTCCACCGCAAATTTGCGATTGACATGTTGGGTCCGTCGCAAATTTGCGACGGATAAATATAGTCCGTCGCAAATTTGCAATGGATTTTTTTAAGTCACAAATTTCGAGCGGTAAAAATTTCCTCACAAAATTTGCGACGGATTCAACCTATACGTTGCAAATTTGCGTTGGAAATCCACTTATGTCAAAAATTTGCGACGAAAATCCACTTTCCATCGTAAATTTTTGACCGACAAAAATTTTTCGGCAGAAATAAAAATTCGACACAAATTTAGGACGGATTTTCCGTCGTAAATTTGCGACAGATTAAATTATCTATTGCAAATTTCGAACCGTAAAAATTCCCTCGCAAAATTTGTGACGGACAGGTTGAGTTCGTCACAAATATGCACATATTACATGAACGTTGTAAATTTGTAACGTCTTTTTTTCGGTCAAAAATTTAGCATCTCATTTATTTGGGTCCTAAATTTGTTACGTCTTTTTTTCAGTCCAAAATTTTGACATTTCAAATTTTGTAATGGAAATTAGAATATCGGAAATGTTAGGGCACGTTAATAATATTTGACTTGTCAGCATTTAGGGACAAAATTTCGGACGATCAATTAAAATAAAAAGAATAATCGACAATAACAATAATAAAAAAGCACAATAACAATAATAATAAGAACAATAATGATAACAACCAAAATAGCACTTATAGCATTAATAATTACACATATGTAGTGTTTTGTGACAAAAATTTTAATCTTCATCTTCGTCTTCGTCTCGTCTTCGTTTTCGTCTTCGTCTTCGTCCTCGCCTTCGTCATCTGTATGAAAATTAGATTCTAAACATTCTTGTACATTTAATTCGCAAATTTCAGTTGGATCCACATCTATCATTGCTCCACACGGATCTTGTAAAGTTGGTATGTTATATTCCTCAATTTCAACCATGTTACACACTTTCTCTTATTGGTAGGCTCTATCCTTCCAGTGTTCTTCGATTTTCCTCCATGCTTTGATTTTACATATAGCTCACCAATCAGTTTTGTCACGTTTCAAACTAGGATATGATGCATAACATACTTGAATTACTTGTTGTGCCAAGACAAATGGTTCATACTTTATATACCTTTTCTTGTGATTTATTTCAACCAAATTGAACTTTGTATGCACCTTCATCCCTTTGACGAGGTCGAACCACGTACACTTAAATAACACAACCCGCATCATTAATAGTCGAGGGTACTCTATTTCTATGATTTCATCCAACAAGTCATAAAAATCATCTTTCGAACTGTCACCATTGGATGACCGAACAGACACATCACTATTCATTGTTGATTTTCCCATTCCATATTTTTGAGTATGAAAATTATATCCATTTATGAAATATGCTGGCCAACTTCGAACTCTTAACTGTGGACCCCATGACAGATGATATAGCAATCCTTGCCCTCTAATTTCATCATAATTACCGTGAACCTAAGGTTACACATGCAAAGTCAATAATATATATTTTACTAAATAATGTATATAATTTTAATAACTTGGTTTTGATCCATAGGCAACTTACATATGTCTTGAACCATGCTGCAAATTGTTTGTCGCACAAACAGTCAAACTCATTTGGTTATAGTCCAAACATTGAAGTTTGGAAAATCCTAATATTAAAAACCATATCATTATTAGCAAATATTTGACACGCAAAATATATATTTGTAAATTTACACTTATTTGAAGTATGGCTCGACTTCTGGGCACTTCAGTAAAATATAAGTATGGGCTGCATGAAATTTTTCGCTTGATAAGTAACGAAACTGACATGCGCCGCTTGGTCGACCCAGATAATTGAAAATAGAGAATGCTGTGCAATTGGGATCAATGAGGCCCTCATCATTTCTGCCTGCTCTCTGCCTCTTGCACTGAACGTGCGGCTCAAAATAGTATGATGCAAATGTTGTCACTTCTTCCACAATATATGCATTACAAATTGAAGCTTCAACACGTGCCTTATTCTTCACTTTTTTCTTCAAATGATATAAAAATCTAGTTGAAATAGAAAGAAGCTTATCGGAACATATTATATGATAAACTAATTTGAACTATATTTTAAAAAAAACATTATCTCTCAAACGAATACATCCATCGAAATTGGACGAGACATGCAACTTTGGCCTCATAAGGCAAGTAAACTAAGAGATACTTCATCGAATCAAAAAACGCTGGAGGAAATATCCTTTTTAAGTTGCAAAGAATAATTGGAATATCTCTCTCTAGTTTTTCCATGTGCAATACTTTTAATACTGTCGAGCAAATATCATGGAGGAAATTGCTTAATTCTGTAATAGCGCCCCATACAAAGTTTGGTAGAATTTCTTTCAAAATTATTGGAATTAGTCTTTTCATCAGGATGTGACAATCATGACTCTTCAAACCTATCAACTTGCATTTATTCAAATCAACACATCTCCCAAGGTTCAAAGCATATCCATCAAGAAATTGCACAGCTTTCAACCATTGACAAACAACTCGTATCTGCTCCTTATCCAACGTATAAACTGCTTTCGGTTTTGGTCCCTTACTGCTTGCATCCATAGCTAGTATTGACTGATCGCAAATATCTCTCATATCTTTTCTTGCGTTCAAGTTGTCTTTTATTTTTTCGGCGACATCCATCACAGTATTTAAGACATTGTCGAAAACATTCTTTTCTATGTGCATGATGTCAAGATTATGATGAATAAGATGGGCCTTCCAATATGGTAGATCCTAAAATATACTGCGTTTTGTCCACTTATGTGTACTTCCGTACGCAAAAGTCGTGCCGTGCGGGTTCTCAACAACAGTTGAAAAGTCCTGCACACACTCCCAAATTTGATCGCCGGTCAACCTCAATGGTGGACGCGTTCTTTCGGTCCTATTCTTGATGAACTCCTTCTTATTCCTTATGAAGGGATGACTTGGTGGTAAAAATTATCTGTGACAGTCAAAATAGTTAGGCTTCTTTCCATGTTTTAATATAAATGACTTTGACCTCTCCAAACATATCGGACATCCTAAGAACCCAGTTGTACTCCATTCAGATAACATTCCGTAAGCTAGAAAGTCATTTATTGTCCAAAGAAGGGCATTCTTTATTACAAATGTTTGATCAATAGAAACGTCATACGTAGGGACACCTTCAACCCATAGCTGTTGTAACTTCTCAATCAATGGTTGCATATAAACATTTAGTAAGGTGTTCTCTAACTTGATCACACACAAGAAATTTACCATTACCGCACTTTTTACACGGACACCTTAACATATTTCCATCCATAAACTCATATTTATTACTAGCAAAGTCTAAAAATAGTTCCAACCCAATACGAAACTCATCTATCAATCCTTGACGTCCAGGTAAGTTCTTATTATACATCCAAGTCCTTTCTCTTTGCATTGTGTCTGTATTAAAATAAAAAATTCTAGTAAAATATTTAAAATATCATATCTATTGTTCTTAATTAAAACCATAAAATTTTGGAAATTATAATTTTTGTTAGTCATGCAAATTGCAAAAATAGAAAAAAATTACCATGTAAAGAAGACTTACCCAAATATTTGACTGAAATATTGATATGAGAAAGTGATCAATTTGATGAGAATTGCAACGTTCACTTGGATTGCGAGACCTTCAATTAGGCACATACCCAAAAAGAATAATCACTTAATAATCATTTTTTAATAATTTTTAATGTGTAATGGAAATGGAATTCATCCCTCGCAAATTTGCGATGAATAAATAAAAATTCCGTCGCAAATTTGCGATGGAATTAAGGATACGTCACAAATTTACGACGGAAAACGAATTCCGTCACAAATTTGCTACGGATACTTGATTCCGTCGCAAATTTGCGACGGAAAACTAATTCCGTCGCAAATTTGCGACAGATCCTTGATTCCGTCGCAAATTTGCGAAGGAAACTATTTCCGTCGCAAAACGGCGTGGCTGTTTGGCCTCATCCAAAGGCCGACGAGGTGTCGCCTGTCGCCGGTCGTTAAACCGGTGATGCAGATAAAAAAAAAATAAACATAAACATATATATAAAAAAAAAGAAATTACAATCCAACGACGAATAGTCACGAAGCTAATTATGATACTTACCGGTACAAAAGCTTCATCGAGATTAATATGTGCGTGCGCAGATTTTGCTGATTTCATCATATGAAAGAGGGAGAAAAGCGAGAGAGAGCGAGAGAGAGACAGGGTTGGAATATCATGGGCTGATAAACTACAAATTTGTGACGAACGTTCGTTTTCGTCGCAAATTTGTGACGGACTTACTTTGCCGTCGCAAACTTGCGACGACTTTTTTTCTGTCGCAAATTTACGACGGATTTGGCGACGGTTTTTTTTTCCGTCGGAAATTTGCGACGAACTTTTTTGCGACGGATTTATTTTCCATTGTAAATTTGCGACGAACTTTTTTCCGTCGCAAATTTGCGACGGATTTTGTGACGGTTTTTTTTCCTTCGGAAATATGCGACAAACTTTTTTCCATCGCAAATTTGCGATGGAATTTGTGACGGACTTTTATTTCCGTCGTAAATTCCGTCGTAAATTTGCGACGGAAAAAGTTCGTTGCAAATTTCATGTTTTTTTGTAGTGACAATTAGGTCTATTTAGTAACGTTCGATTTTTCTATTTTTCTTATCTTTTATTCATCGGAATAGAAAAAGAACAGAAATTCGTTTGATAACGTTAGTTAATTTTTCTATTTTTGAAAATAAAAAAGTGGCCAGTGAATAGATCTAAAACAAAAATAGCAAGAAAAAAACATCTACATTTGTGTTCCTAACAACAAAACGATAAATAATAGAGAAACAAGATCAGCTCTCTTTATCTCTCTTTCACAAGGTGTTCCCATGCTAAGCCCTAGACCCCAAATCCTAAATTCCAAAACTCTAACCTCAATACCCAGATCCTAAAACCCTAAACACTAAAACCCTAAATCCAAAACCTAAAATCCCAAAACCCAAAATCCTAAAATCTGAAATCCTAGAACCCCAAAGCCCAAGTGGAAATTTGGTGATGCAAGCATGATGAAACCATTATGCATAAAGCTCAATTGATATGATGAAATAAGCTTTGAAATGTGTTCTTAAAAAAGCCTTAGTGGTCTATTTCTTTAATGAATGCATATATTTTTACTCCAATAATGCTTGACAAGCAATGTTTCCTCGAAAACTAAAGAGTTCCCGAGTTGCTCTTCAAAGCCTAGTGATTAGGGCAAACATTCTTGAATCTTCAAACTGCTAGGAGGTGAGAGACCTTCATGAATATCTAAGATACGTCCTAAATATTCCAAAATTTCTTTTACTAGGAGGTGAGAGACTTTCATGAATGTCTAAGGTACATCCTAGATATTCCAAAATTTGTTTTTTTACTAGGAGGAGAGACCTTCACGAATAGCCCAAGTACGCCCACGACATTCCAAAACTTTTTTTAACCTAGAGGTGAGAGACCTTCATGATATCCAAGGTATGTCCTCAATATTCCAAAATTTCATTTTACCAAGAGGTGAGAGACCTTCACGATTATCTAAGGCGCATCCTAGATATTCTGAAATTTCTTTTTACTAGGAGGTGAGACACCTTCATGAATATCTAAGGTACGTCATTGATATTTCAAAATTTCTTTCTACCAGAAGGTGAGAGACCTTCATGAATATCTAAGATATGTCCTAGACATTTTGAAATTTCTCTTTTTATAAGGAGGTGAGAGACCTTCATGAATATCCCAGGTTCGTCCTAGGTGTTCCCAAAATTCCTTTCTACCAAAAGGTGAGAGACCTTCCCGAGTATCTAAGGTACTCCATTACCAAATATTCAAGTTATCACGTCTTTCAAGGATCTGAGGCAAAATCTAGATGCTTGCAAGGTGCCTCGTATCTCAAGTTTACTCTATCACATCCATAGGTAAGTAACTATAGGTACGTTTTCTATTCTTGCATTAGAATCATATCGTATTATATTCAATAATTGGGATTCATATACCTGACAAAAAATCCAAAAATTTGCTAAAAGCTGTGTTCCTAGCAAAGAGTGTTTCATTCTCTTACGATTTTCACTATAGTGTTCTTTCTGTCTTGTAATTATGTGAAAGATCAAATGTACACGAGTGACAGCAACAGTTGATTCTTGATAGTGTGATCTATCACATGATAGGATTGGTTTTTGCTTGCTGTAACTTGTCTAGCAAATTACTAGTGCACTCCAGCTCGACTTGTGGCTATTAGTATGGACAGTGGACGTAGGCTTAGGGATAAAGCCGAACTATTATATATTGTTGTATACTTTTATTTCTCTCACTCTTACTAACACCAAAACTCAACCAGTTCACATTATTTGAAATATCCGCTTGACCTGATCTTTGCATAGCAGTTATCAATTTCCATAAAACTGTTAAAGTTTTTTAAAAACAACCTATTCAATCCCCTCTAGGTTGTATTATTAGCCCCAAAAATTGGGATCGAAGCCTCATTACTTGTTATTTGAAGTGTATGCCTTCTGAGCATAAAAATCTTCTCTTATGGACAACTTTGGTGATTTCTGTACAAATGACACTCAAGCTCCAAACTAGCCGTGTTACTTTGATGGAAGCAACTATGACTACCGGAAGCAAAGGATGCAATCCTACATTGAGGCAACAGATCTTGCCATGTGGGAAGTGATCGAAAATGGTCTAGCCATACTTGTCCAAGCTCCTCAAGCTCTTGCTCGATAAGAAGGACATGAAGCTCAAGTTGAAGATGTTGCAGCTCGTGTTGCTACTGCTGCTACTCATGCAAAAGAAGCTCAAAGAAGAGCTACTCACAATGTCCAAGCTAAACATCTTCTGTATTGTGCTTTGTCTCCATATGAATTCAACATAATTTCCTCTTGTGTAATAGCCAAGGAAATTTGGGAACGACTCGTGGTGATATTTGAAGGTACCGATAGAATGAAGGAGAAAAAGATGGACATTCTTCTTGGAACTTATTAGCTCTTCAAAATGAAATATGATGAGACAATCACACACAATTGTTCACAAGTTCATCGTGATAGTGAATGGCCTAGCAAACCAAGGAAAAACATTTACTAATGGAGAAAAGGTGAAGAAGCTACTGAAAGCATTGCCAAAGGAATGGAGTAACGTGAAGACCTCTGTACGAGAAATAATGAGGATTCAATCAATCGCAGTGGATGAGCTGACGGGAGCATTAATGTCCTACGAAGCAAAGCACTTGAATGAGGAAAGCAACTCAAAAGGTGAGAAGGCTATAGCATTTAAAGCTGACCTTGATGATGCAGATGAACAAAATCATCAGAAGGTGAAGATGATGATGAGAATATGGCACTATTGACTAGAAGTTTCAAAAGCTTAATGAAAAAATGAGGGAACTTCAAAAGCAAAAAGCCAATGAAATTCTTTGAGGACATAAAGCAATTCAAAAGCAAAGAAGAGGTCAAAGGTAAGGATATCATCTGTTATAAATGCAGGAACCAAGTCACATAAAGCCAGATTGCCCATCTCTGAAGAAAAAGAAAGGAAAATTTGAAACAAAGAAATGCGTACTAAATGCAAAATCATTGAGTGACACTGAATTTGAATCCAGCAATGATGACAAAGTAAATCTCTATCTTATGGTTGGTTCTGACCATGACGAAGAAAATGAGGTAAACAATTATGAGCTAACTTATAAAGAGTTGCAGGAATTTTTTAAAGGAATTATTTGAAGAACACAAAAATGCTTCAAAAAGGATTTCATTTTTAAAGAAAATATTTTCGATATTACTTTGAAAACCTTGCTTATCTTGATGACTTGAAAAAGGATAATGACCTCTTCGTGAGGCAAATTAAACTTTCTCGAGTTGAAAATAGCACTCTTAAGGAAGACATTTCAAAAATCAGCACCAAGTTTTCACTCGGTTCAAAAATCTTGCAGCACATTCTCTCGATTTAGATTTCTCACTACAGCAAATGTGGTTTAAGATATGAGGAAAATGATAATGTGAAGAATCCCTTCCTAAAAGTCAAAGAAAGATTGAAACAAAAACCTTTTGTAAATCTTTATAAGAGACATTATGCAAGACACTTCACAAAATCTACTGGCAAGCAATTTCCCAATTGCTCAATCTTCGATGAATACGGTCATTTCAAACTAGAATGTCCAAAAGAGTGGATGAAGCCCAAAAACATTCACCGGAGATTTGATAGAGTATCAAAGTCTAACAAGAAGGCACCCAAGCCTAAACGGATACCAAAGAAAATATGAGAGTTCTCTTGTTTGTAGGTGATCTCGAATAAAAACAAGTGGTATTTAAATAATGGCTGTTCACAACATATGATAGGAGACAACACCAAATTTGAAAGCCTTACTCAATTAGATGTAGGAAATGTCATATTCAAAGGAAAGGATAAAGGAAAGATAATCGGCAAAGAAAACATCAGGTTGGGAAATCTGGTCATTAAAGATATTTCACTTGTCAAAGGTTTGAATCACAATCTTGTTAGTATCAATCAACCCTGCAACGAGGGACACAAAAAAATGGCTTCGAAGAAGGTAGATGCGTTGGCATAAGCCAAGACAAGACACAAACTTTCATAGGTAAACGGCATGGTAATATATACTTGATTGATGTAAATCTTGATGATGCCTAATGTTTATAATAGATGAATGTGATCTTTGTCACAAGAAATTAGGTCACATCAATGTGAAGTAAATTTCCAAGATCGTCAAAAGATCTTGTCCATAGTTTACCAAAAATTAACTATGGCAAGTGTGACTCTTGCAATACATGCACTTTGGGAAAGCAGGTAAGATCTTCTTTCAATTCAATAAAGACTATTGCCATTAATAGAACTTTGCAGCTATTGCACATGGATTTGTTTGGACTGTTGACACCTATTTTTAGTTTGCCCAAAATTAAGTGCACAAAATTTAGGAATTAATTTTTTAGTTCCTGAAACAAAAAAAATATTTCTATTTAAATGCATTGCATATAGAAATTAGGCATATTTGTGTTAATAGGATTTTTTTTTAAAAATTTTCAAAATTACAAAAAAAAATTAATTAATTAATTAATTAAAGAAATCTAGTCGGGTCGGGGTCGGGCAGGGCCGACCCGGCTATTCCTTTTTCCCCATCGGGCCTCCTCCACAGCCGCTTTCTTTTCTCTCCTCCAGCGGACGGGACTTCCTCCTTCTCTCCCTTCTTCTTTTGTGGCCCAGCTCCTCCTTCCTCTTCCTTTCTCCTTTCCCCCCGGTGGCAATTTTGGCCCGACTCTCGACCCCTTTCTCCCTTCATTCTCCCCATCGCAGCTACTTGTCCTTTCTTTCCACAGTAGCCTGCGCTCTGGGCGCAATCGACAGCGACCGCCGGCCTCATCCGAGTCATTGCTCGGCGGGAGGAAGCGAAGAAGCCTGCGTAATGGGGCGGCCATTAAGGCCAGTCCCATCTTCCCCATTTCCTGGTCCTTCTCTCTCTCTCTCTTCTTCTTCCTCTGCCATTCCTCAAAACCGGGCCCCCTGCTTTGCACAGGCCTAAGTGGCCGCGAAAGTCCCGGGGCAACATAGGCCGGTGCAGGTTGTCGTCAGCCAATGTCGGGGAGCCAAACAGGGCCCAAGGCCACTATAAACCAGAGAAAGAGAGAGAGAGAGAGAGAGAGAAATGGTCGGCCACAGAGAGAAAAAAAAACAAAGAGAGAGAACACAGAGAGAGAGAGAGAGAGACAGAGAGGAAGAACACAGAGAGAAAAAGAAGAGAGAAGGTTTTCAGCCACGTTGCCATCGCCCCCCGATCAACCGAAAATCCCCTCAGGCGTGTTGTCGACGGTGAGCTCTCCCCCCCCCCCGGCCCGAACCACTTGTTTTGCTCTGTTTTTCTGCTAGGTTTGGCCGGGACCCGCGACGGCCGTTTCGTGCGAGTCCCGGCCCATACTGCCGTCCCCTGTCGTCCATGCGTCGTCACCGAAGGTAAGTTGGACGGTCGGAGTCGACCAAGTCGCCGGAACAGGTCAGAATCTCCTTATTCTGGTCACGCACGCCACCTATTTGACAAAATGCCTCAATGAGGCCGGTTTTTAATTTGGGTTGCCGACTAGAGAACGGTGGTCGAACGATGACCCTAGTGGGAGGCGAGGCTTGGTGATGGTCCCAGGTAGACATGGCTAACGGGCGGTTTTGGCCCGAACCGTCCGTCAAACCCAAGCCCGCCCGTTGGACTGACTGCGGTTACCCAACGAACCGCCTGTTCCGGGCCCAGTTCCAAAAAAAAAACTGCAGGCGGAGCGCGGGCGTCGCCCGGCGTCCGAGGCGAAACCCGGCCTGCGCCCGATTGTAGGTGAGCGGCCTGCGCCCGGCGCCCGGTGGTCGAGCCTGCGCCCAGTCCCCAGCGAGTTAAACCTGCGCCCAGAAGCGTCGAGCGGCCTGCGCCCTAGCCGAGGCGGCGGCCCTCGCCCCAGCTTAGCGGCGAAGAAGCGGCCTGCGAAGCGGCGGCCACCGATTCGTCTGCTTGCGCAGCGGCGCCTCCTGCCGTCCTGGCGCCCGGCGCCCGTTAGGCAAAACGACCTAAGGGAAAAAAAAAATTTACGCTACCGGCAGCGGGGCACGCACATCGTAGGCCTTCTTGCTGACGGCGCCCAACGGACCGCCTTGCGGCTCGTTGCCAAACAGGCAAATTTCACTTTTGCCCCTTTGGCAACGGGCCAACGGGCAAAAACGTACAAAAAAAAAATAATAACCGTTGCAAAATTGCAACGGTTATTATCTTTCTCTTTAAAAAAAAATTTTCTTCTCAATTTTTTCTTATAAATACTCACACAATTCTCTCAAATTCTCTCAAATTCTCTCAAATTCTCTTCTCTCAAGTCTTAAATTTTCTCAATACTCGAAATTCTCTCCAATTGCCAATTCTCTTAAATTCTTCCAATTCTCAATCCACGCAATTCTTTCTTAATTCTCCCAATTAATCCGCTCAATTCTCTCAATCCACTCGAAAAATGGCAAGTGGAAGTCGAAAGTGCCATCGGCAAAGGTAAGAATATCGCGACGGAATCCCATCATTCTTTTTGATCCTCGTGAATATGCAGATTTTCAAGATGATGAAATCAACATTTTTCCCGATATGGAGTGCGTCCCGACTCAAGAAAGTTTTAATCCTCCTAGAGAAATATCTACAACAAAGGAAGCGGGCGAGAATTTACATCGACATTTGGAATCACTTCACTAAAACGGAAAGGTTTGATATTGGCGAAAAAAGGTATGATATAATTTGTAAATATTGTGGGAAAATATATAAATATACAGGTGGACAAGGATATGGAATATTTAAACGACATCTTAGCAGCAAACATCCAACCGAAGCGGGAATCGATATCGGGCAACAACAAATTTCGGTACGTCAATCCTAACACTTCCCTTTTATTTTCGTTTTAATGACAAAACTTATAAGAAAGAATTAGGCAAATTTATTTCCGTTGAGCATTTAGCATTTAATTTTGGAGAAAGATTTGGTTTTAATGAATTTGTACAAAATGCATGTGCTCCACAAGCAAAACGTGTTTTTAGAAATTCAGTTAAACGAGCAATTAAAGATCTTTACAAAAAGGAAAAAAAAAAGATTTACAAAACTTTTTATGCAATTTAATGGATGCGTGCATATAGGTAGTGACATTTGGAGTGATCCTTGGCAAAGTCATTCTTACATGGGCATAACATGTCATTAGATAGATGACGAGTGGAGTATTCAAAAAAGAGTCATTGCATTTAGAGTTTTCGATGATAATCATACGGCAAATAATATTTATAGATTAATTAGGCAAATTTTAGAAGAATATTATTTGCTTAACAAAAATTTTTCAATTGGTTTTGATAATGCTGCAGCAAATATCGCTTCAATTGTCGAGTTAGAAAATATTTGTAAACCCGCTTTTGGCGGAAAATTTTTTCACGTTAGATGTGCTTGTCATGTTTTAAATTTATGTGTACAAGATGGTTTGAAAACTCTCGATATTTTTCTTCAACCAATAAAAATGGCGATTCAATTTTTATGGAAACATCCCCAAAAAATGAGAGAATGGGGTAAATTTTGTAGAGAAAATGGTAGAAGGCCAAAAAGATTTCCAAAAGATGTTCCAACTCGTTGGAATTCTACTTTCCACTTGCTTACTGAATCTTTAGCATATAAAGATTTATTATGTGCATTCATTTCTGATAATGTACCTCAGATTAATTTATACCCACAAGAGTGGGATATTTGCCAAAAAATTTTAGATGTTTTAAAGGTTTTTAATGATACAACTTATACTTTGTCGGTGTTTATTATCCTACTACACATTTATTTTTAATAGAGTGTATTAATATTGTCGGAATTTTTGATGAATGTGAAAATGATGTTGAATTACAACATACTATACTTGCAATGAAAATGAAGTGGCTACATTATTATAGGGAAATTCCCATTATTTATTTAGTTGCTTGTGTTTTTTTATCTGCGTTTGCAAATTGGATGGCTTAAATGATTTTTTTTGCGTGTGTATTATCAATGTTTACATTGTGATGAGATAAATGTTACAACTTTAGTACGTAATATTAAAAACGTAGTAATAGAATTATATAATGAATTTTATAATAAATATAATTTAGGTGATACTGGAGCTTCTCAATCTATGGAGATACAAAATGACGGTACAGGTAAAATTAGTAGAGGGTACCAACTTTTATTACATAGACAAAAAAAACAAAAGGGAGTAATAGGAAATATTTCTGAATTAGAGAGTTATCTAAACGTTTCATTTGAGATTACTGAATGTGGTACAGATTTTTTAATTTTGGATTGGTGGAAGAGGCACGCAAGCCGATACCCAATCCTTTCTCTTATTGCAAAACACATTTTTTCAACCCCTTGTTCCACAGTTGCGGTCGAACAAGCATTTAGTGCCGGAGGTAATATTTTGGATGAACATCGTTCAAGATTAGATCCAGAATCAATGCAGATGCAAGCTTGTGTTGCTGATTGGACGAAGACTCAATACCGGCAACAAGAGATAGATCGCAATCTGAATCAATTCTTTAACGATGGAGATACTACCGCCACCGAATCTTTGGAGCGGGTAGTGACGATTGAGGGTAAAAGAACTATTGGAGTTGGCAAATATTTTGGGAACCCTTGTTTCTCATATCGGGTATGCCCACATGAGCTAAGGGAAACCCAAGTATAATCCGACGACATGTGACCTCTGATCCCCTGTGCAGTGTGCACGGAATGTTTAGGTTTTGGGATCATTTTAGGGCATATATATTGTGCTCCTTTTTTTTTATAGATCGTTGTAATGAATTGTAATGTGCTTAATGATAATTTATTAAGTTCAAGTCATGTCTTTTTATCCCCAAATTTAATTACAATTTACATTTTAATTACAATTTATATTTAATTTTTTTTTTCTTTTCTATTTTTCCTTTTTTTTTTTTTTTTTTTTTTTTTTTTGTCTTCTTCCTCACGGGCGCCCGGCTAGGGGTGGGATCGGAGGTCGCCTCTCCAGGCGAGCCTCACGGCGTCGGGCGACCGGGCGAGGCTCTCCACGGCCACGCCATCGCTCGCCCAGGCAAGGCTCGCCTGAGGGTGGGCGAGCGAGGCGAGCCTCGCCGGCGTCGGGCGAGGCTCGCCTCGCTCGCCCAGCCTTCAGGCGAGCCTCGCCCGACCGGCGAGGCTCGCCCTCACGGCTCGCCGGATCCAGCGAGGGCGAGCCTGCGCCCGACGCCGAAGAGGCTCGCCCTCGCCGGATCGGGCGAGGCCGCGGCGTAGCCTCGCCAAAGAGTCGGGCGAGGCGCCAGCTTCGCCCTCTCATCTGGCGAGGGCCGGCCGGTTTCCAACAGATTCGAACGATTCGCCGAGCCGGGCCGGTTCGGTTCATTCTGGCCAACCCGCGAACCGGGCGGTTTCGGTTGACGTGGCCATCTCTAGTCCCGGGGGCACGATCCGAGGGGTGGCGCAGGTGCAGGTCGGCCGGCCCGTGGCCGGTTGATTTTAGCCCCCCGGCGTCCGCTGCTTGATTACGTAGTTGGTAGGATTCAACCCAAATCAGCAGATCCGACCCGGTCAATTCCTGAGTCAGTCCCAACCGACCCGAATCGACAGATTCAACCCGGTCAACTCCCGGGTCGAATCCGTTGACTCGGGTCAGTTTCGACCGACCCGGATCAGTTGACCCGACCCGAGTCAATGCCCGAATCAGATCCATTGACCCGGGTTGGACCGATCCGACCCGAATCCGGCGACCCGACCTCGGTTTAATATTTTATTATTTTTTAAAAAAAATTAAAAATTAGTTTTTTTTACCGTGTATATATATTTTTTTTTCAAATTTTTTTTTGTGGTTTATCTAAATGCTTTAATTTATTGTTGTATTATTATGCATGTTGTTTTAATTTCATGTTTAAATAGATAAGCCAATTTGGTTATGTTATATTATTTTGCATGTTATTATTATTGTGGTTTATTATGCATGTTTTAATACAATTGCGTGAGCTGTTGTATTTTTGAATGTCATCTGACTTAGTTAATGTTAGAACCTTAGGCTGCATGAATTGTTGTGTTTTTGACTGCTAATCGCTTCTGATTATACACTCGGCTGATCACATCATATGTTAGAAGAAAGGTCTTAAAATCAATCCAAATTGCCTGATAAATGTTTTCAAAATATGAACAAGGTAAAATGGTACCGAAAGGGCATTAGTTATTCAACTAGTGTAATCAAGTCCCTGAATTTAATTAATCTCTGGTTCGTAGGAATAGGGTGATTCTCCCATCACCTTATTTGGGTTTCTAATCAACCCACCCCAAATTGATTAGTGGCGACTCTTTGGTATAAACCATTTACATGTTAAGTATTTAAATCCTAAGTCGCGATATGGTACGGGCTTAGGAGAGCCCGAGTTAAGTCCTGAACCTAGACTTAGCGCGTACCAAGCGAGCCCCCTTGCTTTTTGCATGTTGTCCAAAAAGGCTTGGAAGATCAATCGCGACAGACTGGCGACTCCGCTAGGGACTTGCATTTTCTAAAGTGGACTTAAGCCAAAATTTCTACCCTATTCAAAATAATTTTTGTTTGGCAGCAAGGACTCCAGGTATGATCCTAACATTAAGGTGTTATTTGTCTTGCAGGTTCGAATTGATTGTTTATAAATTGTTGTGCATGTTTTAATGATTTAGCACTATACTATTGCACACACAACCACGCTGCCGGACCTGGACTGCGATAGGGCATTTTAGGATGGTGTTAAGAAAAATACGACCTCGAACGCAAGCTCGCGATGTAGAGGTTGCCTTTTTTTTCCTCGAAATTTATTTCTAAAAAAATTATACAGAAATATTTTTAGCCACTATTCGCGAGACTATAAGATATTCCTTTTGATTTGGCCGATATTAAGAGGACTTGACACCAACGCGAGATTGCGACGGTCAGGCACCCTTTTAATTTCACTTTGCTGAGCCAGTTTAGATAGAAATCGAGCCTCACTCCTCATGTGCATGTCGTTGTGATTGCCATGGCTCAAGAAAAGGTATATATTCTATCCTTTTTCATTTTTTATTTATTATACAGCCTACTTATTCAATTGATTTGTTATTGTTAGGCCACACGTTGATTGCACTCTATGTACCAGGAATACGCTTATTGCGGTGCTTGTCCGTAAAAATAAGCGCCTCCAAGAGACCGTGGTTTCCTCATCATTTATATAATGAGTATCCGAGAAGGGCACTCTTTTGTTAAAAGCCTCTATTTTTTATATTTCCCAGTAATTATGTTCAGGGGTTTTGGTTTTCATGCTTAAAAGTGTTTTTGGGTTGTACTAATGTTAATATAACTCGGGCCGTTTTTATGCTTTAAATAAAATTTTTTGCCCCTTAAAGACACCATCGAGGCCTTCGGCTCAATGGTATCCGGGGATGCAGCGCATCCGTCTAAGGCAACCGGGGTTCAAACCTCGGGGACGCCACCTGTAATGTTGATATTAATAAAAACCCTTTTTTCTCGTTTTTTCTTTGTAAATAAAGAAAATATGTAATAATATCATGATTAGATCATGAGATGATTCTTTTTTAAGCATTATACTCATTTATTTCAACGTTTTCCCAAGTCGTTACAAAAAATGGCCGAAGAAAACGTCCGTCTCAATAACATGGAAGATGAGATGAAACTGGTCCTTAACGCGATCCAAAATCTCACAAAGCAGGTAGAATCCATTCAGGACAAGCTCACGCCCACACCTGCAACAATCGAGGTGATGTCACCACCATCATCTACTGGAAAAGACAAAGCTTCTGCCAGCGATAGCAAAATGCCCCCGCTAGAAGACTTTCCGCTTCCTCTTGCCGTCGAAGCCCGAACTTGAAGTTGTACCAATGGCGAACAGGACAAATGCCTTGCAAAGGTCGAAGAGATGCTAAAACAGCTCCAGGGTTCGCAAAATACTGTCTCACTTGACCTGTCTATATAAACGGGTCAAAGTACCGAGAAAAGTTTAAGATGCCGGAATTCGAAAAGTATGATGGTACTTCATGCCCCAGACACCATCTGCACATGTATCATGTGCAGATGACGCAAAGACGTTGATAATGAACCCCTCATGATTCAGACTTTTCAAGCAAGTTTGATAGGATCAGCCCTGACATGGTATATGTCGAAGGATGTGGATGCTTTTAAGTCCTGGGATGATGTCGCTGATGCATTCCTCAAGCAATATCAATTCAACCTCGACGTCACCTTTACTCGTGATGATTTGGAACGCACTGAGAAGAAGAAGAGCGAGTCCTTCAAGGAATATGCCATCAGATGGAGAAACTTGGCCGCCCAGGTTACCCCACAACTCACTGATCAGGAACAAGTGAAGTTGTTCATAAAGTCGCTTCCGTACAAATACAGACACCGACTGGTTGGTGCCACTGCTAAATCCTTTAATCATCTTGTTCTTGTGGGCGAACGAATTGAAATGGGATTACGTGAGGGATAGTTCACATACCCCACTTCCACAAACAAGAAACTCGGCATGAAGAAAGAGAAAGAACCCCTGACAGATACGGATATTGCATAAACCTAAACCGTTCGTCCTTCCCCAATGGTTCATATGAGCAGTGGATAGCAACCAGCCTCAGGCCGCAAGCCGCCCCAAAGGCGAAATAACAAAAAGCAGTTCATGCCACTTTCTTTGCCCATGTCTCAGATCCTGCCTATTCTCCTAGAAAAGAGGTTGCTTGCTAAAGAGCCAAAGCGTGAAAATCCTGAGTATTTCCCCAACTACGACCCCTCCAAGGCGTGTGATTATCATTTGAGTGAAACGGGACATTCTACCGATGATTGTGTGGTCCTGAAAAATAAGGTCCAAATATTATTGGATGCAAAGATGTTTTCATTCCGCAACGCACCATTCAAGCAAGCGGGAGGTACAGATGTCGTCATTGAATAAACTAAAGACTCAATCTTCCTCCCTTAGAATAGAGGCATATTTAATAGTTTGAATACTCCTATGTTGGAGCTTTTCTTGCTTTCTAAAATCTCAGCTGTTTTCTAAGATTCCCAAAGCTTTCTGAATTTTTAATTATGCTTGGAATTTTAGTATTGCAATTTCCATTCCAATAAATGTAATTCGCCTGAATTATTTAAAAGAATTACAAATGTTTTATTTTGAGGACTTGAGGAAGTATCCCAAATCGGCCCATTGATGATATCCAGCCATGTAAAGGAAAGTGTTCTGAGGCCCGGGCTTCCTCATGCTTCCTTATTTCTAAGCTTTTGAAAATAAAACAAACGATTTGTTTTTTTTCAAAAGGACAAAAAATTGGTGTTGAAAAAGCATGCATGCTCATAGCCCTGTTTGTTTTTCTAACTCGCTCACTTCATATTTCAGAGCATACTCCTTTTTGATTTGTTATTACAAAAGGGACATTTGGAAACGGCACAAACTGAAGAGTACATCGGACCCTGGTGATGCTACCAGACCAACTCGTCTGATAGGGGCAGTCCGAGCAAAGATCAGCCAACCTTCAAAATGAAATGTGGGGCAAATCTTATTACTTTTAGTATGAGATATCAATTCCAGAGAGTCAGAGGGAGTGCTAAGCATTCCTTGACACCATGATGAGTGAAACATCATTTCGTATAAAAGTCGGGGACAGATCAAGAAAAGATTACCCCTTTTGAAAGAAAAAGGTATGTCTTATTCCTTAACAAATTTTGGAAATGACATTCCATCTCTTTTGCAAATAATGAAATGGGGAACATGCTAGACTCTGACATGCTAGCAAGTCGGGTAAAACATCAATATTGGGACCTCTCAAGTCAAATACAGCGCTAATGAAGTGCTTAATTGGAAGAGTAAACTAGGGGACATGCAATCCCCCAGTTCATAAAAAAGGGTGTATTTCATTCCTAAAGTTCATCCACTTTAGCATAAAAATGACACATTCTTTCTTTTTATGTAGGGCAAATTTGAATAGAGATCCTGTGCAAGCAAACGAAAAAGGACTTTGCACATAACAAAATGGTATCAAGACCGATCCTGACAACCACGGAAGTCTCGATGGTAGTCACGCCCACGTCCATCAAAGACCTTTAAAGTAGAGATTAGCTTTGCTGCGAAGATCCCCGTGTAAGTAATTGCACATGCTCTATGCATGTCGGGAATAAGAGGATTTTCGAGAGATGCCTCGGCATGCCAGAACCGCGTTGGCACAGCATGTGCCGACAATAGGACTTTCCAATTGGAGGCACCCCAAATTATAGAGGATCTCATTCGAGCTTCGAGACCGAGTGTAGGGAGGAGCAGACTGAGACACAGAAGGCCGAACAAAGTAAAGAGGATAAAAGACTCTACTAGCTTTGAAGGCAAAATGGAAGAAGAGTAATCGGTATCGTTCTCAATTTACCCTTAATCATCTCACTTCCTCTTTCTCAATTTTCTCCCCCCACACGAGCCCAAGCCCAGCTTCTTCCTTCTCTCCCTTCGTCCCCCCGCGTTGGTCCAGCTCCTCCTTCCTCTTCCTTTCTCCTTTCCTCCACGCGGCTGGGCCTTGCCCGACCCAGCCCCCTTTCTCCTTCCTTCACCCCCACGCGCCGCTGTCCTTTTCTTTCCCCTATTCGCCTCTGCTCCGGCTGCAGTACGGCAAGTAGCCAAGTAGCCTCGTCCCGTCGCTATCTGGCAAGAGGAACCCAAAGAAGCATACCAATGGGACTGGCCATTAAGGCCAGTCTCGTCTTCCCCATTTCCCGGTCCCTCTCTCTCTCTCCTTCTTCCTCTGCCCGTTCCTTCTGGCCGCCCCACTGCTTTCTAGGCCCCGGCCTAAGTAAGCCTTAAAAGTTCTTGAGGCGGTATAGGCGGTGCGAGGCCGTTGTCGACCCGGCGTTGGGGAGCGAGCGGTGGCCCAAAGGCCACTATAAACCATAGAAAGGGAGAGGGAGAAACGGTCGGCCACAGCGAGAAAAAAAAACAGAGAGAGAGACAGAGAGGGAGAACAGAGAGAGAAAGAGAAGAGAGAAGGTTTTCAAATGGGCCGCTCGGCCCCAATCAACCTAAAATCCCTCAGCGCCACTGGGCCGACAAAGGGAGTTTCCCTCCTCCCGCCCGAACCGCCTGCTCGCTTTGTTTTTCTGCCGGTTTGGCCGGATCAATCAACCCGACCCGGGTCAACGCCCGGATCGGATCCGTTGACCCGAGTCGGACCAATCCGACCCGAATCCGGCGACCCGACCCGGTTTAATATTATATTATTATATATATTTTTAAAAAAATATTTTTAAAAAATTTAAAAATTAGTTTTTTTACCGTATATATATTTTTTTTTCGAAATTTTTTTTTTTGTGGTTTATCTAAATGCTTTAATTTATTGTTGTATTATTATGCATGTTGTTTTAATTTCATGTTTAAATAGATAAGCAAATTTGGTCATGTGATATTATTTTGCATGTTATTATTATTGTGGTTTATTATGCATGTTTTTAATACAATTACATGAGCTATTGTATTTTTGAATGTCATCTGACTTAGTTAATGTTAGAACCTTAGGCTGCATAAATTGTTGTATTTTTTACTGCTAATCGTTTCTGATTATACACTCGCCTGATCACCTCATATGTTAGGAGAAAGCTCCTAAAATCAATTCAAATCGCCTGATAAATATTTTCAAAATATGAATAGGGTAAAATAGTACCGAAAGAGCATTAGTTATTCAACTAGTGTAACCAAGTCCTCGAATTTAATTAATCTCTAGTTCGCAGGAATAGGGATGATTCTCCCATCACCTTATTTGGGTTTCTAATCAACCCACCCTAAATCGATTAGTGGCAACTCCTTGGTATAAACCATTTGCATGTTAAGTATTTAAACCCTAAGTCGCGATATGGTACGGGCTTGGGAGAGCCCGAGTTAAGTCCTGAACCTATATTTAACGCGTACCAAGCGAGCCCCCCTGTTTTTTGCATGTTGTCCAAAAAGCCTCGGGAGGTCGGTCGCGACATGGACCAACGAAAACCATAAGTCTTGGAGGAAGAAGATATTACTTGGTGATTGTTGATGACTATTCACGATTCACATGGATGATGTTTGTCTTACAAGCATGAAGCATTCCAATCATTCGTGAAATTTGCTCGAAAGATCCAAAATGACAAAGGATGATCTTTGCAGCTATTGCACATGGATTTAAATGATGCAATTAAAGAACATATATCTGAGTAACCAGATTATAGATGGTAAATTGGGAATGAAAATCTCAGGTACAGTAGTTGAAACATCCAAATTACAAAAATTAATCCAACATTGAGCAAACCTGCATTCACTTTTGAGAGCATTTTGAGGATACATCGATATAGAAAGTAGGAAGCTACTAGAAAATCTCCAAGGTTGACACATTTGGTTGAAATGTTGGGGACATCTAGCTCAGGAGTTAGAGTTTACTAGTTTGAATCCCACCAATCACATACAAAATGCTCTGAGCTGTGGTCACCTATGCAGACTAAATATATTGATTTAATCAGTTCGTAGGTCTTGCATAATGTCCAGGGGCATCTAGTGTTGGACATTTTGAAAACTAATGTTGGAATCCCTTAGATTATTCTGACGATCACAAAATATTATCAAAGTATTTGAAGAGTTCCTTGTGTGAATGCAGAAAGAATATCGCATGATAAAGATCTTCTATGAGTCTATGCTATCGTATGTGATATGAACCAATGAAGATACCGAGTGGAGAGATTCACCTGTTAAATATTATAATCACCTCATAACTATTGAAAGGAAATAAACACACGTTGGCTCAACATAATAATAGTGTTGGAAGATCAGAAGTGCAGAAGAAAAATATCCTACATTACTGTTGTAGAAGATCGTATGTGACAATTTTGATATATGTAGCGACCTTCTCCAGATGATCCTCATGAGGGCTACCACATCACTAAGCTGGTGCAACTAATCCTCTCGCGAGTTGGCACCAACGTGTCGCATAGACTCTCCCAAGGTTTATTGATCTCAATCTTAATTTTTCTCTTTCATTTACGATTATTTTTGCTACTCTACTATTTACTAGGCTGGTCGGGAGCCGGTAACGCAAAGGAGATCGCTTCACCTTTACGAACCAAAGAATTGGCCTCGTGGAGTGGGTTACATTAGATTGAAATACCACTGTGAATTAACTCACCGTTTCCAAATCCATGTTATCGCTTATCGTTGATTCCCAGAAATGGGGGTATAAAAAAGAACTCTCCAATCTTTAACAAAAAAAAAAAAAAAAGAACTCTCCAAACCGAAATCTGAACCAAATAAAATAAAATTTTTTGGGTCATTTCGGAGTGGGACTCCTTTTATGTTTGGGTGGTATGTAAAACAATGGGCCTCTAATAGTCGGTTCAATTTCAGGTCATAAGCCCGAACTTATCAGAAACACGTTATTGAACTTGTTTCGATACCAAGACAATTAGGGTAAACAGTGGTTACGAAACACCAAACACAAAAAATATATAATTGATAAACCCGAATCGGTTTTGGGTCTGGGTTCCATGCGAGTCGTGTTTCAGATCGGGTCATGAAAAACATATAACCTTTATGCCCTGGTCGGGTCGAGTGTCAGCGGGGACCCAAACCGAAACGGTCCATTGACATCTCAACACAAAACAACCCAAATTTTGCCTGATACAGCAAACAGAACCGTCAAATAAGTCTATCTTGCAGTTGACAAAAAGATTGATGGTCTAATATAAAAGGACCAAGAAATAAGTAAGCAATAATAGATGGAAAGTTTTGTGTGTAAGCCAAGAACTTGCATGAAGTATAGATTCCAGTCGCATTTTAGAGTATACATATGCTAATTGACATGTATTTTATTTAACGGTGAACTTAGAAGAATCTACACACCACTAGTTGTTTAATACTGATTAATTAATTGATTGATTAAATGACAATCTTGACTCTCCTACTATTCTTTAGCTCCATTTCATTGTATTCACATTTGAAAGAAGATTATACATACTTGTTTTGAGATTTTTATTTTGGCTTTTGCGCGTGTGGGGAGTTTAAAAGCCTTCTGGATTCTTTAGCATTCGGCAATTAAAAGTCCCAAGATCACTAATTAACAAAACTCAAGTTTATATGTCGGATTTAGACATTTGTAAAACATATACTATATAAGATTTAAATATATGTTAAAAATAATTGTTAATTGACTTCATTTATGAGGTGGAGCCAATTTTGTAATTATTAGATTTATGGTAGGCTCGGATTGATGGATCAAGCATGACAAGTTGATTGATTGACTGTGATTTTACACAAACGTCCACAGAAAGCTCTTATAGACTTAAGTACTTAGCCAAGCAGATTATGCAACTCTCTATGGTTAGGCGTGGACAGCATGGCCTGTGGGAGTATATGGTTCATTGCAAATAATTATTCACTCGACAAAGCATATTTACGAGGTGGATAGCCGACAAGCACTTGTAATCTACCCACCCTTATTAAATCGAATCTCAGAAAAGTAATTCATAATTCCAACAACCTTAATTAATCAATAGGACAGTTTTGTCAGCCTTTTTGCATTACCCAAATTCCCAAAATAGCCTAACATGTAGTAGATTTTCTCAAAATTTCCTTTATGAAATGCAGCTTACACCGTTGAGCTCTTATCCTTTCGATCGATGCAATCAAAATCTTCAACATTTTACTAATTAGTTCAAACCGAGTTTTAACCCTCTGGATTTGTGCAAGTTATAAACATTTGAGAGAAGTTACAATGAAGTCGCAAAACCTTTACCGGAAGTGCAATTCAACGGTGCAATGTAGGCAATTTCCTGTCATTTAAGCAAGTTCATATATTGTTGACTCCACCAGCAGACTTAGAAGGTTAGTAGTGGCCCCGCATCCTAAGTTCCAATTTTTGTAAATGTCGGTTAAGCATAAAAAATTTCAAAACTATGTTTAAAAATCTTGGTCCACCAATATTCACTGGATGGATATTATGTTTGTTATGGAAAAGTTTAGAACTCAATTGTGTTCTATTATGGACTCTTAGTGAAATTTTGGTAAGAATAATTGTGGCCCACATGATATTATTTATTAATCGTTTAATAACTATTTAAATGTTAAAACGTAGTGGTTATGAAGAGATGCAACTCTTATAAAAAGGTGTAATTCTTATAGGAAGTTATCGTTTTTATGAAGAGAAGCAATTATTATAAAGAGGTGTAGTTCTTATGAGAAGTTACGGTTCTTATAAAAAGATGTGACTCTTATAAGGATTAGAATGTGCTTTGATGGAAGGCACCTATTGAATTAACTAATGAAGGCACCTATTGATTGGCCTCTATAAATAGAGTCTGGTCCTCTCTCCACCCAAGGCAATGAAAGGTTGTATTTTATCCTCCATTAGATAACATACGTTAAGACAAAAAGTGGGTTAAGGGAGAGAAATTGGATATCTTCATTTTTCCTATTTCTACAGCAATCATTTTCAAGGTTATTGCTATGATAAAGGTATGTCTTCATTTCTCTTACTGTGAAAAATCATAAAGATCTAAGATTCTTTAATTCAAAATTTTCCGCATAAAGAATTACGTTATCTCTTATCCTTTTCTCCAACAACTTAGTTTTCTCCCTATTCAATAGCTTATTTTATCTTATTATTTGTTGACAATATGCTTGAAGAGGATTTGTTTTCATTATTCGTGCAATGAAGAAAGGAATATCTCTACATCAAACAAAATAAAAAAATATAAACAAAAAGAAAGGAATACTTTTAAATATGCTTAAATTTAAAGCTACTTTAGCATCTCTTATAATTCTTCTAAATGGTTCATTGTTCATTGTCTTCTTTATGTGATGTTCTTCATTTCACCGATGAAACATTCCTCTTTCCTTCCTTCTTTAACCCTTGGAAGAACCATCTCCTTTCTCCAATACAGACAATCACAATGAAAGATCAAACAGGTAATCCTTAATCCCTTTCGCTAGTTAGAATTACTTCCTTTTTAAATTTTTTTTAATTTCGTTCTTGTTTTATGCTATATATGTAGAATTGTCATTATCTAGAATTTGTTCAATCATGTGACAAGCAAGACCAGTAAAACAATAAGATAATTTGAATGTTTTTCCTCATTCCTTCAAATAATTTTCATGAAAGATTGGTAGACGTAAATCGATCATTCTTAGGATGAAAAATATTGATAATTATGTTATTAGAATGTTTTTTTTTTTTTGCTTAAGGCAAGTAGATGTTATTAGAATGTTGTGTGTTGGCTTAGCAAATAATAGGATAGAATATAGCTATGATTGTCGCTAAGACTCCATTTCTTTTGCGGAAAATGAATTATTTAAGAAACATTTTCCTAAATGATCTCTTGTAACTTATAAAAATGAATAAATGAAAAATATTTTCATTATTTATGAAAATATTTAGTTGTTGAAAATGAAAATATTTTTCATTGACTAATATATATATACATATAGGCTAACAATTTTGTTAAGCAGTCTTACTATATTCATCACTAACTTTGTATAAATATTTCTTACTAAATTGGATGTGGGTCTTATCAATATCTCACTATTCACTTTTGTAACAGGCACATCATGCTGTTGTCCTTCCTTAAAATATTTATCCTATAAGGTGGGAAACATACTTTGCCATCGTACTTCAAAAATTAGGTACAAGAGATTGGACACGAAGCTTGAAAAGAAGGTGCTCGAAGTGAAGAACACATCATCATCAAGGCATAACAAGTTCCAAACAATCAATAGCATCATCATGAAGTTTCCTCAATTCAAAGAGGGATTGAAGAATATTAAAGCCATTTTCCAGCAATACGGTGAGTTTTAACAATTTTGTTATTACCAGAGCACCTGCACAAGCGATCCGTATTTGCGTTCAAATTTGGTTGTGTTATCTTAATTATCAATTAAAAATAATTATTTTGTATCTAATTCTTTGCTGGTTTGTAAAGAAACCCACAATTTAGTGCATTATGTTCTATTTCTCTTAACTTATTTGGTAAAAATAATTATACAGTATGGATTTTATGATTAGATGGATTGTATTGTGTTCTATTTCTCTTAACTTATTCGGTAAAAATAATAAAATTCATGTTGTATAATGTACACTTGTATTAAGATTTATACTTTAGTTAGATTATAATTAGATGATGTTGAATTTATTAATTTTTCAGGGTTGTCAATGAGATAGTGAATGATGATGGCATTATCTAAACTTAAGAGCAATTACATTTCGAAATAAGTTAAATTTAATACTTGTAACAAATTATATAACTAATCTTTTGTTATATCTGTATGTGTATAATCATTAATAACTACGAGTGATTAGTATATATTGCAATATCCTCTCACCTTTGTAGATATAGATTATGTTGCAATATTATTATTAAATGTGAATGCAAAAAATATTGCAACCTACTCCCTCATTTCTTCTTTTCATCGAAGATGAGGACTCAAACGGGGCAATTGACAAAGAGGAATTAAATAAATGTTTGGAGGAAGTGCAGCTTCATCTCTCCGAAAAGGATGTGGAGGACTTGTTTCATTCATGCGACATTAATGAGAACCAAGAAATACAATTCAAAGAATTTATCGTTCTTTTATGCCTCATCTATCTCTTGAAAGAAGCTGCATC
This sequence comes from Syzygium grande, assembly GCA_024733475.1. Lineage (NCBI taxonomy): Eukaryota > Viridiplantae > Streptophyta > Magnoliopsida > Myrtales > Myrtaceae > Syzygium > Syzygium grande. The sequence continues at coordinate 40,359,992 of JAMXDD010000005.1, read as the reverse complement.
AACTGATGAGGTAATTATATCTCTAATCTAATCTACTTGGAAGTTCAAAGATTAACAATGAACCATTTTAATATTGTATTAAGCACTATGACATGATTTTGCAGACGGAAAAGATAGGTTCACCTTCAGTAGAAGCAACTTTTGATACGATCATTGAAGCCTTCTTGTTTCTGGATAAAGATGGCGATGGGAAGTTGAAGAAGGAAGACGTGTTCAAAGCACTGAACGAGGCTTCACCGAGGGAGAGATCTCCTCGCCACGTTTACAGGAAACGATTTAGTACAAACCTCAAAACCCTAGTTATAATGCAAATATTGCGATACGATTGGTTTTCGAGATTATAGTTGACATGGTTCTATTTTTTCAATGAGTGCAGAGGAGATGGATTGGGGTAGAAAAGGAAACGTTACCTTTAGAGAGTTCCTTTTCACTTTCATTGATTGGGTTGGTGTGGAAACCAACGGCAACGATGGTGACGGCCTCAGCTCCAGCGAGGGCAATGTCTACGGCGATGATCTTCCGTCTTGGATACCAGTCGAGAGAAAAGATAGCATGTGACATTCTTATATGTATAAATCAAACGAGACAATATGAAACTATTATACATGTGATTTGAACATGCAAGAAACACAATTGAAATGCTCTCTGTATGCAGAATATATACTCGTCCCATCCTCCTTGTTTCGTGTAAAAGTCATATCAACTAGTTACTTTATCAAAGTACTCAAGTTTGGTTTGAGGAAATATAACTATTTGGACTCATAGGAGGGATTTGCTTAGACATGTATTCACTTTTTATATGCCATATTGCTCTAATGAGACTCAAAGCATTTACAAAGAAACATTGCCAGTGTTATTTTTTTTTTCCACGAGAGTCAATAAATTGGCAAAACTGTCAGTTTAGGGAAGAAAATGACTTAACAAAAATGGTAAAGTGTATCACCACCTTAATCTACTTGTGTCCGGACATCCGACCTCACCATCAGTTATAAAATTTAGCCTTTTGAAGTGTGATTAACGGCTAGTAAAGCTTATTTTTCTATTTGTTAGACTTACCAAAAATGGTAATGTTGTATTGCGCTTTGGATGCTAGAGAGTTTAACCGAGTATCGACATGTTCTAGTGGAAAAGAAATATGAGAAAACTTGAAGTGATGATTGAAGGAACAAATCAAGTTAAAAGAATCTAAAGTTCATGAAATATCTTTTAAAGAGGAGATGGATGAACGAGTGAACGGACAAAAGTTGTGAATGGTCCTTTAATGAATTTGGATAAGAAAGTAAATGACAAGAATTAAAGGTACGAAACCTGGAAGCAGTTGAGGCCAGCTATTTAAATTGTAGAAAAGTAAAGATTAAGATAAATCTACAAGAATGTTCAATTCTTTAATTGATTGTGAGGTCTTACGAAGAGCATGCTTGGGATACTTATAGCCCACAGTTGACGGTTACAAATGGTTACTATGACTCCAGTACTTGATGGTTACGTTACTCCACTACTTGACGGTTACATCGACTCTATTACTTTGATGGTTTCTGATGTTATATTGACTCATTCATTCCAATACTTTGACATTTCCATAGATAAGGATTGGGTCTTCTTGTTGACTGATTGCACTTTACCGACTAATTATTCCCGACACTTGATCATTTTCTGCTTCCTTCATCATTCTAGCAAGCCCTTGTCAACCAAGTGGTCGACTACAACACTTTGGACATTTTATTGTGTCTACATATTATAAGCCGCAAAAACGGCACCCCAAGATCTCCATAACTAGAATCTATAATACATTAATGGATGAAAAGATATTTGCGCATCTTATTCAAGATACATCGTTCTTGATACGGAATAGCAATGATCCTTAGCACAAGTACTTCTCCTCTATTACTCTTTGTATCACTAGCTTAATGAGACTGCCCCTCACCAATTACATTCTGTAAGTACTCCTTATGTGAAGTAATTTGTGTATCAAAGTTAGAGAAGAAACTTGAGCATTATTTATAGAGTTTTAGCCACAAAACCTCTCATCATAGGTCGGGCTTTACTCGGCCCTCACTTGCCTGTCCCATAGTAGCCTAATTAAGAATCTTTATATTTTACTTTATTAGACCAATCCCGTAAAACGGTAAATTACAATCTCAATTGATTTAACCCACGTCAGAAAACTCTTACATTTTTCCACTTGGGCTATATTAATTGAAAATTATATTGTATTTGCGCACATTTATGTTGGTGTAGAAATTATTCTTAACAGTCAACCCAATCTCATAAAACCTCAAATATCGAATCATGGCAGAAACTGCATGAATATACACATAGCCTACTATGGTCATGAGTGATTTTAACTCTACTGATACAAATTATGTTGGGAGTGCAATAAAAGCTCGATACCTTTCACTTGGGGAGATCACCGAGAGGGAGCCCAAAGTTTAGGCTTGTTAACATATCCAGTTGGATTAAATTTCACTCAAAAGCTTATGCCAATAAGTTATGAGCTAACCATGATATATTAACTACTCTACACCACATCAATTCTTCGATGTGGGAATTCTTTAACACTACTTACATGTGCATCGTATCAATTTTCCCCTCACATATGAGCTCTCCCTTAATTCAGGTAACCTTCTGCATCACGATATGAAGTCTTGCCACCAGGCCTGTATTGTTACACCACAATGCCCACCGCCCGGAAATGACGCCCAACTTCATCCACCAAACATCGAAATAAAACCATCGGCTCAATACCAATTTGTTAAGAGCGCAACAGAAGCCCGATACCTTTCGCCAGGAGAGATCACCAAGAGGGAGTTCAAAGTTTGAGTCTGTTAACACATCCGGTTGGATTTATCTTTACTCAAAAGCTATCAATCAGTTATGAGCCTATTAGGATATAATAACTATTCTACATCACACCAATTCTTCGATGTGAGATTTTTTAACATAACTCACATGTGAATCCTAACAGATTCAATATGGTAGTGTAGCTAATTGGATAATACCTCATAGAAAGTGATACATTATGTGTTTTTTCCTTTGTCAGTTCACATTCTTTCTCCTTAAGTAGCACAAAACCCGATGCGTCACTAGAGAATATCCCTATGATTCCAATGAACCTACATATGTCTTATCATTAAGGCTAATAACTAAATGCCCATAGCTTTTACTCAAGATTTACACAATACCTTAGATTCTTATAAGATATATATGTATTCAACATGATAATAATACGTTCATAAGCACTTTATTAAATGCAAAAGATTTAATACATAACAAAATGTTACAAAATGTGACAAATACATATATAAACTTTAGTAGAGCAAAAACAAAATAGCTTCCACTAAACAATAGCATCCAATGATGCTCCCAAGCCTACGCTAATGACATATCGTTCAAACACACAAGGGCGAAGGCCTTTAGTTAGTGGATCCACAACCATATCATCTATGGATATATACACTACTTCAATAACACAATTCTGAATTGTTTCTTTTATGGTAAAGAACTTGATCGCCATATACTTAAACCCCTCGAAACCTTTGTTGTTGTTGATAAACAATACTAAGAGTCACAATATAACTGTATAAGCTTATCCACAAAATCATATATAGTTACTCTCTAATGAGGCTCCAGAGCCAAATAACTAGAGTAGCAATCGAAAAGCATGCTACAAACTCTACTTGCATGGTAAAGGATGATATAAATTTTTGTTTCTCGCTTTTCTATAATACTGCACCTCCTACTAATATAAAGATGTATCCTACTATCGACCACATGTCATCCTAACAGCCAACAAAATCTACATCCAAATACCCTAATAGCTGCAGGTCTTGAACATGTCTTAAATCAGCATATAGCCATTTGTTCTCTTTAAGTACCTCAAAACCTTCTTGGCAGCAACCTAGTGATCATATCCTAAATTTAACCGATATTTGCCTAGTAGTCTTATTGTAAAAGTAAAATCTGATTTAGTGTAAACTTGAGCATACATGATACTTCCAAGTGCACTAGCATAAGGTATATCCTTCATTTGAGCTTTCTGAATATCTAAATTAAGACATTGTGAAGACACAATTTATCAATTCCTTGCTTGCAATGCTATATAATAAATCTTTCCAAATTACTATCAACATATGCCCTATGAGACAAATCCAATACGCGGCGATTGCAATCCATATAGATCTCAATGCTAAGGGTAAAAGACACCTCACCAAAATCCTTCATGTAGAAATTTTTCGTCAACATTCGCATTGTCTTGTGCAGTAATCCAAAATCACTACTCACAAGTAATATATTCTACATAAAGTATAAGAAAAATAAATTTTCTCTCACTAACCTTGCAATATATACAATGATTCACTTTGTTCTCAGCAAAACCGAATGAAGTAACAACACTATGAAACTTTAAGTAACATTATCTAGAAACTTCTTTGAGGCCATAAATTGACTTTTTCAATCTACACACAATCTTACGTGAACCATCTGCTGCAAAGCCTTCAGCTTGCACCATGTAGACCTCATCATTAAGCTCTCTATTCAAAAAAAGCAGTTTTAACATCCATCCGGTATAACTCTGTATCAAAATGAGCTACTAATGCCATTATTGTTTTGGAATAATCTTCAAAAGAGACTAAGGAAAATGTTGTTTCATAGTTTACTCCTTCTCTATGAGTGAAAATCTTGGCTACTGGTCTGACTTTAAACTTCTTAATATTTCCTTTGGAGTTTCATTTAGTCTTATACACCCATTTGCAGCCGATGGGCTTGTGACATTCGAGCAATTCAACAAGCTCCCAAACACCATTATGTTTTATAGACTGCATATCGTCTTTCATCGCATCCAACCACATATTTGACTGAGGACAAGAAACAACAACTGCATAAGTCACTGGATCAACCACACAGCCAATACCATAGTCATGTTGTCCCAGATAGACTATATAGTCTGATGGTCTAGCTGATCGTCTCTGCTTGATGGATGTGGAGCTACTATTACCTCATTTTGCACTTGAGAGGCTTGAAGAACTTCATCAGAAGCTACCTCAACGACATGATTCTGGATCTCAACAGACTCGGTCTATGGTGTAGAAGGTTCCACAATCGTTTGTTACCCACCATATTGTTATCCTCAATAGCTTGTGAGCAACTACCCTCTTCGGCCTATCAAAATCACGAAACTTCTCTATCTGTAATTCCGCAATTCTTGTATCTCCCTTGAGATTATAAAATCGATACCCCTTTAAATGATCTAGGTAAGATACAAAGTAATACCAAGTAGTTCTAGAGTGCAACTTACTTAATGTTGAATTATAAAACCTCACTTTTGCAGGACACCCCCAAACCTTAAAATGGTTCAATCTCGATTTACATCCAGTCCATAGTTCAAAAAGAGTTAGTAGAACAACTTTGGTAGGAACAGGGTTTAGAATGTAAATAGTTGTTTTCAAAGCTTCAACCTATAGAAAGCTGAGTGAATTGGTCCTAGTAATCATACTCCTCATAATATCCAAAAAGGTGCAATTGCGCGTTTCGACCACATTATTTTGTTCAGGATTCCCAAGCATAGTAAATTGCACTACTATCCCATAATCTTCCAAGTATTTGCAAATGGCCCTTTAAGCTGTCAAGCATCGCTATATTTGCTATAATAGTCACCATCCCAGTCAAATCTGACAACCTTTATGACTTTTCCCAACCATTTCTCCACTTCAGTTTGAAAAATCTTGAATTTGTCAAGAAACTCAGACTTTTTTTTAATCAAGTACAAATAACCATATCATGAATAGTCGTCAATAAAAATGATGAAACAAAACTTTTACACAAAATTGCCATATAGGGTCCACTAATGTCAATATGAATGAACTCTAACATATCAGAACTATGAACTGCAATTTTTTTCTTTATCTTAATCATCTTACTCCCATAACAATCTACGTAAGTATTTAGGTTACTTTTAAGAGCATGTGGGATCTTTTATCAGTCTTTCCACTCTAGAAATGTGATCAAGCGATTTATGCCAAAGCGCATAAGACTATTCCTTAAATTGAGGTCTTTTGGAAATAACATTTTCAGCTTTATAAACGATGTATATATCATTGGGAGTTAAATACAATCTGCATAATACATTAGACATATTGCCAGACCCAACCTTATTTGAATTAAAGAACATAGAAATAATATGGTTCCTTAATTCAGAAGATTAGCCGCATATGCCCAGAAATGATACAGAAATTAAGTTCCGTCTAAAGAATGGGACATAAAATGTGTTTTTTTGCATCAAATTAAAACCAAAATCCATAATTAAAATGACATCTCCCAAGAACTCGACGTTGACTTTATTGTTGTTTCTTATGGTGAGCTTTGATTCATCTTGATTTATCTTCCTACAATTTATAAATCCTTGTATGGTAAACACAATATGATTTATTGCACTGCTATCGAACCACCATGAACTAGATGGGGCTTCTGATAGGTTGGACTCGTAAACAAAAGCCAAAGAATCATTACCTGCATTGTGACATCTCGGATTTTGACTCAATTTTGGGATTTAATAAACGTGTAATTCGTCAATGTGCTTATAGTAAAATCTCGCCTGGGAACTGATCACTCCCGGTTATTGTTTTAAATTTTGAGATTTCGCTAGAATCGCACTCGATCAAATTTGGCCGTTATTTAGACCCTGAACTTGGCAGTCGATTTTCGGGAGTTTCAGGACGAAATAAATTGGGCGATGTCGATATTATTGTAGCCAACGTTGAAATTATCAGAAATAATGAGAAAGTGAATTTTTGACTGGATACAAATTTGAACTGGTAGACCTCCCTCGTAGTGCGTCTTGAGTTATTTTATTTTGGCCTTTTGCCCTAGATTATTATTGGAATTTTTCGTGGACTGTTAGGCCATTTTTCGAATTTAACCGGGATTGTTAGGTCGATTTTTGGTTTAAACCATGTTCATTGAATCGCGCTTATAAAATTTTAATCAGTCCTTTTCCCTCTTTTTCTTCCCTCTTTCTCGCTCCTCTCTCTCTCTCTGTCGTGCCGTCCCCTTCGTGCGTGTCTCTCTCTCCTCTCTCTCTCTCTCTCTCTCTCTCTCTCTCTCTCTCTCTCTCTCTCTCTCTCTCTCTCTCTCTTTCCCCTCTGCCGCACGCCACCTCCCCCTCTTCCCCATGCACTCACGTTCCCTCCCCGTCCCCTCTCTCTCTGCATGTCCCCCCCCATCTGACACTCTCCCTCTCTCTCCTCTCTCCCCTTTCTTTCTCTTCTTCTTTCTCTTCTTTCTCTTCTTCTTCTTCTTCTTCCTTCGCGGCCGCGTCTGGTTCTACTTCACCTTTTGTCCGTCACCTTTCCTTGTTGCCTTGGCGTCGTGCCGCCGCAAGCGTCGCCGGCCCGAGCTCCACCGCCCGTCAGCGCGCCCGCCATTGACCCCAGTTTGCTCCCTTCCCCCTCTCTCGCGCGCCGGTGAGCTGGTCGGTTCTTTGCTCGTCGGCGCTCAAACCCGACCCGCCCGTCGTGTGTGATGTCAACCGCCGCCTTTTGCCCCCCGTCGCCATCACCGCCGCCCTCTGCAGCCAACCCCTTCCCCCCTTGCCTCTCCCTTCCCGGTCTCTTCCTGTCCGGCTGCGCGAAACCTAAAGCGGCGAGCTAACCACCCGCCCGGGTGGCTCGTCCCGACCCATATCCCATTTACCCGTCGCCCGCCTCATCTTTGCCTTCCCCGTCGGCCGCCGCCACCCCTGCTCCATCAACCTCTCCCTCTCCCTCTCCCTTCCCTTCTCCCCCTCACTCACCGCCCCGGCCAACCCCTCCCCCTTGTTCAACCCACCGCCCGGCCGCGCCGCCGCCTTCTTCTTGTCGGCCAGCCCAGCCGGCCAGCCCAGCCGGCCCGGACCAACCCGGCCCGGCTGGCGACCGGTAAGCCGATGCCCCTCCCGTGCCCGTGGCAGCGCCCCAGCGTGCCAATGCGGCGCCCGCGCCCGTGCCCATTGCCCGCGCCCGCGCCCATGCCCGTTGCCCGTCGCCGCGCCCGTGCCGCGCCCTTGGCCGACCGCCGCGCCCGCGCTTGTGCCTAGTCGGCACTTTTCACCCGGGCCATTTTAGACCCGAGCCGAGTTTTCCCGGGCCAAAATTTGGTAAGCAACTTTTTAGACCCTACTTAGTCTTTTGGGTATTTCATTGACTAGTCTCGGGTTAGAACGGCTAGGGCGTGCATTAATTTATTGATATTATGAATTAATTGTGCAATTGGAATTGGATTAAATAGTATGCTCGATTTGGGGAATTGTGCGTGGCCGACTTGAATGTCGGGTTTGTGAATTGAGGTGGTGAATTGTGAATTGGACTGAGTTGTGATTATGGGTTTATTGATGCAATTGGTGTGGAATTAATTTAATTGAATGGCGTGTGCTTGCCTGTCGATTCTAAGCCCGGATCGATCGGAGGGCTACGGACTTGGGACGTGTTGATGGCGGTCCGTGTGAAGGCATGAATGGCCGATGTGCCAATTGGATGCGGGCTTGAGACGTGTTGACGGTGGCCCGTTAAAGGTGTGAATGGACCGAGACGTGTTTACGTCGGTCGTTAGAATTGATTGAATTGTGTGGCTTGGGACGTTGTTGACGGCGGCCACTGGAATTGATTGAATGGTATGGCTTGGGACGTGTTAACGGCGGCCATTGGAATTGATCGAATTGTGTGGCTTGTGAGCCAGTGAGAATGGACCTGAGGCGCAGTAGCACGGGTCGTGAGAAAGATGTTCGGTCACGCATGCGATTTGAGTGTGATTGGAATTGGCTGGTTGAGCACGTGACTGAATTGACTGGTTGAGCACGTGACTGAATTGACTGGTTGAGCGTGTGACTAAATTGGCTGGTTGAGCGTGTGGCTAAATTGGCTGGTTGAGCGTATGGCTTAATTGACTGATTGAGCGTGTGACTGAATTGGCTGGTTGAGCGTGTGACTGAATTGACTGGTTGAGCGTGTGACTGAATTGGTTGGTTGAGCATGTGATTGAATTGACTGATTGAATTGGTTGGATTGATTGAGTGCGAGTGTGTCTGGTGCTTGAACGAGTGTGTCATATTACCGGGATATTATTGCATTATTCTGATTAACTAATGTGCAGTGTGGGTAAGTGATTGGATGGCGGGGGTAAGTCCATTGATGTGAATTATATATATTATCGGTTTGATGGCATGTACGACTTGTCTGGGTACGCATTGGCCTATGTGGGGTTTAGGGGGTTGCTTATTGAGACTCGTTCTCACGGTTATTATATAACCATTTCAGATCCACGACCATGAGTGATCGGAGACACAGCAAGGGTATCTTGGAGATCAAGGACGGGTCAAGTACCTGGCATTTTGAGTTTTCCCTTTTTGTAGAGGAGTTAAGTTTGCGACAATTTTCCCCCCTTCGAGATTTGTGGTTCTGCTGTTATGGTTTAACTTAGGGATTGTCTTTGTGGACGTCATATGTGTTTGTCATGTGTATGAATTGCAATTATTGTTTCAGGCTATCGCTATCCCCCTGTCATTATTAATTGTCCGGGTTGTTCCTAACTGTTTCCGCGCGTGCTTAATCTCTGATGTTTGGGTTGGGTCGGCGACGTATCTGGGACGTCGCATTCAATGTTCGACCATCGAGGGATGATCGCGCGCTCGTAGGGTGCGGGGCGTGACATGCATGAACACACTCGAACAACCAAGTTTTATATTTGTTGCAATCTTTCTTTATATGAACTTTTTTCTTACAAAAGAAGTGGCGGTCACCATTATTCTTGAATGATGCTTTCTTAGGACCTAAACTATTAGAATAGCCAGTGGTTTCATAAGTTCCTTTATGAGTATAATTTTTGGACCTCTTACTCTTCTTGTCTCTAACCCCACCAAAACCATCATACCTCGTATTAAATAGTCTTTGTAGATGTGTCCCAATCTATGCATTAAACGAGGTGTGATTCCTAGCCTCCAAGACTTCCATCATCTTTTTAGTAGTGCAATCAGTTGGCATACTACTCTTCAAGTATTCGTGAATAGACAACTTCATTAATATCAAGCAAATCCAATTGCTCTTTGCTAGAAAGCAAACTACACTTTCTGGGATTCCGTCTGGCGTCAGTGAGATTTGCCGGCTTATCCACATTAAAAGCAATACGAACATTCGTCAACTTCATCCTAAATAGAAAATCCTCTTTTTATCTATTAAAGTTTGAATTAGTAGAACCAAAAGCGTAATGGATTTACTATTTATAGAGAAGGTGACTAAAAACAAGCAATGTATCCAATTAGCATTGAGTACTATATAACTTGAAACCATATAAGTTAGATCTATCAAACGGGTGGGTTGGGTCGGGTTTGGGTCGGGTTGAAAATGGTTCGATCCAAATAGATCCATTTCACTCGTTTGGACCCATTTCCATGTAATGCAAATCTAATGACTCATACCCGACTGGACCCAATTCGACCCTACCCATGTTGCTAAAACACTTTCATATTTAACTAAATCTAAGAAAACTCATACCTAAACTAAGATAAGAGTGTGGAGTGAGTGATTGCGAGATTGAGTGAGGGCGATGGAGATTAGTTGAGTTTGAATTAGTTGTAAACTCATTTGTGACCCATTTACGATCCATTTATGACCTATTTAACACTCATATCCCATTTATAGCCCATTTACTAAATATAACTAACCCATTTATGATCAATTTACTGATATATGGGTTAAAAAATGGGTTTATAATCTATTCTGACAAGTCTAGTATAAGTACACATCCTGAGAGTTATATACATCATCACATAATCACATTTGGGCAGAATACATAACATGCAGTTATATACTCTTCATGTAACAATGGCCATGAGAATATATTTCATCCTTTGTGAATTCACCGCTTTTAGGTGTATAAACCACTAGGATCATTTGGTCCTCAAACATATGATGAACATGTGTTCCTTAATGAACCAATACACAATCACCTCCTTTTGGAGTATGACCACGCTTTAAAATAAAAGACATCCCACCATAATATGAGACCGATAGTTCTCAAACCTAATCAAATGTGCCACTTTGGCAATTACAACCTAATTGAATCCGTGAAACTCTCTCATACCAGGGATATAAAATTTATACCTCACATTTACCATATACATGTAATTTTAGACTTGAAAACAAGGGCAAATTGATACTAAAATCACATGTCATGCCAATTACATTCCTCCATTCATTGATACATGTTGAACCTTATATATGTTATCAATGAATCGCGCTATGCACATTCTATATGTGATAATATACATGTGACCAACATCTGTATTTCCGAAACCATAGTGAAATACAGGAAAAAAATGCAAAAATATCCTAAAAATACTCATATATAGGGTTCTGTACGCATTTTCACATCCTTAAAAGCATCAAATATGTAAACTAAATCTACCACATTGCAAAGCATTTTGATACGAGAATGCCAATACCAAGAATGCTCCAAACGGAGCCCGTACGCACCATCACGCGCCACTTGAGTATGCAGCACATGTAGTACATACTTGACTGGATCAAACTAGCCTAAATTGCCGATCTAGTCTGGTCTAGTTTTCCGATCTAATCAGTGTGACCGGTTCGACCAATATTATTGGTTTAATCGATCAACGGTCAACCCAAGTCTCGTCACATATCGGATCTCGAGTCGAGTCGGGTCAAGTCACCCATAGTCAACCACGTCAACCCACATTTGTGAGTCGCTGACATCAACCTTAGCCCCTAGGGGCGCCTGTAGCATACCTTAGAGGAGAGGTATCCATCAAAATGCTCGCCTCAACGAGCTCTATTCGTCTAAGTGATCAAATTAATTTTCATTGGAGAAAAAATTTCGAAAGTAAGCAATATCCGTGCATTCTAGCCCTAAACTACGGCGGCTCTGATATCACATGTAAGTCATGAAAATGGCACATCAAGATCTCCATAGCTAGAATCTAAAACATAGTAATGGATGAAAAGAGATTTGTGCACCTGATTTAGGATCCGTCACTCTTGATATGGAATAGCGACAATCCTTAGTGCAAGCATTTCCCCTCTATTACCCTCAATATCACTAGCTCAATAAGACAACCCCTTCACCGGTTACTTTCTATAATTGCTTCTTATGTGAGGTAATATGTGCATCGAGGTTAAAAGAGAGACTTGAGCACTATTTATCACAAGTTGGGCTTTACTTGGTCTGCACTAGCCAATCCCATATTAGACTAATTAAAAATCTTTATATCCTATTTATTAGACAAATCTCGTAAAACGGTAAATTACAATCTCAATTAATTTAGCATATATCTGAAAAAATCTTCAACGTGTGCCCCTTTTAAAAGAGTTGAATGATTCATGGATCATTCAATTCTTTTAAATTAGATAATTAAGAGTCATCATATGGCCCCTTGTTATTCACAAATTTGATCAACTAGTCTGCTATCTTTTTCCTTGCCAATAAGAAGATGGCTCCATGTGCTCTGATTCATTATTTTGGTTTCGACCGATGATACTTACTGGAATTATTTTGGTCATTTTCATCACCTACTTTATATTTTTATATTAAAGCCACACTTTGTGGAAAGTTTTCATTTGGCTTTTGATCTCCATAAATTTGGCATTGATGGTAACGTTGAACATGTTGAATGCAATCGGTCTCCATGGTCAACCAGAAGTATCCAAGCGTTAAAATTTTTGTTGCTAAGAGATGACTATTCATATGAGGGCCACATTATCCCTCATGTGTCTCTTTTATCAGGTGATTGGCCTCTTTAGCATCGACAGACCTTAGCAAAACCGAATCAAATGACCTTTTGTAAATAGCATCTCCACTAACAAAGAACTTTGATGCTAACTTCATCAAGTATTTTCTATCAGCTATTTCGCTCCCTTGAGAAAATTCTCCTTTTAGAAAATAGTTTATGATATCGTAGTACCATGGCTCACTATTGGATTCTTCTTCAATCGTCATACAGTAAGCCGGATGTTCGAGAATCTCAATCTTTAAAGGATAGATGTCCAATCCTTCTATTATTTGTAACATCAATGATAATGTGGCCAAAGCATTGATGAATTGATTTTGAGATCTCGACGGGTATTCAAGAGATATTTCCTCAAACTCCTCCACAAGCTCTTCAAGAAATTCATGATATGAAATCATGGATAAGGATACCACAAATATCATAACTTTCGTATAGTGCTTACTTGAATGCCGTAACTTTTTTTTTCGTTCACTTAAGTGCCATAACTTCTAAAAGATGTTCACTTAAGTGCCATAACTTTCGGTCGATACTTAAGTGTCAAAAATTTTAAAAACGTTCACTCAAGTGCCAAAAATCTGACATGTCATAGCATTTATATTGAACGTTTTAAAAAGTTATGGTACTCAAGTACCCGATTGCAAAGTCATATGATACTTAACTGATCGAAAAAAAAAGTTGCGGTACTCACATGAGCGATGTACATCAGTTATGGCATTCAAGTGATCAAAAAAAAATTACGGCACTTGTAGTGTCCTTTTCCCTATGGAATCAATTTTGAATCATGAGTTTGCCATTTACCTACAGTTTGAAGAATGATAAAGGCGAATCACCATAAACTTGTAAATCATTTTTTGCAAATCATTTTTTTCAATTGTCAAAGTATATATTTCAAGCTTCTGCAACAAATTATAAAAATTGTCAAACAACCTATTCACCTCTCTCTAGGTTGTATTCTTAGCCCTAAAATAGTGTTTATCAAATATTGGCCATCGATGTTACTGTAATTTTCAAGGCAAAATATTTGAGGTGAAAAGTTGATGTTGGGTTTGCTATAATGTGAAGAGCATACTAATAGCCGAAAGCAGTTACTAATGTTACTTTTCTCGCTAAATCTTACTAGTTTTCCCATAAAATTACTAGTCACGAAAAGATCTATTTGAATGTCAAAATTTACTAATCGCAATGAAAAAGGTAGTCCGAGTCAATATCAATACATTTAGATTAACTTTTTTACATCGTTGTTAATCACATATAGAAGTTACGATATGGCGTCAAAAGTTACTTTTCCTCTTCGAAAATCACTAGATATTAAAAAATTACTAGTCACAAACCGATGCCTAGTTACTTTTCCAACATGAAAAGTTACTAAAATCTATTGTCATATATTGAAACTTACTTTTTCCTATGAAATTTACTTAGTACGGGAATTTGTTAATTTACGATTTATTTTTCATCAAAATTACTAATCAATTGCTCATTAGTAATTTGTAACTCCTCCATCAAATTAATCACTTCTCCTTAGGAAGAAGTAAGTACTTATATAAAGTGATTATATTAACAACCTTTTTCATCGCGGATACTGACTTTTAATATTAGTAAAGTTATTAATTAAGTATGTAAATATAGTCATAATCATTAGAATTACCTCAATGATGACCTTGCCCTTGCAATCACCGATGCTCATATCCATGTCTCGAGCGATACCAACAGCTGTTACATCGTCAGAGTTGATTGCCTTGAACCGATGTTCAGTTGGCTCCCCTCGAAGACCCAAACTCTTGGCCGCTTCACCGGATATGAATAAGTTTGATGTACCCATGTCAACTAAGGCATGGAACTTCATATAGCCAAGCTTGACTTTGACGAACTGCAAACTCGATATGGAGGCTTCTTGAGCTGTCCTTGAGTTTTCAAGGAATTAAAAGCAGCTTCAACGCTCCAATCCGAACTTCCCATTTCTCTTGCGTCTCCTCCTCTTCCATGGAGCTTATTGCCAAAAGCCTATTCTTCTTCAAGCAATCCCGAGCATAGTACAAGCCATCACAAAGGAAACACTTAATCGGCTTCCTCTTCTGATCCTTGGACCTTGTGGCTTCTTCCTCTTGCCACCCGGAGACTTCCCATGCTTATCCCTTTGGTCATGGATTAGTAACTTTCTTAGAGGGAAAAAGTAACTTGCAACCTATTAGTCAATTGGTAGCTTCTCCATGGAATTAGTAAATTTCCATATTGCAAAGTATGTTGCTCTTAATAACTACTAGTTTTTTTGTCTCCCAATTAGTTAAAGTTTTAGAGGACAAGTAATCTTCAATCGCTCGGTAGTTAGTAACTCCACCTGGGCTAGTAACTTTTCATACGGAAAAAAAAATGCGTATTATATATCGAGTATATACACTAAGCAAGCATGCACAGTAATTTTTTATATTATACAAGTGAGTATATATGGAAATATATATAACAATGTTTCTTATTATAAAAAAGAAATAAATCGTGTTTCTCGTGGATCGGTAACATTATAAGAGGAAAATTGAATTTTTAATCAATTAATAATTAGTTTTTCATGTGCTTTGTGACTTCTCTTAAAGATCACTAAGAGACTTTTTTTCTCCATTTATTAATTTTTTCACATTGGAAAAGTGAGTTTATATTTATGAGTTCACTAGGAATTTTGTAAGGAAATTGGCATATTTTCTTGACGAAAGGTAACTTTCAACGTATCTACACATAGCCAATAAAATCTCCACATTAATACCAATTTTCTTTATCAAAAGTGAAGTTGAGCATGTCGGTGAATGATATTTCCTTCGTACAACGAGCAAATTATTATTTGGATTCATCATGTCATGGCTAAGTTTCCTTTCCATCTAAAACAGAAACCATTGATATGTTGAAAGTGAGTAAAGTTCGCAAGTGATTAATAACTTTTCTTAAAATTGTAAAGCATCTTTTAGAAAGCTTTCTTTGCCTGCAAGGTAAGATGATAGCAAGTTACAAATTCTGTTTCGGCAGGACACGTATTTCTATTACTATGAAATTCATAAATGAATTAGTTAATGGGGGGTTACCATTATCCTTTTTGTAATGGCAAATATTGTATGTGCTCCTAAGAAAGAAAGAGGAATTTGTCCATTTTTTGGGGTCTCAAAGGTGCGCAGAAACACATAAGAACTTTTGAATGGAAATGGAAATGAGATGTAACTCCAATTCCTCCGAAAATGGTATGATTGAGTAGCGACTTCAACAAAGGTAACTTCTCCAAGGATCTAGTAAGGACCAACTATAACCCTTTAGAACTAGCGCGAATCTCTCTCATATTAAAAGGATTCTCAATTTAAGAATCGGAGGTCATTTATTCACGTCCCATCAACTACTTGCAAGTTACTTTCGATCGGAGTCCATCTAAATATGCGGGACTTGCTAGCATAATCATCTAAAGAGAGAGAGAGAGAGAGAGAGAGAGAGAGAGAGAGAGAGGGTCTCCAAACATGCTGACGTGCTATCCACACCACTTGCCCAGCACGTCATAGACAAACTAATCAGAAATTGGTGTTTGCTCCTATTAGAAACTATTCCTCAAGCCAACACCTTCATGTGATATTGCTCTCATGGTGTTGTGTAAGCACCTCCTTAGAATATCATAAACATTTAATTAATATTATCTCTTTTGTAATTTTAAAACATTTCCTGCTCCAGACTCTTTCTTTGGACTGGTGTGTCTCTTCCTCATATGACCATTACCTTGGAATCATCTTTTCCTTTTATAATACATATGCCGAAAGCCATGATTAGCACAAAACTAAAAGGGACAAACGTAGTAAAAAAAAATTTATCGCCAAATTATATGAAACCAATTGCATGCGGAGCACTTTGTGGTGTGTTGGAGTTGTTGTTAAGGTATTATAAATTTTGAATAAATTAATGATATCTTTTCGCCATTTCAGTTGAGCTAAAGAAACTTATCCTAATATTCATATGTCGAGGGGGGAAAGAACAGTCCATATAAAACAACCCATCTTCGAATATATCTATAAACTCCACAGCTCATCGGATGTAATCGAAGATGAGGTATAGGTGTTATTTAATGTGTGTAACAAGATAATCATTACCTAATTTGCCATTAAATTAGAAAAGACGACTATACTTGTGCCTTGATTTAAGCTCAATTCCGTCGCTAACTCATACAGAAAACTAGTGGTCACGCTTGGACAGCCACAAACATCGCGACACATGGCACTTCCTTGTTCACAAGCCTTTCAAAATTAACTCTTCTATATCACATTACGTTATTTTCATCCACCAAACCATGTCTCGGATTCCGTTGCCTTGGACCCACATTTTTCTTCATCTTTTTTTTTAATTTTGGTAAAAATAAAATAATAATCCTTTGTACCGAAGCCCGGGAGCTAGCGAGATTCGAGTAATGTAAAGATAGTGACAACTTTAACAGCAATGACAAGCATGCCTTGTTAAAGTAGCCAAAAAGTGCATGCTTCCAAACCTTGGTCATATCTTTTTATGTTGTGAATAACTTGCAAATTGGTGGAAGTCCATGGTGGTTTCTTTCACAAGGAGAGGGGCAAGTAGAACATAGTTTTCACAGGACAAATATAAGATTATGTTTTCTAGTACCTTGTCAAAAGGGTGAGTCAAAACAAGTATAATATATATCAAATATGTGATGTTGCATTCATATCCGGCGTAGGCATGACAAGTGACTTCATGTCCTTTCTATTTCTTAATTTTCTTGAAACTTTGTCAACTTGTTTTTAAATCCAATTTTTTCAAAGGGTGTGACTGGAGATCTTCATTTTACCTTAGACTTTTTTTCTGCATATGATTCATGTAGACATGAGATGCAGAATGTGCAGCCCCTTATCGCCGTTTTTTGACCGAATATGATTGAGAATGATTGTAGATAAAACTATTTTGATAGCATAAACTCATTGAAACAATTTCGAAGGCTTGCCGTTAAAGTCCTCATTGCACATATGTATAAGACTACATATTTATCGTTTTAGGTGTTTCATATACATTTATACCCTCTATTAGCTTCACAACAAGCGTCATTGTCAGCAATAATTTACTGCCTTGTGGATGATGGCTGGGTCCACCTCTATGTGGGGCCAAGCTAGAATAAAACAATGAGAAAAAAAAAAGGGTTGATACCACGAAAATCCTAAACTAATACACTTGTGACATATTTATCCAAAACTAATTTTTTTTTACCACCAAAAACTCCAAACTAGTACACCTATGACAATTGCCCTTCGTTAACTTCCATTAAATTTTGCCGTCAAATTTCAGAGTTAGATGACACGTGGCAGTTGACGGATGTACCAATTTAGGGTTTTACCCTCTATTTTTCACAGATGTACCAGCTTGTGAATTTTCATGGTATTAATCTAATTCAAAGGAGAATAAATTTGTCACAAATGTACTTGTTTGACGTTTTTAGTAATCAAAAAAATTAGTTTATGGTAAATTTGTTATAAGTGTACCAGTTTAGGATTTTTAGTGGTCAAAACATTAATTTATGGTAAATTTATCACAGGTGTACTAATTTGGGGTTTTTCGTGGTTAAAAAATTAGTTTTTGGTAAATATATTACATGTATTCCAATTTGAGATTTTTCATGATATTAAACCCCAAAAAAAGAGTAAAAGTCAAAAGTTAGAAAGAAAGAGAAAAGTGTTTCGTATTGGGTTTGGTTTTGGGTGAATTGTTGCTCGGTTCTCCCCAACAGGAGGTAATCCGGAGTCGAAGAAAAGGCCTTCACCCATTCGTAGCGCCTTCGCTTTCTTTTTCGCGATATTAGTTTGGCAGATATACGTGTTGTCAATTCGCCTCATAGGACAAATGTCATTTGTAACTCCCCATGGAAGGTCACTACAAAGCCGAAGATAATGGCCTAATCCGATGTAGTTGTACGCGTTTCATTTCTCTTTTCGGGCATTACGTAATCGACTTCATTTCAAGTTTCTCCTTCCTTTTCCCATGACCAAAAGTCGGAAATTTTCACAGCTCAAGGAGAGAATCTCTCTTTAGGACAACGTCTGATGTGAATGCGACGTATGTCGAACTATAAAGAAGGAACGAGTGATCGAAAACAAAAGAAAAGAATCTGTTTTGATGAGGTGAAATGATATTCTACTTTGGTACATCCGTGATGCATCACTCTTTATCTTTTCTTTTCAAATTTTTTGTTTTACCTCATATCTTGTCGTTCATCTTATCTCTACTTTTATCATGTCTCTCGATAGATTCTTGTTTGGTACAAGGAACAAAATAAGATAAAAATTTAAGTAGGAAGCATGAAACTGTGTTTATGAGGGTTTTATCAGTATCTTGATCTAAGGAAGAATCGAACTCAAACCGCTAAAAAAAGCTTTGTCAAATCAAAGCGTTGACCACAATAAGCAACTAGTCTTGATTCGCCTTAGTCAACAATAATCAAAGGTTATATATGCTCGAGTTACATATCGTGTAAGCAATGTGTGATAAGCTCAAAAAAAAAAGGAGGGGGTATTTCTAATGTAAGCTAGTCTTTTACGGTTGAACTTTGTGAAGTAAAATGGCTCTAATATATGCATGAATCATTCTATTAGTTATAGAAAAAATAAAGTATTAGCAATCTGTCTAATGAATATAAAATTTATGTATAACCATACATGAACAAAATGGAATTAAATCATACATGGAGAGAGCGTGAAAAAAAGCCCCTTGGATTCCAAAAGAGTGATCTATCTATTATTAGTGAAAAAGGCCCTTTGGAATGTTAGTTGAATGTGGCCAAAAAGATCAAAAGAAAAACTAAACTAAAGGAGTTGGGGAAGTCAGAATGCAACTACATATTTTTGAAAAGATTGAGTAAATTGAGATGTGGGACAATACTTTCAACACACCCTCTCGGCCAGTAGAATTTTGACGACGGCACATGAAATTTGACTAATGAGGGATGGAGATAAATTCTCGAAAGGGATAAACACTGGCTCTAATATCATATTAGAAAGTCCGACCTAAAAGCTTAAGCTGATAAATGGAAGAAGATTACATGAATATAAAGAGTATTTATGACATATTGTCAAGCAATGTGGGACAATACTTTTAACAAATCTTATCGGGACATTTTTCTAATCTTTTAACAAACTCGTTTGAAAATGTTCGTGGAAAGGTACGGAAGAACAAGTAGATGCGGCTAGGTCGAGTTAAGTTTTCACTAGACATAGTTTCATGTGTGTTTAACGTTTAGAAGAAAGATTCGTCCACAAGTATGTATGCACTCTCCATTAATATTAATTTAGCATATTATATACATAAATTAGGGAGGTTTGAGAGACAGTATGTCAGCAAAGCAATTAAAAACTATTTTTCCACCATCTTGTTGACTCAGCCTCACCAGGGAAATAGAATATACTAAAATTAGTCAAATTACAATTTAAAAAGCGCAGTAAACAAATCGGAGATAAGCATGATCTAGACATTAGAAAATTTCCTTCTAGATGCATATCGCGAAGTATATACTACAATTCTTTTAAGTTATTTCTGTGAAGTTTCAAAGGCATTCGACCTATGATAGAAAATTCATAATTTGGCTATGGCGATGGTTGATCTAATGTCCGTGAAACATTCATATATTATTATAGGGTTATTGTTAGGTCCAAATCAATGTAAAAAGATACTTATAACTTCACTGTCGGATGTGTGACATGTGTAATTGGAGTTGGTTTTTTTAACTAAGTTGTTTCACATAGCGATTATCCAATAGTGAATGTGTGAAATATATTTTACAACATCCGACCAAAAATAAAAGAAATATATTTGACAACGAAAGTGAACGAAATATAATTCCATTATCTTACGTTCAATACCAATTAATGCTTTCAAAACACTCCTTAAGGACTTTCTATAAAAATAAAAAGGCTTTTTGTTCTGTCGGTGATAAACGCTACGACTTATCCCAAAAAAAATTTCAATTTTCAAACACTGAGTATATACACTCTACTCGTATATTCTTGTTCTAATATTTAACAAGTGTCACTAAGCACGTTAATAAAATTAATGCCTTAGTTACTCCATGCTTATTCTTTTTTTTTATTGGTCCTACTCTATCTCTCACTCACGATACACACTCAGACTTGCGTCTCACCTCTTGTAAAGCGTGGATGTCGAAACCCACACCTTAAATTACGCGACCCACCCCAACCCCCCTACGAAGGTGGGGATTCGAACTCCCCACCTCCCTTTTCTTAAGTGAGAAGGGTGGCAACTGGGGTAAAACCCCCATGGTTCTCCATGCCTATTCAAATACAAAAATGTACTGAACGTGGATGCAAGAGATTATCAGGTCATTTATTATGCTTAGCCTTATTAAGTGAATTTAACATTTTCTGCATAGAAAAATTGAAGGTGCGATGAGTCATGACCATGCAATGTACAACAGTTGTACGATTGAGTAATCAATTGCGGGCACAGCTAACACCAACCTATTGTCACAACTCTCAACTAATCTTCATTGAAAAATAAATTAAAAAAAAGCAGCAGCTTGTGATTGGGATTATGAAGGCTTGTCTTTAAGCAAGTAGAAATAATGATTCGTCTTCTGCGGTTAAATCGCCTTCCACGTCTACTTCAGTTTTTATTTCTTGGATATATGTATACTCTTCACTTTCTTTGTAGTTTTACGTTGGGGCAAGCACAAGGACTTGGAATAAAGAACTTTGTGTCTTAGAAGGTGATTAAAAAAAAAAAAAAAGGAACGCAATAGGAGGAACGTGGCCCCATCTTTGAGATCCCACTTTTGATCTGATTCTTTTCATCCTTTCTCTTCCACCTAAGAAGTGACGATCTGAAGTTTGGAATGGAATCATAGTCCTTTGGCACACCAAGTTGTGTCCTTGAGGCTCTGTATATAGGGCTAGAATGACCTAATCTGTTGCGTCTCTTTTCTATCTTTTTGAGATAGAGTCATAGGACAATGGAAAGGTGAATTCAGAAGGGATTGATGGGATTGTCAAGAGGAAACCGCTCTATTCTCGAAGTCGAAAGATTCCCAATCATTGATGGGATTGCTGCATCTCTCCAATCCTACGAACTTATAATACCTACATTCCAAACCTACATAACCCAATAAACTCAATGCTTTCTAGAACTAAAAGTACCCAAAAAAAAAAAGGCAACTTCATTCTTGAGACTAATTTTTATCAAAAAAGTTAGATGTTCAAGATTCTTTAAGTACCCAATTGTTGTAGATGTAAAGATTATGAAAAAGAAAGACGAAACAAACCTTCTAATTAAGTAAAATATATATTTATTGAATATGATATAGACCTTTTTTGCAAAAGAACACAAACTGTCATTTATTATTATCAAATCGTGACCGAATTTATGGTTGCCTCTTTTCTAGAATGGGTAACCGATAGAAACGACCACACAAAGGAACGTTTGGAAAAACGTATGGAGGAAGTTGGAACCCAAAAGAAGAAAGGAAAATTTGAAATCTTCAAAAAAGCAAATAAAAGCGGAAACAAAGAAAATGGCCAGAGGGAATCTCCGCCTCCTCCCACTCTTTTGTGCTCCATTCTCCCCACACAGATGGCGCCAAGTGGCATTGACCAGAACAAGTAGCTTAAGATGAAAGCAATGTGTCACCAACCCAAAATGCAGATTCTAATCATTCCCTGTGCGCTGCAGATTTTGAGGTGGAAAGAGAGATGGCGCATAGAATGTCTCTCCTATCTCTTTTTCTCTCTTTTTTTTATTATTTTATTCTTATGTTATTTACCTTTTTTACCTCAGTTTATACAGTTGATGATCAGTTGTTCTGTGTCTCCCCACTTCATCCCCAAAAAACATCCTCTCTGGTGATGCCCCAAGACTCAAGCCAAGCAAGGTATACTACCGAGCCCACACCCTTTGTTTTTTTTTTTTTATATATTCGATTCTAACTCTTAATTCATTCTCAGACTTTTATCCTACCTCTTGCAGTGCGTGGAAGTCGCAATTCACATCTGAAATTACATATTCCCACCCTTAACTCTCCCTGAAAAGATGGGGAATCGAACTTCCCATCTCCCCCTTTCCAAGTAGAAAGAGTAGCCATTGGGACAAGCCGGAGTGATTCACACCCTTGGTTTGTAATTGCTAATTTTAGCACTAGATCTATTAGGAGACAGCTATTAGTTTCTCAATTGTGCATATGTTAGAGAATTATTGATTAAGGTTGAATTATGGTGGAGCCTGCTAAGCTTGCGATAACGTTAACTATGCAATCCAAAGAAATGATTTAATTAGTGAGTTTTGTGTTTTGTACTATTGACTCTAATTCAGCACCAATCATGAAGGTTTTTCTTTAACATCTTGGTTGACATATAGATATGTTTGTTTTCTCTCTTTGGTTGTCAACTGTCCTCAAACGATTTAGACTAAGCAAATTATCGTTTGTATATAATATCATGAAAAATTGCAAGGGCAATGTTTTGTGATTGGATCGAACATGTATTTAGATGATAAGGTTTTGCATTATGATATTCCCGTAAACAATAAGGACAAACACTTTTTGCGTAATTAAAGATAGTGGGACTCAATGACCTGCTAATTTGTTGATGGATACTAACTGGAAAAGGTCAAAAAGCTGAAATCCAACATGTGGGTGCTCGAGAAAATCACATGCCAAGGATTAGAATACTTGCAACTAAACGCCATGAAATGGATTAGAATACTTGCAACTAAACGCCATGAAATTGACTGGAGGCTGAGGAGTCGCTTTTATGAAAAAAGAAGGGGAGCATAAATTCTCCAAATTATTAATGTCTACATACAGCCATTCAAAGTCATTCAATCGCGGATCATAAACCAGTAAAATCCTTATGGAATTTGAAGAAAGAACATCGATATTTATGCATTTCTTGCATTGTGATTTTTTTTTCACCTTGTCGTTCTGAGATCGGGTCTATGGAATAATTTTCCCCTAAAAAGGAACGTGAGAGAGGAGGCGTCGAGCGGTCAACTTTTTATTGACGCTTGAAAAATACACATACGCAAGGAGCAGGTATTGGATGCACCCAGATTATATAGCCCTCATAGCTAAGGTTTTTCTCCGGACAGGAAAACTGGTTAGTAAGAATTAGGAGGATTGGAATGCCAGAGAAGAGAGATGCAAAAAAATTTTTATTCATTTAGAAGTAGAAGAAGCAGAGATCTGACTCAGATGATGACTCAATAAAGTGGGTAGCTATACAATTTTCTACGGCATCTTTTACGATAACGCTCATCAAAGATTGGTTTATATAAAGCCTTGGACTTGCTCATTTCGCATCATTTCCTCTCTCTGACTCTACCCCAATCTTTTGTTTCTTTTACTCTTCATGCACCTCGTCCTCACAAAAATGGAGAACGAGATTCCAAATATGGGAAGATTGTTGGTGCACAAGCAATTCTCATCATCTTCAGCATCACCATCATGTTTGAATAATGGATCATCATCAGGAAACGGATCACCAAGGCCCTTTGTGGATCCGCTCTGGTGGGGTTCACTAGGCATGATTTCTTCATATGCCTACCAGAAAGATTCAATTTCAAGTGCTTCTAACGATAAAGCTCCGTTGTTATGTCGTGGTGATCTCAAGGAGAGCATGTTTCCTTTCGAGGCATTCTTAAATCCACCTGCAAAGATCAACACGTTGAACCCACCGTCCCCTTCATCACAGTGCTCGTCATCGTCGACATCGAGGGTTCCGAGTAATCTAACTTTGTTCTGGCAAGAACCTGAGAAAAAGAACCCATCGACAATGGATTTACTCGGAATGGACACGATTTGTGAGTCCATAGCATCTTCCACAAACAACCACCTGACCCAGCACAGTCGTGTTCTGCGGCGAGCTGGATCGGAGTGGCCTGTGACAGATCGAAGTTTAGACCATCTATCAGATCGTTCATCATCTAGGGTTTTCGGGGACTCTTGCCATTGGCTCAGCAATACCAAGATTCAGCCTATGAAGTACACGGTACGGAGATCTACAGCAAGCAAGAAGGAGCAAGGGTCGACATCGTCATCTTCACTCTCTTCGTCAGGAAAGTTGTTCCGAGGAGTGAGGCAAAGGCACTGGGGGAAGTGGGTAGCAGAGATTAGGTTACCGAGGAACCGAACAAGGGTGTGGCTCGGGACTTTCGACACAGCAGAGGAGGCGGCCCTGGCCTACGACACCGCGGCATACATGCTCCGAGGTGACTTTGCACACTTGAACTTCCCTGACCTCAAGCACGAGCTGGTCAAGGGCAATCGCTCCCTGAACAGCACCACGGCCGCACTCCTTGAAGCCAAGATTAGAACCATATCGCAAGGGGCGTCCCCGAGAAAGAAACTCCATAGAGGATCGATGCCGAAATCAGCTGGAAATACGGAGGGATTTGCAAGCGAAAGCCCAAGTGCCTCAAGCCCGAAAGACCCACCGGGAAGCGAGTGGCAACTTGAGTTCGAAGCAAGAGTTGTTGGGTCCGAGATGATGAGTCTGAGCAAGAAGACACAAGAGGCCATTGTTAGTGCTGGTGCTGATTCAGATGCTGTTCAGCTTAGCAGAATGCCTTCGTTGGACATGGAGATGATTTGGGATGCTATTTTGGTCTCGGATTCGTGACAATATGGTCGGAGAAAAAGATCAATAGAATGGTTTCGGTGAAATTTCTTTCTTTTATGGCTTTTTTTACGATCTTGCTTTTTTAAGGATCCAGACATGCTTTTGAGCTTTTTCCGAGTGTATCTTCAATTCCATTACATATATTACTTTGAATTGTCCAAATAATTGCAGTTTCTACTTTCTTTATATGGTGTTGGTATTTAAAGAGCCAAGTAGGACAATGTTCGATCTTTGATATATCAAGTCACAAGTATTAACTGGAACTGTGATGCATCCAATGGAAAAATTTTGAACACTCTAGGAGTAGAGAGCGACAGAGACTCAGAAGTATTTGGCCAAGAAAACAAAAATCGGAGATTCTTTTATTCCTTTTATTAGTAAAAGGGTCACGTTACATCATTCAGTAAAACATGAGATATAACTTGAGGCGACAAAAATTAGAGATTGAGAACTAAAAGCACTCTATCTCAATTTCAGTGCAGGCCCTACTACTTTCTTGATTTGAATTAATGACGGCGACTATCTTCAAAGCTCTGCAGAACATTGGGAATAACTAAAACTTGCTGTGGGAAGTCACTTGGCTCATCATCAGTCATCACGGATCGCGTGTGTCGGGCGTGTCGTCCTTATGGATTGGTTATAGCCTAGCAGTAGAACCTGGAACTAGGGTTGGCTATACGGCCGTAGCTGGCGCATGGGAATTTCCCGTGCTGGCCCACGTACCGGTCCCGAGCGCGTGTTGGCCTAGTGATGCAGGAACATGGCAGCTTGGAAATTCATCAAGTCCTTGGAAGTTTCATCTAAGGCAAACAGCTTACAAATACAACTCAAGCCTATTTGACACTTGTGCGAGCAAAAAAGAAAGTTTGACCACAACATAATCCAATGGGTCCAATGACGAGGATGGCATCTAAAATGGAGTATCAAGAATTTGAAGAGTCAAGTCTCATTCAGCAAGGTGAAAGGCTCAAGAGTCGTTCTTCATTATTTGAGACCTAAACAATTTGTTTTTCATCCTGATCATGAGACTTTTGAATACGTTAGAGGTCAACACAAACCCAATTCAAGGTATGCAAAATGGGTATAATTTCTTCAATCATTTTCTTTCATCTCGAAATATAAATCTGACCATACTAATATTGTAACAGATGCCTTATCAAGGAAATATTATATCCTTGCTGTTTTAAACTATAGGATCCTTCATTTCTAATTGATGAAAGAACTATATTATGGAGAATCGGAGTTCTCATCTATCATCGATAATTGTAAACATGGAGTTTGGGGCACTTATTCGATCTAAAATGGATTTCTTTTTTACGGAAATCAATTATATGAGCCAAAGAGTACCTTAGAGAATTATTGATCCAAAAAGTGCATGGTGGAGGATTGGGTGGCCACTTCAGCATTGACAAAACTCTTGAGCTTCTTCAAGAGCTTTTTTATTAGCCAAAAATGAATGGAAATGTGCATGATATCATCTCCAGGTGTACAACTTGTCAAAGAGCAAAGAGTCATTTCCATCACTAAATCTACATATTTTTCTCACGAAATTGTGGTTTTCATCGACAGATCCAATTGTTCCCTCATGCATGCATTTCGATTTTCAAACCACAAAATTTGCTTTCTTGATTAATATCTAAAATCCTTCATTTTCGTATCAACTACTACATATACATAAGAACATGGCGCAAATATAAAAGCCTCTTTAACCTTTTGATTCTTTATTGTTGAAAAATTTGTCTATATGATGTTACGTGAAGTACCTTTCATAAAATGTATTGGAGGATGGAAGTGGAAGTACAGATGCTCGCTTAAGTTTACAAAGCTAGCTCTTATTGACGAGAAGACTCATATGAAAACTCTCAAAATTCTCGAGTTTCTATGAACTTCGAGCATTGCAGTTTTATGGTCACCCAGCCATGGTTGGACGAAGTTCAACCTTGCCCAGATCTAGCGAGGAGGACTTAACTGGCAAAAAAAATTTAGGATTAAATTATAGATTTAGGACTTTTTGATAATTCTCCTTATATTCTTTGTTTGATACTACATTGAATTTACTTTCAAATGCTTTACTTTTATCGCATTAATTGTGATTGTTTACTTTTCCAATCCTACATGGACATCCTTTACTGGCCTAAAATAATAAAATGATCAAAGATTGCCTGAATCAATGTAAATAACAAATCAATGAAGTTAGGTATCGAAATGGCACTAGTTAGATAATTAGTGTAATCAAATCTTCAGCCATAGATCTTTGGTTGCATTGAAAGTGAGACATGGCTCGCCCCATAAGCTAGTGGTGATGCCAAGTAGTTTAAACTTCATAGATAAATTTTATTCCCACAATAGTTTCCCAATGTCAAGCAAAGTAAGGCTCCAAGGGAACCCGAGCCATTTAGGGACTGTTGGTCCACTTTTTGCATTACCTCTAAACCCTTCATTTCCCCGACATGCCTGTGTAAGTAGGGTCGCGACAGTATTTACTCGTGTGTTGAGAAATCTTTGAAGTGTGACATCAATCATACTTATGCTAAAGTTTAATGTGTTGCTGTCAACTGCACACCTTGCCTAAATGTGTCATTTGATATTTTCCCCCCAAACAGTGAGCCATTACTTCATTGCTTATAGTCGTATTAAGGTGAACCCAGTTTTCCAAAGAATTGGCAACATGGCCATCAATATTCAATAGGGTTCATCCATTCAAATAAAGCAATGACCCACACAAATTCTCTGTACTGCGCGAGAAGGCCACCCAAGTGGTCGCACAATACAAGGAGCTTCTGATATAGCAAGCCGAGCAAACAACAATTTCAGTTCAATTGAGACTCGGCCTAAATCAGTCTTCACCCACTGCCCGTACGTGAACCTCATCCTCTCATCCAACTCTTTAGATTGGACCTCCACGATCTTAGCCATGTTGACCTCGATTCCTCCTGCACTTTCGTGATCCTCATGCTCCGCTTCCTCTCCACCGCATCCCTCCCTGCACCCAACCCTTCGTATTCCCTCACCCAGTAACTGGGTTTGGTGCCTGTCAGCACCAACACCACCAACTCCATCAGAAACATAGACATCAAAACCCTGCACTCCAACCTCACCATAACTTTAGCCTGTTTCGGGTCTCTCTATGATCTCAGCAGCAAAAAGAATCACATTTCTTTGGCAATCAGCGCCGGGACACTGAGCACCTGACCGGAAAGCGAGGCGAGGAGGATCAAGACATGGGTCATGAAGCAGAAGCAAGTGAGCTGTGAATAGAAGCCCACATAAGAGGAGACGAGCAACGTGGACAATACTATGATGAACACAAGGCCGAGCGAAGTTGGGTTATTCTGAGGAGGATTATGGGAGCAAAAGATGCTGCGAAGAGCATAAACAGAATGATGTTCTAGCAAGAGAGCAGGAGATTCGGGAATGAACAAGAACTTCCATAGAAAGCATGTGCCATTATACAGCATTCCTGAAATCAAAGAAGTGATTGTGCAAATGCATTATCAAAGTCATGTATGAAATACACTGTGGACATCGCTTGATAGGATGTTATATTGCCTAATCACCGTTCAAAACAATCTGCCTGGACATGAAATAAATCCCATTGATGGTGACAGGATTTTTTGTTTTCACAGATATCTCGTAGATGATTGAACTTTTAATGAATGTAGAGGAAGAAAATGGATGTGAAAAATGAAGAGCAAACAACTGATGAAGTAGATTGCATATGCTTCACCACTACAATACTTCACTTATGCACGTCAACAACATTGGCGAAATTCTAAGGCTTCAAAAATCATTCTCCACTACACCACTAATCCTCGTCGTTCCTCCCCATATTCCCGCTTCTGCAGCTAAATACGAAATTCAGACGAACAGTATATGCTGCAACTAAATATGAATATCTGCAAAGAAACAATTCAAATCATCAAGCCATTACCATCTCCGATCTGTAGGCAAAAGAATATGATAAAATCTATGACATGGAAAAAATTGAGAAACCAAAAATTGCATAATCAAGTAACTGATGCCAGTCAATAACATGTGGAAAAAAACAATACGAGACCCCACTACCTGAGAATAAGCAACTTCTAAGGCCAGCGTGAACTCTCAGAAACAAAACAAGTTTTTGCTTAGCCATGTTCAAGATTTTCATGTGGAACCGTTGTCCTTTGCACATTAGATGCTAGTAATTCTCATTTCAATGCAGTTCAAAGGAGCCAACCAATAAACATACCATCTCTTCACCAAAGTCCACTAAACAGCATCTGGATAGCTTAAAATGGCTTCCACTCTATCTAGCGATGCTTGCAACCGTCCAGAGTTCATGTTGAATAATGGCTCATCAGTACCAAGACCACTGTTAAATAAAACACACAACTTGAACCACAGAAAAATTTAATAAAAGAGAGTGGCATACATCACGGAAGTGCATGACCCACACTGTAAGATCACTGTATATTATAAATCATCATCCTTTGTACCGGCAGAATTTTTTGATGACATCAAATAGGTGTAGAAATAGAACTTGTATTGGTGTTATAGCTCATTGAGTTTCTTCCAAGAGCAAAATAGTGGAATTGAGAAGTAAGAACTAACCCTGTGATTTCTGGAAAAACGTAATCAGCTCTCCACCCAAATCGAAAATCTACACCTGGACAAAGTCCAAGAGTGGTCTTATTTCTAATTCGAGATACGCCATCTCCACCCAAACAAGTGGTGAGCTTCCATTTCCAACCAATGGCATTTAACTGAAAATTGTGGCCTACACCAACCTGTAATTTTCAAAGCATACCAAGCTGACTCCCCAAAAGCATTTCCAATCATCATTACCCACAGAAGTTTACAGACTTATTGATGATTGAAAAATATTCAGCAACACCAGCACAGAACAGAGGTGAAATCAACGAGGCCTCAAACCTGGAGATTTAAGAATTTTGTGACAGGAATCTTTTTCGAGAGAATGCGCACATCTTGATGTATGGGCTCATAGATAAACTTCCACCGACGATCTGGGGATAGAGGCTTGAACACGAGCTTTGCTTGAAAATCATTCCTTGGAGCATTGTAAAACTGAATCAAAGTGTCAAGTCAATAATGTCATAATGAGGCTTTATTCCATAACTGCATTAACTGAACAAGTAGAGTTAAACCAGGCCTTAGCGGCTCCAACAAAAGTTTTGCTCGATTGTCAATCCTCGTCGCACGATAAGACAGACCCAATGTGTCGAGAACCATGATTCATATTGAGTCATAAATACATACAGAAACATTAAACACATACATTCTCAATTGTTCCGCTTAAGCTGGAGTATGGTGAACGAGGACACAGAAATCAAAATATCCAATGAACTAACATCGCACTCAGAGCTTATAAAAAAACAAAACAGACAACAAGGAAAGGAAATTCTATGTCCATCTACCTCATCATGCGAATGTTACTGTGTATTAGGTCAATAAGGACGAAGTAGCGAACACAAAGCCAAGCCAATCCAACCAATGGATTCACGGAAATTATATCGATTAGCATATGTCAACAGAATCTACGCAAATGACTATAAGGCTACAACATCCTGTGTGACAGATCTTATGCAAGTCTGATTAGCATGCTCATGAAAAGAAAACTCATAAAAGTGCTCTCGTTAATCTACTCAATTTACTGACCAAAAAAAAATCTACTCAACTTCTAAATTTATGAAAACTGTAACAAAACCTTATTTAAAACCCATGAAAGCATGGATTAATATCTGAATGGTTTAACACTCTCCAGATTCTCCCTTAAATGTGGACTGACATATTGACTCAACACAGAGCCCTAAAATGGACTTCTACACACGGAAGCAAACAAGAGGGCCTCGAGTATGTATAACTCACGAAGTTGCACGTCAATCAGGTCAATCTATCTGAAAACTTAAACTAGATGTAAGCATCACTAAAAATCTTTCGACTTCCTAAATTCTCTCAAACATGCATGTTAGAAGAGTAGTTACAAATTTAGCAGCCTGTGCCGCAATCTCTGACATTGATTAAACAGCGAAGTTGTGCCATCCGCACGCTGAAATATCCGGCACTTGTCTTCAAGACCAATGAACGAGTATGCTGTATCAAATTAGACAGGAACCGCATCTAATATGCACACCTGATCAACCCAAGTCAGCAACATAATAACCAAATTTAGAAGGAACAAGAAATTCACAACTCAAATCGACCCGAGCTTCAGATACCATATGTAAATGACCTCAAAACGAAACATTTCATTCATTCCTTCCAAGCCTTTGGCAAGAAAGGTCTGCTTCATCTACCCACAGCTCTCTCAACAAAGTTTAGCCGCTAGATCGCCCTTTTTCATTCATCCAGGCCAATCATAATTGCCAGAGGACAAACTTCAAACACGTGGCATTACAAACGCAAGCAAGAATTCAGAAACAGCAGAAGAGACACCTCCAGATTAACACCGACTCGGAGCCCCTGAATTTCTTTCCGAAACTTGAGGAACAACTCGGAGGGCATCAAATTGACGCTGTACAGCTCGTCCCACGAAGTGGGTTCTTCGCCGGCTGGACCCGTCTCCATGTTCAAGCTCCCAACGCTGCAAAAACCCGGTGAAGAACGGTTCCCTTTTTAACGATACAAGAATCGCCAGCACATTCCACTCAAGACCCAACCCTCAAAATCGAGAATTTAGACACCCAGCACTGATCCGACGCTTCTTCGGAGATGATGCAGCCCATGTGGGGATCAGTTTCTGGGTGTGCCTCGCCATGGGACGAAGCTGCTCTCTGCACCTGTCAAATCGACCTCACAGTTCGCGTCGGAACAAGTGGTAAGAGCCTAAAAGCGTACCTTCGAAACTAGAAAGGCTGGACTCCTTTGGCGCCTATCGAACTGTTTGTTGAATGGCGAATCAAAATTATCGGGTTGAAGGTCTCCGGCTACGAGTATGAACGAATTTCGCTGAAAAAAGGGAAAGTATTTTAATTTATTTCTCTTGGGTCGGAAAAAAGGGGAATTATTTACTCGGCCCAAAAAAATGTTGCTTTCTTTTTCTGTAAATAAAAAAAATATAACATTATTTTTCGACATGTCCATGTACTCAGTAATTGCGGTTTTCAATTGGAACAATGGATTATTAACTACCGAATATGTAGATGGAAGCTATGCCGCATTTCGGGAATAAGATTAATACCATTAAAAACTTTCAAATTGATGACGCGTTACACGTTTAATCTAAATTAATTTCGTCTAAAAGAATATCCCAAACTGGTCTAATCTTACGAAACTTCTCGAACCGGTACCCCTGATCCAAATCCAGTCTCTACGTCATATCCCAAATTGCTGACGAATGGTAGATTTGAGGTGAATGTGTCATAAGTGTCAATTGGAATTTTTCCTAAGACAAAAATTAGTGAGGAAATTGTCTAATCAATCATAAACATAATGTACCGATGACAATTTCGTTCTAAATTTTCAATTTTGTTAATTTAGTCAAAAATCTTTTCACAAAATTTCCATGTAATCTTTCCGTTTAATTTTCATCGGACTAGACCGCCACTTCAATAATTTCTAATGAAAATTGACCGGAAAGATTACATAGGAATTTCACGCAAATGTTTGGAACTATATTGGCAAAATTAAAAAATGTTTAGAACTAAATTAATATCCGTGACAGTAAATTAGGACTGATTAGGTAACTTTCCATTAATTTGAGTAAGTATTAACCCTTCCCAAAATGCATAACACAAATATCACGCCATACCTCTAGAGCTTTTATTAACGACTCTATAAAGGGTTAGTCGCGATTTGGAAGTTCACAGCTAGTCAAAAATCATAGTTATAAAAATGAAAATATTTGTATCTGCAAGATCCAATTTTAGGATAATATTTCTGACTAAACATGAAAATTCTAGCAATGAGATTCTCATCCCTTTAATAGTCTACTTCCTAGGTGAACCCTACATGAAAATCATAGCCTTCTCATCATGAAAGCTTACCATGCCATTTGCTCGTTTACATACAAGTTGAATAAAAAGTTGCCCAATGCCAACGACTCTTTGATACCTCAGAATGAGTTTGTTCAAGTCTCCTAAATGTTGACTCATAAGTAAACTCATCAATGTTTTGATGGTACAAATTGCTGAGTTGCCACAAGTACAATGAGGCGCAGCTCCTCCAGCAAAATCTTCATTAGTTCATTGATCACCAAGGTCCTAAAAGCACAGAACATGCCATTTAGATGCTGGAAAGTACCGGATGCAAGTAACCAGAAAGGCAACTCTAAGTAGGACGAGATGTGAAAGATAAACAGAAATGAGCGAGCTGCTAACATCTGATTACATGAAAGCAAGAAGCACAGTGGCAACAAAGTATCCAGAAAGGCATCTTCAATTAGGATGCGATATGAGAGACAAAAGTTGGCGAAAAGCGAATAGACTTTATTTACATGAATGCAAGAAGCGCGGTAGCTATCAGGCTAACGAACAAGAAACAAAAATATCCTTCTGCAAAGGTGCAATCGACCATCTTCAAGATGCCCCCAGAAGCAAGTGACTAATAGCCCGAATGCAGAGTACTAATCGGCTACGTGACGTTTCACGATCTCTTTACATTATTAAAACCTCCAAGATAAGCTCCTTTTGGCAAATCAACCTGTTCCCTTGTCCTTGCCTTCATGGTGAATTGCCAATGCAGACATGTTAGGCGTTGGAGCAGCCATGGCTCGTAGGTCAGTCAGAGATAGGGACCGGCACAGATTCTGCCATGTAGGTTGTATGGATGTGCCCCAACGCCCTCCGGTATTCTCCCTTGTGGATGTAGCGGCAAGAGAATGCAAGACGGCAATGTAGACATTGTGTTGGAATTATTCGTGTTACTACAAATTGTACTAGGCAATGCACACTAACAGAAGTTATCTAGTCTATTCTTTACCCCGCTCCCACCACCGTTTCTGAAAGTATTGCCATGATTCTGGAAGCTGAAATTACTGTGACCTAGTAAGATTTTGGGTTTCCTGTTGTAGGAATTATCGGGTTTTGCAAGGCCTTTAATGGAGGAAGAGGACGAGGACAAGGCCTCTGCAAGGCTTGGGAAGGACTTTGACTTACCACTATAGAAGTTCGATATGCCTTTCCTGAGAAATCACCAGAAAGAAAGGCTTTTGACCATGAATATGGCTATTTTGAGGTCACGTGCATGAATTTCTTAAGGCATGGCATTGTATTGCACAGAGATCAAAATGGATGCTAGTCGAGCGTTATAGACTCAGATTTTAAGAGCAAATCCGGCGCAAGAT
The DNA here is from genome assembly GCA_024733475.1 of Syzygium grande. NCBI lineage: Eukaryota > Viridiplantae > Streptophyta > Magnoliopsida > Myrtales > Myrtaceae > Syzygium > Syzygium grande. The sequence goes on along the minus strand of JAMXDD010000005.1, from coordinate 40,325,308 downwards.
GATGCAGATCACAATGACTTTCATACCATACGCTCGCATTGGTGGACTCTCAAGGGTTTTGCCATGATGCATGATGCATGTCACGTTTCCAAATACTGCAATATTTGAAAGCTTCTTTTTTCCTCCACTGAAAAAGATTGAACACCATGATGCCGCATTTTTTCTAGATTTACCTTTACAACTAAAGTTCAGAGTTTGGCCCAGACTTTGGAATTTGGATTTGGTAGCTAGATAAAAGTCACTGCCTCTCTTCAAGAAGAGAGAAAAAAAAACGATGGCTCTCACCATCCTAAAAAGCTAAACGTCATGATGTTACACACATCATTCATATATTGTGCATTCCACCTCCTAATCACATACTTAGACATTTAGACCTGCTCAGCTACAGGAAAAACACATTAAAAGCTCCCACCATTATCCAATTTCTCATTGGGATGAACATTATTGGGCTAGTCCAGGAGGTGTAGCCCTAGAATGGCAACTAATTGACCTCTATCAAATGAATTAACCAGTTCACAAATGCATGATGGAGCATCTCTTCAGAAGCTTCCAACAAAGTGAAGGCATGATCACATCATGATAGGATTGGGCATATATGTATGTATGGATGTCTTTTGTCATTTCAAATACCAGCCCAGGGATAGCAGCAGCTTACTCAGGTAAATATTCAAGGCCATGTCGCTTTAAGTTTAAAATGGGTGCTTTGTCGAAGATCAAGCAAAAAAGTTTGGCACACCAAGTTAGAAAGAGATGATACAATCAAAATGAGTAAACATTACTCTATGCAGAAAGCGACGTTACAAGGTTTGTCAAATGATACTGGAATCTTAGATGACAGAACATGCAGATTTTTATATCGGGTATCATGAAGTCCAGCATCAATCACTTAATGCACACACTACGAAACTAGCAAAAGAGGATTTAAGTAGCTTGTGACTGACGACTCTATAGTCAAGCACTTAAAACCTTTCTTCCAGCAAAGGAATGAATTATTATTAACTATGATACCTAGGAACATTTAGCACTGAAAGAAATAATGGGTGGACCGCCCAAGATGGGCTAAACCCGCCCGTGAGCCACAAGGGCCCACGAGGTAGTTATTTCCTATTTGTAATATAAGGCACCCTTTGAATGTAACGTAACAATCATTCATGCAAACACACTCTTTCAAGAAGGACGTCTTCTCTGTTTCTCTTCGAACGCATACTGCACGAAAAGACGATCGAAGAACTTTCAAGCGCAAAGTGGCACTTAATCTGTGACAATACCGGGTATGTTCGTTATGTGATATGCCTGTACGATCGGTGATACAAGTATGATGGTTCTCGGGCATGTTTCCGCACTAATTGAATTCGTTCAGAATATGTTTCGTACGAGACGATCGGGATTAAGTTTTCCCAACATTGGTATCAGAGCCCCGTTTACTTGTTTCCCGATCATGTATGTATAGTCTGAAGTGCATACTGCTTTGTTTTTCTTTTTGGCCTCGTTTTTTGTTCGTTTTTCGTCGCGTCGCCGAACTGTTCATGCATGTTTCGTTTTTGTTTTTTGTCAAAACTTCAATTTTATTGCATAAACGAGAAAGGGCTCGTCGAGACGAGCAAAACGGTGGGCGGCGCGTCGACGGAGGACGCCGGACCCCGCCACCACGCGCCGGCAAGGGCCGACGCGCGGACGGGCGTGGCGCCGTGACGTGCGGCCCGCGACACGTCGCGTCGGTTGCCGCGGGAACCGCCGACGATGACGTCAGGCTGACGTCATCGACCCGACCCGGTTGACCGTTGACCCGACCCGGTTGACCGTTGACCCGACCGGTTGACCGTTGACCCGACCCGGTTGACCGTTGACCCGACCCGGTTTGACCGTTGACCGGTCAAACCCGGTCGGACCGGTCAAACCGGTCGGACCGGTCAACCCGGACCGGTTCAAACCGGCAGAATGACCTTTGTGTCTTCGATCGGCCCGTATGAGCTCATTTTAACTCCGATTTGGGCGTTCTTGGTATCGATGTGCTCGTATCGGAATGCTCTACGTCATGGTATATTCATATTGCATTTTTCCTGCACTTATGAATGTGAAAATGCAGGATAAACTCTATGTACGTGTACTTAGGGGTATATTCTTTTGGCATTTTCACTAGTATTTTTTGAAATACAAGTGTCAGATCATATGTATATGAATGAGCATTCCTTATCTTAATGTATCATGGATTATAAGTAATCCTTTGTTCTGCATTCGTTGCGGGAACAATGGTACATTTGAGACGCACTCCGATAATCCCAAGAACAGCGGCTCAAAAGAAGAAGCTTGAGAATCTAAGAATCAAGCTGGCTCTTTACCGGTGGGATGCTGATGATGACATGATGACACACATCATCAAGGTCAACAAAATGATACAAGATATCATTTGAAGCGGTTTCGTGATGCCTGAGTATGTGATGGTGGGGCCCTCAAATGCACCATTCCTAATGAGTTAGGAAGAATGATTGATAGGGTTTGGGATACCTTAGTAAGTCCGAGCTACAAGATGATTGTGGAGAAATTCATGATTGAGTACATACTGGTCGGGGCAAGAAGGACATCAACCCTTGCATTGAATGGGTCTCGGCGCAATACGTTGCCCGAATCTAGGGGTTTTTCGGGAGTTTCTGTTTATGTTCCAAAGAAAATAAAATTTTCTAAAGAATTTTATGAGTCCTTTCCTGTCTATGTGTTAGATTGGTACACTTGATGTTTTTCCTTTTAGTTTTTGGAATCAATTCTGTACATGTTAACATTTGTAAATGTTATATGATATATATATGGCTATGAATTCTTTGGTGTTTTCTCATTTTATACTGCCATATTATGTGTTATGTTTTATGTGGGAAGTTCTTCAAAGTTAAATAACTTTTGAAGAACCAATTTCATTACATAAATGATTAGGTTAATGGTAATTTCAAATTAGGTTTTTAGACGATGATTGGGAACATAGTGAACTTTCGACTCTAAGACCTTTTGTGAAACTATTCATTAACATGATTATTTTATGTAATCTTGATGCTGATGAAGTACTTAGATAGGCTTTAATAACTCGTGCGTATGTGTCTGAAATGTTCAGATACGATGGCTTCAGCAACTAAAAACATAGTGGCTGAATTAAATAAAGGAGAAAAATTGAATGGCGACAACTATGAGATTTGGAGTCTCAAGATTCAATATGTGCTGGAAGAGCAAGAGGCACTCGAAGCTCTTAACCAGATTATGGAAGAACCCGAGGACGGGACAACTGCCCAACACAAGAGGGATAAAGATGCCTTTGCTGTTTGGAAAAGAAAGAACTCCCTTGCTCGCATTACGTTGCTAAGCAGCATGGACAATGACATCATGCGAGAGTTCGGACGTTTCCAAAACGCTAAAGAGATGTGGGCTGCACTGGCATCAAGATTTGGTCGAACTTCTGTGACCAAACTGAGACAACTCACTATCCGTTTCGACTCATACAAGATGTCTCATGGAAAGACCATGAAACAACATTTGAGGCAGATGTCGAATATGATTAGTGAGCTAAAGGATGCCGGGCACGTACTCACTGATGAACAGCAGGTGCAGGCAGTAATCCGCTCTTTGCCTCAAAGCTGGGAGCATATGAAGATCCATTTGACCCATAATGAGGGTATCAAGACCTTCGAGGATGCTATGCGGCATCTTGAGCTGGAAGAGGATCGCCTCATGGCGGCTAAGCCAGAAACTGATGTTTACTTTGCTGGTTCTAGCTCGCATGGAGTTTCAGGCTCTAAGAGGAAGCACCCTGTTGGGTCAAAGAAGTGGAGAGGCAAAGGGCCAAGTCCTTTAGGGAAGAAGCCGAGGCTCAACCAACGGGAGAAAGGAAAGCGTCCTTTCAAGAAGAACATTTCAAGAGTGAAATGTTTCAACTGTGGCAAGAAGGGTCACTTTGCTCGCGACTGTGGCGAGCCAAAGAAGGTAGAAACCCTTAGCATTAATGAAAATGCTACTTATGTGTCTAGTTCAGTGTTTCTAACCGAATCTAATCCTTTGTGGACTGTAGACTCGGGAGCCACAGACCATGTAGCGAAGGACAGAGAAGCTTTCGTGGAGTTCCGACGAGTTCCACAAGGAACGAAGTGGATATACGTGGGGAACAATTCAAGAGTGGAGGTCAGAGGCATTGGCACCTGTCAACTACTTATGCGCGGTGGACGCACATTGTTCCTACATGATGTGCTATTTGCTCCAGAGATTCGTCGAAACTTAGTTTCCGTGTTGGTTTTAGTTAGACTTGGTTTTAGTGTAAACTTCCATAACAATGGTGTAGACTTGTGTTTAGGAACAAGTTATTATGGTTCCGGATATTTTTTAGATGGTTTCATTGTATTAGATATTGACTATTATGAAGTTAATGTTAGTTATTCCTTATTTACATCATCTGATTCTTATGAGAATGATGTGAACGTGTGGCATGCTAGACTTGGTCATATTGGCCAACAAAGAATGAATAGATTGGCTAAAGATGGCTTATTGGGCAATATTAAAAAGGTTGATTTGCCCATATGTAAGCATTGCCTAGAAGGAAAAACAACGCGGAAACCATTTGGAAAAGGAACAAGAGCTGAATTTCCTTTGCAGTTAATCCATACTGACATCTGTGGTCCAATGAATATAAAAGAAAGGCACGGGTCTGTTTATTTCATCACATTCATTGATGATTATACTCGATTCGGACATGTCGATTTGATTTCTCATAAGTCCGAAGCCTTTAAATTGCTTTAAAAGATTTATGAGCTTAGTGGAAAATCAATTAGACAAGAAAATAAAAGCATTAAGATCCGATCGAGGTCGAGAATATCTGTCTCGATCGGGGTTCAGAAATTTATGTGATGAAAAGGGAATAGAAAGACAACCGACTATTCCATATACTCCTCAACAAAATGGTGTTATGGAAAGAAGAAACAGAACTCTAATGGAAATGGTTAGATCAATGATGGCACATGCTAACTTGCCAATCACCTTTTGGGGTGATGCTTTGTTATTCTTTGCCTACATACTTAACCGTGTGCCTTCTAAATCAGTTGCTTCTACTCCATATGAGTTATGGACAGGCAGAAAGACCTGATTTAAGCTTTCTAAAACCTGAGGTTGTGCTGCCTATACTCGTAAGTCTTCTCACAAGTATGGAAAATTAGGCCCAAGAGGCAAAAAGAGTATTTTTATAAGATACTCAGAGCACTCAAAGGGATATGTATTTATAGGTGAGCAAGAAAGCGGAAGTATAACTGAATTTGAATCACGGGATGTCACATTCTTAGAGAATGAATTTCCTAAAAAGGGCGAGGTAGGTGGTGATTACTCACTATACGAATCTGTGGATCGTGATAGTGAAGTTAGTGGGAGCATTGTGACAAATGGAGAGTTGAATGCAACCCAGTCTCAATTACAACCACTTAAAAAGACGACACCACCATTATCTCATTCGAGTGGGAGCGCAATAGAACGTGGTGAATCATCAGGAGCACAGAATTCCATACGACAGTCGAGTCGTAATAGGATTCCCCGTAGACGTTTTGACATTGAAGGAGAAGCCTTCATGATCGCCCCACAAGATGAAGATGAGCCGAAGAATGTGAACGATGCTCTAAAGTGCCCTGATAAGGAAGAATGGATACATGCAATGGAAGAGAAATGGAGTCATTGACATCAAACCAAGTTTGGGAATTGGTTGATCTTCCAAAAGGACGCAAAGCCATTGGGAACAAGTGGGTTCTCAAAATAAAGCGTAAGGCTGATGGCTCAATAGAGAGGTATAAGGCTCGCCTTTGTGGCGAAAAGGATATAATCAACAGGAAGGAGTTGACTTTGAAGAAACTTTTTTTCTCCGTGGTTAGATTTACCTCCATTCGCCTTATTCGCAATAGTAGCTAGTATGGATCTAGAATTACATCAAATGGATGTAAAGACTGCATTCCTCAATGGAGAATTAGAGGAAGAAATTTACATGGAGCAACCTATTGGCTTCATTACAAAAGGCCAGGAGCATAAAGTGTGTCGACTATTGAGGTCGATATATGGCCTTAAGCAGTCTTCAAGACAATGGTATATACGTTTTCACAATGCAATAATGGCATATGATTTTGCTATGATTAGTGAAGACAATTGTGTATATATCAAAAGATCCAAAGATCAATTTGTGATCTTATCATTATATGTTGATGATATACTAATTGCCGGAAGCAGTATGGAGTTGGTTAATACAGTCAAGAATTGGTTATCTTCCAATTTTGAGATGAAAGATATGGGTGAAGCTGCATACATTCTTGGAATAAAGATTTCAAGAGATCGCTCAAAGAAATCCTTATCTCTCTCACAAGAGATGTATGTGAATAAAATCCTTGAGCGATTTCAGTATGCAAGACTGTAAATCAATAGATACTCCTATTGCAAAAAGGGGAAGCATTAAGCGACAGAATGTGTCCTAAGACTTCACAAGAAAAGGAGCAAATGGAACAAGTTCCATATGCTAGTGTTGTCGGAAGCTTGATGTACGCTATGATGTGTACAAGACCTGACATTTGTTATGCAGTTGGAATGGTAAGTAGATACCAATCCAATCCAGGTCAAGCACATTGGATCGCCGTCAAAAGGATCCTGAGATATCTAAAGGGAAGTGCCGACTACGTGCTGACTTATCAAGGAAGTGATCTACACCTTGAAGGCTATACTGATGCTGACTCGGGAGGAGATTTAAAAGAAAGGAAATCTACTTCTGGATACGTTTTCTTACTGAATAATGGTGCCATATCTTGGAGCAGTAAGAAACAACAGTGCGTAGCCTTATCTACAATGGAAGCCGAGTTCGTGGCTCTATCAGCAGCGGCACAAGAAGCTGTTTGGCTTAGAAGGTTTTTGGATCACTTAGGTGTAACTGAGAATGCTGCAAACCCAGTATTGGTCTATTGTGATAGCCAGGCAGCAATAGCGTACACTAAGGATCCCAAGTACCATGGAAAGACCAAACATATAGATATCAAATATAACTATGTCAAGGACATGGTTGCACGAAAGGAAGTGAACGTGAAGTACATATCTACACAAAGGATGATAGCGGATCCTATGACGAAGCCGATTCCTAGAGAAGTTTTCCATGGTCATGTGAGATCTCTAGGACTGTGTAGAATATGATGTACTGAATATTGTAATTTTCCCAGAATGTTCAATATTAATGAAGTTTGTTATTATCAATGCCTATAAGTTAGTATGGCGTTTGTGAATGTCGATCTTTGAGTGCATTATATTGAAAAGGTATGTCGGACAGATGAGAGATTAGCCCACTCACACGGGTAATCGCCTCTACTCACTATGTGATGAATAGAGATGAGACAGTTTTAAGCTTGTTATCTAGGTGATAATTGAGAGCTCAAGCTTGAAGCATGGACGTCGCCTTAACAGAATGTTAAGATGAGGACATATAGATTATTATGTCCGAAAGTGAAATGACCCACATATTTCACTTTACCTGTTTTTAAATGCCGGATGTGAGTTTCGATTGATGATTATGAATAGAGTAGATGTGTGAACTCAAGTTGGACATTGAGTATGTCTAAACTATCATCATCATGCGGTATTGAGAGTAAAGACATACGCTCTAAGGGAAAAGGAGAGAATACCGTGTCGTATTTCATATTACGTATGCATGGGACGACCGATAAGAGTTGACAAAAATTATGATCTCAATTTTTTTAAGTCGTGTGAGACTCTTGAGGAAAATAGTTTTTTCTCATTTAAAGTGCCATTACGACTCTTACTTATTCTCAAAATTTCTATTCAGTGTTTGCTATCTTAGGATGTTGCCGATGATCATGATAATTCGGTCTAACGGGGCATTTTAGAAAAGCGAGTTGGATTGAAATGGAGAGGTTTAAGGAAAGAGGAAGATCAATTTAATTTATGATGTCACATTCTATATTTATATTCACAGATCGACCAATTATGATTTTGAGTAAATCATAGTTGTGAATAAAATATATGAGATCTTTGAAAGAGATCAAGAGAGATAAAAATGTGGCCGATTGATCTAGGGAACCGCATACTAATTCTACTACGGATAATGCCCAAATTTGAGCTGTTATATATTCCTAACAGATGTATAACAACGAGCTCTCGTAGTATCTTTGGTCGCACGGATTATTTGCCAATATGAACTTTGCAAGGAAGAGAATTGTATTTAGCCCATCATGGGCGAGTGGGAGATGAAAGAAATAATGGGTGGACCGCCCAAGATGGGCCAAACCCGCCCGTGAGCCACAAGGGCCCACGAGGTAGTTATTTCCCTATTTGTAATATAAGGCACCCTTTGGAATGTAACGTAACATTTTTTCATGCAAACACACTCTTTCAAAGAAGGACGTCTTCTCTGTTTCTCTTTCGAACGCATACTGCACGAAAGACGATCGAAGAACTTTCAAGCGCAAAGTGGCGCTTAATCTGTGACAATACCGGGTATGTTCGTTATGTGATATGCCTGTACGATCGGTGATACAAGTATGATGGTTCTCGGGCATGTTTCCGCACTAATCGAATTCGTTCAGAATATGTTTCGTACGAGACGATCGGGATTAAGTTTTCCCAACAAGCACAGATTCAATTCAGAAGATAACATTAGCATATCATAGCCTCTTTTGATACTCAATATCACAAGAAGACCAGAAATTCTCTAAGTATTTTCCATGAAAAGGCTCAGTAAAACCGCCTACTTAGTAACCATCTCAAAAGAAGTTCAATCCCAGCAGTATACGTCCAATTCTGGGGGGCAACCATATATTCGTATTTTACCAATCAGGACTGCTCAAAGAGTGGATGTGCAAGAAGAATGTATAATCAAAACAACACATTTTATTTCAAGAGTATAAGCTGCATGAGCTCACTTATTACAATGTCAAACCACCTTATTTCAAAGACATTGAACTTTCCCAAGAATTGGTCCTAGGAGGAAACTTATTGCCCTGAGAATCAGTTGCCCAGTCTCCAGTGGATCGGATCGACATCTTGCTTAATTCTTCGAACCTTCTCTTATGAAGTTTTAGATCCTCCAGGGAGAGCTACTCGACTGGTACCTCCCACCAATCTTTGATTGACATTTCTCTACCTCTGGCCAGAGTTCGACCCCGTGCTTTCTTGCAGCTCTCATTTTCGTTCTCCAATTCCGGTTCTGTTCGCATAGCTCGCGTAGGTTGACCCTAGGTTCGTCTTGAGATTGCCTAAGAGCACGAAAAGCCGATGTGCCAGTATCTTCAACCCGGCCGATAGTCTTAAAATCATGAGATCGATTTTTCAGAGCAGTCCTCTTCTAAGTTTTGTCCATAATCGTAATATATGTGAGATTGTCTTGTATTACTCTCGCACATGATTGAGTGGGGATTAGCCGCGGTTTACAGGGCCGCAACACCAATTGAATCGACCCACGTTTCGTTCTACAATTGGTCAATTGGTTTTCATGTATAGCATATTCAAGATATGAAATCCTAAATTATTAAACTTTCCTATCTTTAGATAAACATTCGATCTTTCATCTTGATTGTTTTATATTTCTTCACCAATTATGATCATGCCTGAAAATTAGCCAGAGAATTAAATTAGATTTTGTTCCTTGAATTTGACAATACTAATTTCAGTTATCGAATTGATTTGTTTGTTTTTTTTTAAACTTGATCGACGAACTTATTTAATCTTCAATAGGTCCAAAAATGGTCCAATTTCCAGCCATTTTTCTTTGTATGCACTCAAGAGGGAAGAGAATATTCACTGTGACGATATCATTTTTTACTCCCAACTGTGATGTTAGGGATATTTCCACTGGTTTTTTCGTCAAATGGAGCTTTAAATCTGTCCGCAGCTTGTGATTTTGTTAGATGCAGAGGTGTGACAGTTGCTTATCACTTGATTGTTACGACTCCTAAATACCAACTGCGCACACATTTTTATAGAGTTAATACCATGAAAAACTCTAAATCGGTATACATATAACAAATCTACCTCAAACTAATTTTTTGACCACCAAAAACCTCAAACTGGTACATTTGTGAAAAATTTACCCTTCTTTAATTACCGTTAAATTGGATTAATACCACGAAAAAATCATAAAACTGATATACTTATGCCAAATAGAGGGTAAAACCCAAAATTGGTACACACATCAACTGTCATAGATCATCCAACTCAACAATTTGACAGTAAAATTTAACGGAAATTAACGGAGAGTAAATTTGTCACATGTTCTAATTTTGGGTTTTTGTGATAAAAAGTTAGTTTGAAATAATTTATCATAAATGTACCAATTTAAAGTTTTTTTGTAATATTAACTCATTTATTTTATGCTCATTTTATTAAGGGCTACTCACATTGAGAGAGTGTTTCCTTTTGGCTGCTTTACTTTAGTGTCGAGCTACCCAAAATGTTCGGTTTGGAACTATAGCAGGCTAAAAGTCCTTATCCAAACCGCCCATGATTTAAAAAATATTAACTTTCTACTAAAAAATACTTAGGCCCGAGGGAGTTATGTAAGTGACCTAAGCTTAAGAAGGAAATTATTTTAACTAGGCCTGTCAAATTTGTGCTTAGTTGGCTCGAATGAGCTTTAATGCATTGCCAGACTCGCGATCATGCCTTCTTTAGTGTGTGCTCTACTAAGTAGCTGGAATCCTTTGCCGTAAGGAAGAGAATCGAACCACTTTAGAATATATTCAACATGATGGAATCCTTTGCCGTAAGAGGAAGTGTTTGAACATTATTTTGCAATTGTGGGCATAAGGGGTAATTTATTTGTATCATGCACACTCATATTACTTCAATGGGAGATGCTTACCAATGGTAACTTGCCATCCTTAAAAAAACCAAATTTTTCTTTAAAGGCGCATAACTACAAGATGAATTAATCATACTTCCAACTAAAAGTTGCATAAGACCAGAGTCATTTCTAGTAAATAAATGACAAGCATATAGCCAACCAAACCTGCCACTACTTGACTAATTTGACTTGCCACATTTATGTTCTTCATATATCCATATACGTACGTACGTACATATGTGTCAGATGAACTGTGAGAAGGTTGATTATCTCGTATATTTTCTTTAATTGCATCTTTTAAGTTACATATTTTCAAAAAGAGACAACATTTTATCTTGACCACCAAACAGCATATAGTTTGGAAGATCAAGCAAAAGTACTTGAACTTTTGTCCATTTCATGATTTGTTTTTTGTTAAATCAAGTACATCAACTTTTCCAATGTGCTCAACGCGAGGCCTCCGTTAAAATCGTAGGCAAAAAATGCCGACGTGCTAAAAGTCCTCGTCCATAATCCGCAATGATTGTAAATATGTTAAATTTTTATTCATAATTAGTACTACGCAAGCCCAAGAGGGCTACATAGGCGGGCTCCGCCTTAAGAAGGAAATTAATTTCCGAAGGTAGCCTGATTTGTGCTTCGGACCTTGTTAGCTCGATCAGCTTTAATGGATTGCCACGCCTATCATAAAGTCTACTTTAATGTGTCCTTGATAAGTGTTTCTAATGCTTTGCCATAAGGACATGATTTTACCTCTCTGAACATGCACATTCAAATTTACTTTAATTGCAGGTAGTTTAACATGGTAACTTGACATCCTTAAAAGGACATTTTTCTTTAGAGGCAAATAATTAATCATATTTTCAGCCAAAAGTTATATAGGACCCCAGCCATTTCTAGTAAATAAAATGGTAAGCAGCTGGACAACAAAAGCTACCATATATGAGTCATTTGACCCACAAAATGTATGTATTTCCATATATTGGTGTATTATCAATCAGGTTGCTCAAAAGTGGATGTGCAAGAAGAATGTATAATCAAGCAACACACTTTTCTATTTCAAGATCATAAGCTGCATGAGCTCACTTATTACAATATCAAACCACCTTATTATAAAGACATTGAACTTTCCTAGGAATCAGTGCTAGGAGGATGGTCAGAATTGTTGCCCTGAGAATCAGTCGCCCGGTCTCCAATGGATTGGATCAGCATCTCGCTTAGTTCTTCGAACCTTCCCTGGTGAAGTTTTAGCTCCTCCAGGGAGAGCTGCTCGACCGGTACCTCCCACCAGCCTTTGGTCGGACATTTCTCTATCTCCCGCTGGAGTTCGGCCCCGCGCTTCCTCGCGGCTTTTATCTTCTTCTCCAATTCCAAGTTCTGCTTGGATAGCTCGCGCAGCCTGGCCACAGATTCGTCTTGGGATTGCCTAAGAGCACGAGAAGCCGATGCGTCTGGATCTTTGACCCGGCCGGTAGCCTTAAAATCACGAGAGCGATTTTTCGGCGCAGCCTTCTTCTCGGTTTTGTCCATAGCCGTAATATACGTGAGATTGTCTTGTATTACTCTCGCACTCGCACGTGATTGAGTGTGAATTAGCTGCAATTTATAGGGCCATGACACCAATGACATCGATCCACGTCTCGTTCTGCCATTGGTCAATTAAATTTTCCATGTATAGCATATTCAAGATAAGAAAAATCCTACATTATTAAACTATCCTATTTTTAGATAAATATTCAATCCTTCATCTTGCTTATTTTATATTTCTTCACCAATTATGACCATGCGTAAAAATTATTCATGAACATATCTATTTTTAACTGGTCCCAATGATACAATTTTCTTGGTACGCACTCTAAAGGGGATTGGAAGAGCATATTTGTGTGAAAAAATTACATTTTATTGCAAATAAAATGTAACGTCCGAGACTAATATCCTTATATGCGAAAATCAGATAAATATGAATCTATACTATCAATAAGAGATCATGTCACAAGTGATCGTTGTATTTTTACCTGAAATTCAAGATTGTAATTTTATATTTTCTTTTTCAAAATAGTTCTTGTACTTTTTAAAATAAATCCATTGTTCGTCCTCCCCCTCTCATCTAAACATCAATTGATTTTCATTGTAGCGTAATTTATTTGGAACTTATGAGTGTGCTTGTTTCTATGAAAATAGTTTCCATAAATTTGTTTTTCAGACTTTCACACATTTAGTTTACCAAAAATAATTAGTCAATCGTAAACCATTTACGATCACAATAAATATTCCCGCTTAAAATCAAGAAAATGAATTCCCTATTCTTAAAAGGGAAAATCATTGTGCGAAGAATGAAAGTTTTTATTCACTTTTCTTCATTAAGGCTCGTTGACGTCTGAAATTTTGCCGACAAATTGAACACGCATCTTTGTAAATATAAATGAATAGATAAAATAAATAAATAAATGGTCAATAAAAAGTGATGAACGAATAAAAACAACCACCATAGAAAAAGGCCTCAGTCCGATTTGATTGTGTTTCGAATACTCAGTCCAGCCCATTGGACTGATCGGACTAGTTAGTCAAAGCCCATCAATTTTGATCAAATTTGCCCAATTCAATTGGGCCCCAAACTAAGCCCATTACTCAAGATATTCATGTTGATTGACTTATCTCGGCCCAATATCCAGCAGTTAGCTCGGCCCACACTCGCCTCACTCTCCTTCCGCCCTTTCTCTCTCCTCTCCTCGAATTCGAAAGACTGCTTTAGAAGAGAAGCTGGGTTCGAGAAGTTTCTAGATCTTTCTTCTCCGACCGTCGAAATGTTGCCTGCCTCCTCTGGTTGTCATTGACCATCCGTCTTGGGGAAGGCATATCTCGTTTTCGACTTCTCTCTATCGCCTTTGGTGGCTAAAGAACCATCGTTGTCGTCTATCTCTATCGTTCCTAAGAAGCTTCGTTTGGCCCTATTTCATGGCTGAGAAACTTGAAGAGCTGCTTTCTCACTTAAGATTCCTTTGCAAGCTCCGATTTCCATCAATGGAACATTCAGAAGCTGCCTTCTCTCTTTCAATTGCTGACCATAGCTTCGACCGACTTCATTATCAAGTCTTTGTGCTTCAATCGGCTTCATTATCAAGTCTTTGTGTTTTGTTCTATGTTTTTTTTTTTGTGCGATCATATGGTATTCCATAATTCTCGCTAATGAGTATAAAGAAAATAAAGAATTGCGTTGATGAAGCGTTGCTTTCCATTGATATGTTGCACAGTATAAATATAGATATCATCACCTATAATTATGGTAGAAGTTGAAGATAAAATATACAATTTGACTTACAAGTAAATTGAATAAAAGACTAATACAAAAAGATTTCCAAATTATCAACTCATGGATACTCTACTTGATATGTTATCTTTATGCTGATTTGCAAAATATTCTACATTGTAACCATTCTGATTTTTTACTTTTTGATTTGTTACTTCAATACTCCCCTTCAAACTGGTCACTAGGAAGGACCAAAGACTGAGTTTGATTCGTAGACCGACAAAGCTATCTCAAGTCAATGGTTTCGTGGAAATATCAATAATTTGTGAGGAAGACAGAATATAGCGAGTTACAATAAAACCAAGAGGAACCTTTTCCTGAACAAAATGATAATCAATCTCAATGTGCTTTCTACGAGCATGAAAAATTGGATTAGTTGTGAAATGTAATGCTGACATATAATTCGAGAAAAGTAACGAAGATTGATGTTGGCAGATCCCAATGTCAAGCAGTCAGTATGTATATAATCCAAGTTAGTTCAGCAGTTACGGAACCAAGAGCCCGATATCCAACTTCAACCGTGGAGTGGGCCACGGTAAGTTGTTTCTTGGCACACCATGAAATAAATTTTGAGCCAAGAAAAGTACAATAACCAGTGGTAGAACATCGGGTGAGTTTGCACCTAGCCCAGTCTGCATCGGCAAAGCCAAATAAATGGAGAGAATGTGGCTTGTGTAACTACCGAACTAAAAGTTTCTAGGAAGTCAACGTCCTTTTATTGATGAAAGCCTTTTGCAACAAGTTGGGCTTTCAATCAATCAAGTGAACCATTGGCATGTAGCTTTGTCTTGCACACTAATTTACATCCAACCACATTCATCGAGGGATGAAGGAGAACTAGTACCCATGTTTCGTTAATTGCAAGAGCATCCAACTCCTCAAGCATAGCGGCTATCCAACCAGGGTGTTTTAAGGGCTAAATGGACAGTGCATGGTTCAAGTGGGATAAATGATACTACTATATTGACATACATGGTGTTTGGCTCCAAGATCCCTACCTTAGAATGTGTAACTATGGGATGCATTGAGGATGCAGAAGCTTCAGATTGAGGCTGAATTAAAGATTCACTCTATGCTAGTTGTGCCACATAATTAGAGAGAGTAGTAGGTGAAAAATTTGAGTCCCGTTCTATCTTAGCAAATAGACGTGCGCATTCACTTGTAGAATCAAAATCTGTTGGTGAAATACCATTTTGACCAACTTCTGGACGAGGTCGAGTCTTAGTCAAATGATCACCCAGAAGCTTTTGTTTGTGATGAACTTAAAGTTGAATTCTAATGCAATAGCTCCCCCTTAGTCACAGCAATAACTTGAGAAGAAGAGGCGAAAAGAAATAATGCCCATAAAAAACACGTTGAGATATATAAACACAATTGGTAGATTGATAAAGACAATGATATCATTTGTGCTTTTCACTGTATCCCAAAAATACGCACGGCAAAGAGCGTTGGTTAAATTTGTTCGTCATGTAGTTGCATAAATATAAATAACGACGAGAGCCAAACACTCAGAGTAATGAGTAATCAGAGTCCTTCTTGAATAAGAGTGAATATGGACTTCAATTGCCAAAAGTAGCCAAAAGTAGCCAAAAGTAGTTGAAGGAAGCCGCTTCCACCCAATAGTTGAGTGGCATAGATGCCTCAAATAATATAGCAAGCCCAAGTTCAACAATATGTCAATGTTTCCTCTCGGCAACATTGTTTTGCTATAGTGTACTTGGACAAGAGAGTTGTTGTATACCGCATTCACGAAGATGTGCGAGAAAATTATTGCTCATGAATTCACCTCCTCCGTTAGATTAAAAAACTTTAATTTTCCTATCAAGCTGATTTTCAACTAATTTCTAAAAGATAAAAATAGGGTTAATATCACGAAAAACCTTAAACTAATATACTTGTGACAAATTTACCCCAAACTATTTTTTTTACTACAAAAAATCCCAAACTAATACACGTGTGATAATTTTACTCCGAACTATTTTTTTGATCACCAAAAACCCCAAACTGGTACACTTGCGACAATTTTACCCCAACCTAATTTTTTAATATTATTTTTTCCGAATTTTTATTATTTTTTCTTTTCTTTTTTCCTTTCCTTTTCTTTTTTTTTTTCTCCATCTTCTTTATCTTCAACCTATGGCCGGTCGCCGGTCCGGTGACCGGCCAAAGGTGAGGGCCGGCAAGGTCGGCCCTATCGACCGTTGGCAGGCGGACCTCGCCGTTGCTAGGCGAGGCCCACCTCGCCGACAATTGGCGAGGTCGGCCTTGCCCACCCCTGGCGACATTCAACCTCGCCAGTTGCCAGCGAGGGGTCGTTCTTGTCAGCGACGGCGAAATCCCAATCGTTTCGTCCGGCGATCTTGAAGTTGCATCGCTCTAAGCGCGAAGCGTTTCTCTCTCGATTTTCCCTTCCCCGATAGGAGGACCGGAGCCATGGCCGGCGTTCTCTATCAAGTGCGGCACCCTCTTGAAGTCTGTGGAGGAAGCTCAAGGGCACGCCGAGCTCACCTCTCACTCCAACTTCTCCGAGTCCACTGAGGCCGTCCTCAATCTCGTTTGCAACTCCTGCAGGAAGCCTTGCCAATCCAAGATGGTACGCCGAATCCCCCCCTTTTGTGGCGTTCTGATATGTTGCGTTGGCCATTGATTTGGTTTTTGAGAGATGGCGAGATTGGCCTCGCTAGCGGCCGGCGAAGCCGAGCCTCGCTAGCGACGGCAAGGATGACCTCTCGTTGGCAACTGGTGAGGTCGAACCTTGCCAGGGGTGGGCAAGGCCGACCTTGTCATTTGCTGGTGAGGTCAGCCTTGCCCAGCAACGGTGAGGTTGGCCTCGCCAGCGACCGGCGGGGCCGACCTTGTTTGCTCCCATCTCTGGTCGGTTGCCGGACTGGCAACCGGCCATAGGTTGAAGATAAAGACGATGAAGGGAAAAAAAAAGGAAAGGAAAAAGAAAAGAAAAGAAAAAATAAAAAAATAATATTAAAAAATTAAGTCAGGGTAAAATTGTTGCAGGTGTACTAGTTTAAGGTTTTTTATGTTCAAAAAAATAGTTCGGGGTAAAATTGTTACAAATGTACCAGTTTGGGATTTTTTATGGTAAAAAAAATAATTCGAGGTAAAATTATCGCAAGTATACCAGTTTGGGGTTTTTTGTAGTAAAAAAAATGGTTTTTGGTAAATTTGTCACAAATGTATCAATTTAGGGTTTTTCGAGGTATTAACCCATAAAAATATCTCAAAAAAATTTGACTTTCGTTTCAATGGATACAACCAACATTATAAAGAGAAATCATCAATAAATACAACATAATATCGAAATTTTTGCACATAAGGATTTGGGCTCGGTCCCTAAAGATCACAATATATTTGCTCCAATGGATGGGAACATCAAGATTCAGATAAAGAAAATGGTAATCTTGAACTTTTACTAATCTAACAACTTGTACATAAAGTGCCACTTGATTTATTTACTAAAATCAAATCATCAAGATTGGAAAAGTTGTAAAATATGACTATTTGGATGGCCTAATCGGCGATGCCACGTAAGTTCATCAACAACCTTGTTTCTCTGGGAAAATAATGCCATGGGATGCAGGTCCTTATTAGCATGTAATCCTTGATGATTAGTTCCTGTCAGCAATACCCGATGTATCCTAGAGTCCTTGATAGAAGAACAAGAGGCATCAAACTCAAAATAGCAAGGATAATCTCTTGTCAATTGAGAAACAGATAATAGATTTTTTTAATTTATGGAATGACCATAACATTATTACGTGAAAACTTACCAGTCTCATTGCCAAGTTGACCAATCCCAACATGAGTAATCGGCAATGATATACCATTTCTAACTACCACATTATCATGGTCATGGTAAGGAACTACGTTCACAAGATTGCCTAGATTATTAGTCATATGAGTATAGCACCGGTGTTCGAATGCCATACTTCATCTTGTGAGTTTGAGATATGAAGAGCAGCTAAGCTGCTAGGTATATTAATACTTCGATAACTATTGTCAAAACGTACTAGTAATTCAATGCATCATGCCCCTTCTTCTTATGGATATGGCGGATAAGAGACGACAACCCTAAGTTTGAATTTGGCAGTGCACCAACAATTTTGATTTGCTGAGTAGTATAGCAATTTCCTGAAAAAGTGCCGACCATTCTGTTTGGTCTGAGAAAATTTGCGACCCCTAGAATTAAATGTGACTCCTCTACTCCTTCCTATGGGGTTGTTTTTGTAGCCAACATTGCGTCGCTACGAGATAAACGCCATTTGAACTATTTGGGAGCATGGTTGAAGTGCAGTTGTTTCATAACTCATAATTTTAACGTTGTGCAACCACTTCAGTATGAGATAGAAGAGGATGCCTAAACATAGTCGTTTTGAATGACTCATAGCTATCATCAAGTCCTTCAAATAATCTAAAGACTTTATTAGCATGAGGACCAATAGAATGCAATTGATCGCAAATAGATTTAAAGTCACAAAGATAAATAGATAAAGGATTATTTTCTTTCTTGATGTGTTGAAGTTGTCAAAGGAGGTCAAGTTCCCGGGTCACCGAATCATGCTTAAAATGATCGGTGAGAGCCTTCCACACTCGTACTGTTGCTTGAAGTTTAATGGCATGTCCGAAAACCTTTGCTGAGAATGTGCCCACGATTATAATAATAATAATAATTGGAAAAAGATTAGGAAAATAGGTTTTGATAGTTAGATCTTAGTATTAGATTTAGCTTAGTTTCATTTAGTTTTTTTTTTTTGATAACCCAGGGAACCCCCGCACGGCCGACAGCCGGGGAGTAAACCCTGGAGGCGACACGTGCTAGCCACTACACACGTGCCACCGGTTAAGTCACCCTACGGCCCCCGGGATTCGAACACTCAACTTTTTGCGAGAGGAAGAGTGCGCGCTCCAGCAGCGCCACCCAGGCGGGTGGTAGTTTCATTTAGTTAGTACAAACATATTTTAGAAAATAAAATGGTAATCTCTAGTTTAATTTATGATTAAAAAGATTAATATATTAGAAATAAACTTATGGTCAATACCATGAAAAAATTTCAAACTAGTACATCTATGACAAATTTACTCCAAACTAATTTTTTAACCACAAAAAATCTCAAACTAATGCCCTCATGACAAATTTATTCTCATTAGTTTCCGTTAAATTTTACTGTCAATTGCTGAGTTGGATGACGCATGAGAGTTGATGGGTAATCAATTTGAGATTTTATCCTCTGTTTGTCACAGGTGTATTAAAAATTTATGATTTTTCGTGATATTAATCCAATTTAACGTAAACTAACATGGGGTATATTTGTCATAAGTGTAGCGATTTGAGGTTTTTGGAGATCAAAAAATTAGTTTGGGGTAAATTTGTCACAAGTCTACCAGTTTGCGATTTTTGGTAGTCAAAAAATTCATTTTGGATAAATTTGTGATAAGTGTTCCAATTTTAGATTTTTCATGATATTAACCCATAAAATTATGGACCAAAAACTTCTCTCATACAAGAGAAAGTAAAGTGGATATTGACCTAGAGTTGGAAAATGAAGAAACTCACAATCTTTAGATCAAATATTGGAGTTTGCATGTTAATTCTTGATTCTAGATGAACGATTGACTCGTTGTTCTTTGAGCACTTGCTGCTACGCAAGTAGCTCCTTGTGACTCAATTTAGCCTAATGTATAATATGAAGACAGTTATCTGTACTAGAACCAACAATGGAGTGTTGAGTTCAGGTACTACTTGGATCATTGTGAGGGAAAGAAGTAATGAAGCTGATCTAATTTTCTCGTCCGTTTGTTGCTTGAGTTGGGAGCCATTGCTAGAAAGGCGAGAGGACTATTGTAATATATTAATCGATTAAACAGATTTTAGAGTAATCCGTGAGATCAAAATCATTTTTCAAATAAAATCTACCCACGTGAAAACATCTTTTGTCACACTTTTTGATATACAACCAAATAAATAAAAATCAATCATTTTTCTCAAAAATAATGTTCACAAAAAGTATTTTTCTTTATCATGAAATTTTATCCAAACAAACACACCATATTAAGAAAATGTCTGATTTTCATAGAAGGCCCAATCCTTGAGTTTTTATACTTAGTGAGACCACACACATATAGAATGAGCATATTAAAAAAATATAAAGAGCATGTTAAGAAGTCTAATCCATAAGTTATAAGCTTAAACCTATGGAGATAGAGAGGTGAAGAGAGATTGAGTATTAATAAAAAATGATCGTAGCATATTTGAATACTTTATATCAGATAGTTCGATTACTTGTGTCTCGAACACTTTTTAACAAGATCCTTTTATCAAATATTAAATGATAACATCTCATACACTATATTTTTCCCCTTTTATGCTGGGTTGGGTATTTTTTTTTACGAAATCATGGGTTGGGTTTTGTGTTTTGGTCGAAAAATCGTGGGTTGGGTTGAAATGTGAATATAGTAGTAACACAATTTTATCTTTTACCCAACACAAGAAGGGTCTAATTAAAAAAAAAAATAAAGCACTAATTTTACCTTGAATGTCAATTTTGGTCCGAATTTTTTTATATCATAAAAATTCATCAACTTTCACTTGAGTCTCAAATCTTATCTAAATAATTTGAAAATTTTACATCACAATAGGTCAAATTTGAGTCGTGAATAAAAGTCAATATTTTATATGGAGATAAAAATGGTTTAGAACTCAAAATAAAGTTAGTGCTTTTTTTGTGAAATTAGAAAAAAAAATGGGCAAACTGTAAACCCCACTCACATTCTCTCGCTTGCCTCCTCTTCCTCTGCTTCTTCTCGCCCGTGGCCGGAGTGAAACGACGGGCTGCCGCTCCAAAACCCACCGACCCCCCTGCGAGCTCTTCTCACTTTCCCTACACACCCTCTTCTTCTTCTTCTTCTTCTTCTGCACCTCTCTTGGCAGCCGGAATCTTGAATCTTCCCGTTGTGCCCTTCCCATTGAATCCGCCGACGATCGTGTCCCACCATCTTCGGGCGGCTTCGTCCTGCTCCCCCCAGCTTCTCGTAAGGCGCCCCGTTTCGATCTTTCAATCTAAACACGTGTTGGTCAGTCAGGACCGTTTGCTTAGTAGGTTTGGTTTCTTGTTCGTTTCGTTCCTTGTGGGGTTGGATTTCGAGGTCCACTATCTACTTTGGGTCCAATTCGTGATGCATTTCAGTTTCGACGAAGTGGGTTTCTCCCTTTTTCTTTATCTAATTGCGTCTTGATGGTATCAGCTTTGTAAGGGTGGATGTTGAGTTGGGTTCTTGTTTTTTTAGGTGTTTGCTCTTTTCTTTTAGCTGTTGATGATTCTAAGTGGCGTTCTTTTTCCCCTTTGTGTATCGAGCCGCAGGTAAAGGAGAAACCTGATTCCTCTGTGTGGTGAGCGAAATGGGGTTTGGAATCCTAAGAAACATAATTCAACCACTCTCCAGAACCCTGCAATCGCGCTCATTCGTCTCATCTGCGACGAACCCGTTGCGAATTGCACCTCTCAAGCCTGATTCCCAGCTCCTCTATGGCGGGAGCTCGCTGGCGAAGCTACTGGCTCCATGGAGCCAAGCGTGCTCTCACTTCCACAGCTTGACCGACATGCGATATCCCAAGAGAAGGCCTGTCGACAAGCCCCGTCGCAAAAGGGCCAGCTTAAGACCCCCAGGTCTGTGTACTCTCTCTCTCTCTCCCCTATTGTTTGAAGAAGACCGGTTCTGCTTCGGATACTTTTGAAGCTAACTGGGTTGTGTTTATGTCGAATTGAACAATGTGGTTTTCCTGTAAATTTCATTAGATGTGTGTGATTGCATTGGTTGGATTTGAAGTGGAGTTAGAAGCTATTAGCCAGTGTGCCTCGTAGTTTCAAGGTGGAGTTAGAAACGTGCGTTTGATTTTCCAATATTGTAGGTCCATATGCGTGGGTTCAGTATGTTCCAGGCGAACCCATACTTCCAAATAATCCCAACGAAGGAAGCGTTAAGAGGAGGAACGAAAAAAAGCGCATCAAGCAGCGACATGCTTTTATAGCGGTGCGTGCTCGTTCAAATTTTATGGCTGCTACTTGAATTTCCCTGGATATTTAACTTTGTTGTTGTATGATTGATGATTCAATGCTGTCTATCTGAGATTCCTTCAATTGTTTTTCTGAAATCTCTGAGACTTGGCTTTACCCTTATGTGTATGCTAACGGATGATACTTATACGGTTCTCTAGAAGGTTAGCACGTATTGCTTGGTTGTAATCGATGGTTCTGTTGATGATCCCTCATTCCTTGTAAAGCATCATATGTGTTTGAATCTAAATCCTTTGCTGGCCCGGTGCATTATCAATGACTTTTGAAACTATATGACACTGAAGACCATGGCTCTAACATTTTGGTAGTTTTAGAAAGTTGAATCCTGCCCATATATAAATTTGCTGGATAGTATCATCTTTTACTAAGATTTATGGGTTTTGAGTTCTGGTTGGATGTTGAGTTTTCAGTCTGAATACTATTGATTGCCCATGAATTCTGCTGTTGTGCAATGTGTAGGATTCATACTAGTTTCATCTGATATTTCAGTGGGTTCCTCCATCGTGCAGTTTGTATATATATTGACTGACCTAAAGCCCTGATGTGCATTGAGTGTTAAATCTTGCCATCACTTATGAGAAGAACTCTCCACCCAGGCAATAGAGAGAGATTTATGAGTAATATATTCCACCATGCGCTTTTTAAACAGGACACCATTCCACTATTCTGAGCTTTTGTATCACCAAATTTCTTGACTTTTCCTTCAGTCAAATCAGGTGTATTTTCTCAAAGATTCTCTTAAGGGTGTAAAATGCTGGGTACCCTAGAACAAACCATTGTCTTTGTGTGTTAAAGCTCAATCTGTCTACATAAAAATTTTATTTAATGCTTCATTTCCTGTCTAATTGAGAAGTTTTGGTACTTCCACGGTAATAAAATACAAAAAGGAGGTATAAAATTAACGAGCCATCAACCTTCTCTATCAGAGAACCTCCTTCAAATGAAACATCCCTAATATAGTCACTGAAGTTCATTGTATAAGTTTGGAACCAAGAAGTATATTTGAGGAGTGTGTCAGTGGTTTTCATTTCTTTAAAGGGAGGAGGTCATGGATTCAGTCCTTGACCTCAAGGTAGGGTAAGGAAGAAGTAATTCCCGAGAAGTCACTGAAGCATTGTATTACATAGCAAGAGCTAAAACCAGAGAAACATCATATCTATGATCCAAATGCACCTCAGCTTTTATTTTTCTTTTCCAATGCCATGAAAACTTAACTATCTTGATTTGTGTATGCTTAGTCGACATAATCCAATTGAGAAAGAAAGGTAAGGTAAGAGGTCACTGGGGAAGTTGTGACATTGTAGAAAACGCGGTTACATTTTGAGCAAATACTGTGAATGATCTGAGTGCATTTAGAAATAAAAAAGAACTAACACTCTCAATAGTAGTATACAATTCAATCAACTATCGAGTTGTTCAAAAATGGCCTTGCTGTGCTTGCTCATGCACTTAGGCACCAGATGTGCAACCATAACTCCATCTCTCTTCTAGTCCTTGCGCCATCCTAATTATGCTTCTGGAATCTGAATCTTAAACGGACAAGAGGACCTTGGAGAAGTTTGTGATTATGGTTGTGTTTTTATTAATCATCTAATAAGCTTCAAGGTCTTCATAACGTCTGAATAGTTAGCAGTTCTTTTCTTGCTAGGATGATTAGTACATTTTGTTCCATGGCTTACAATGATCCAACTCAATGACTAAACAGACACGATTGGAAGAGGTTTATATAATCCAATCACCATAGACTTTTAGGAAACAGTTATAATGAGTCGTGTGGATCGTTGCATTGTCAACTAATCAAACTTTGTTCCCTTAAGGTCCAAGTTAGAGCAAAAATACTCAGTTGACTGGAAAGTTGAAGCCACTTGGGTTGGGATCTTCTGCCTCTCTACCAAGAGTAATAGATCTAAATATCAAGTCCACCTGCCCCCTGTTCATTGCCTAATAGAAAGATGGATTTAGCATCGTTTGCATCGGTTAGGGAAAAATTCTCAGAAAATTGATGTTTCTCTTGGGATACTTTTCACTTGTGACTTTGCTCTCTGCTTGCTTGACTTTTATGATCGTGTTTATCCTAAATGACCTGTTTGGAGTCGTGCACAGGCCGAACGGAAGAAAAGAAAAGCTCAAATGCAAGAGGCTAATCGAAAGAAAATCAATGCACGGGTAGAGAGAAAGATGGCTGCAGTGGCAAGAGACAGAGCATGGGCCCAGAGGTTAGCTGAGCTGCAGCAACTTGAGGAAGAGAAGAAGAAGTCCATGGCTGATAGTTAGCTCCCTTGGTTTCTCGAGCAGATAATGTTGGCTGCTAATTTTTTTTCCTTCTTTGGTGCATCATAGATGAAAACTGTTGTTGTTGGAGCTCCTCTTTTAGGTTTACCTCTTGATCAGGTGACTTTTGTAGACTACTGAAAATTGATTGATTCTCATCAAGTTTTTAGTACCTCGTGCCAAGTAGCTTTTCAAGCAAAACCAACTCTTAGAACATGTTTTTGACGACTGGAGAGGTGATGCTGGAGCAATCTCGATTATTTTGTCATAGTCTCAGTTGATGAGATATGATGCAGTTTTGCTTACAGAAGATACAGTAGAAGCTGATGTCAATTTGGTTAGCCAGGCGCCGATATGTGCAGGGATGATTGGATTGTACAAAAGCGTACTTCTAAACCTGATCTTAAATGTGTCTGGTGGATCTTCATTGAAACCTTTTAAATCTGTTTTAGCAACGCCTAATCTATCAGCTAGTGATTTAGCTAGTGATTTCAATCTTTCTCATATTCTGTGTTGTCTTAGTCTCTGAGAGATGAGTACTTTGGAGATCATATTCACTGCCCTCCTGCAGGATCATCCCTAACAAGCTTCTTTATACCTTTGGTTATCCGACTCTAAATGCATAGTGACATTTCAATGTGGTTGCCAAAATTCTCTCTTCTTGGTACTCTCTATCTGCAGCTTTACTGTTGCTCTAACAAACCAGGGTCTGTAGCTTTGATTCGATCACATTGTTCTTACTTGGGAACTAATGATTTATGAAGGGCCATCAGTTATGGTGCATCCCTTCTCTTGAACATCTATACTTCCTCATGCTAGTCAGACATTGTCTGGGCACTTTGACAAACATACAAGAAACCTGTGCTTGATTATTTTCCATTACTGTTCTCCGAGAAACTAAAGAGTAAGATCAGGAGCTGCATGTTCATGACTTGCCCAGAACTATCTCCTCGAGAAAACATCCTTGCTTGCGGGTGGCATATCCATTTGAATTATGGGAGTGGATGGTATGCATTTGCTTCTTGTTTAGATTAGCTAAGCAGGCTCACTGGCATTAGTTTATTTCATCCTTTGCATATATCTCCACAAGAGCTTGTTTCCTGGGAACTCGAAGATCAATTTTCTCACTGTGCCTCTTCCATGGTGATGTAACCCGGCATGGAAGAGCACAGCACATCTGGTATGGAAAATGCCTGGCCATTTCATTTTCTTGAACAAGCACTTGGCCAATAACAGCATATGAAGCATCCATTCATCACAGCAATCATTTGGCCAAGCAACCGTCATCACCAACTCGTCATCCAACCATCATCCTCAAGTCATCATTTAATAGCAAGCATTTGGTCAAGCAACCACCGTCATCTAGTCATTATTAAACACTTGAATTCATTAAACTTAAATTTTTGCATTTACAAAAAGGGAAGACAACAAACTACAAAACAATTAGACATTCCACTTGTCACATTCACTAATCACAGCTCATCCTACAACAACCAATCTAAAGCTCCACAAGACACCTACAACAACCAATCACGGCTCCAAAACATTACAACAAGAAGCAATGATAGCCCTATCAGTTTCCACATCTTCCTAAAAGTAGTACATATCGCCCATAAAATTATCAGTCCACCCATAATAGAATTTTCTCTCTTTCTACTGTTGAAGGTCGACTTCAATCAATCTTGTTCTTCGCAAGAGCCATAGATGACTTGGCAGGAGTTCTCATCACCAATGGGGTGATCAATCAGGATGAAAAAGCCGCAATTTCCGCGCTACAAGGCTAAAGTAAGCAACACTATCAATAGTCAGTTTTTGCTCATGAAGAGTGATGCCAAGAGAAATGCAACTAGGTAACTCAATTTAAAGTATGTAAACTATAGCCCTGATAAGATAACCAATGGAAGGATCAATCCATCTCTAAATATGACTCCAATTATAGCCCTTTATGTAAGATAACCAATGGAAGGAGGTTTCTGCCAAAACATATCAACGTCAAGAGCATCAGTTACGGCCAGTCTTACTCATACTAGGACAGTCCTTGATATCTAGCATTTAAATAGGATAGAACCTTTAGTTTTACCCTTAAAGGAAAATTGTCCTGAAGTCCTAAACCTATTGTATTTTTGCCAATTCAATCCTAAACTTTTCAATTTTGCCAATTGAGTCCTAAATCTTTTCACAATTTGCCAATTGAGTCTATCCGGCTAATTTTAGCTGGAAGTCACTAACGTGGAATGCTCCCCATCCTATATAGCATGACCGTCGATGACATGAACAATTTTTAATAATATATTTTTATTTTTTTAGTTGTGTTTTTTTCTTTTTCTTTCTTTCTTTTTCTTTTTCTTCTTTCAAGTCTGGCAAGGGTCACCGGTTGACCTTGGCTGACCTCAAGAGAGGACTGGCCAACCTTCACCAACCACAAGCGAGGGCAGCCGAGGGCCAATGACCCTTAGCAGACTTGAAAGAAGAAAAAGGAAATGAAAGAAAAAAATTAAACAAATATTGAAATAAATATCCACGTCAACGCCGGCTATCTTCCATAACACTACTGGCATCCACGTCGTTGATTTTCTGTTAAAATTGGCCGAATGAACTCAATTGGTAAAACGTGAAAATTTTAGGACTCAATTGGTAAAAGTGTAATAGGTTTAAAACTTTTTTGGACAATTTTTCCCCTTTTTAAGATTAAGTAAATCCTTCTAATTCAAAACTTAAGAGGTGCCAAAACTATCCCATTACACACTAAATTCTCCTGAGACTTGCTCGTCGAGTTAGGAGTGTGCAAAGGAACTGAAAACTGTCCGGACTGTTCGAAGCTAGATCGAACCGGCCCTGAACCGACAGTTCTCGTGGGGACCGATCTGATTTCCGATTCCAATTTACTAGAATTAGTGAGTATTGGTCCGATTCCCAATTCTAAGTGTAGGACTGCCCATTCGAACTAGATCAGTAATATATATATATAAGAAAAATTTCCAACCAAAATAAGAAAGAAAACATTTTAAGAAAAATGAAAACCCTATAATCCCTAATCTGAAGCTCAACGCCCATCAACTAAATGCTTGTCTCGTCTCACTCACTTTGTCTGAGTCATCTCTTTATCCTCACTCGTGATCTTGACTCTTAAGCTCAACGTCTTTTGACTTACGACCTCAACTCTCAACTCCCATCAACTCATGGCCACACCTCTGGCCATTTATTGCCTCCCTCTCCCACACTCAGCCATCTCCATTTGCATAAAGCTTGGTGAAACCGGTTCCATGGACCCACCCAAAAACCAACAGGGCTATTCCTAGCTCAAATTTTTCGAAACCGGTCCTTAGTGGGCGATTCCCGATTCCATGATGGGAACCCCCCCCTTCTCCCGAACCATGCTCATCCCTATGTCGAATCACTCCTAGGAACAAATAGCTACATCAAAACTCAATCATAATCCAACCAGTTAGAAAATCAACTTGTACTACCCAAAAGCAACTTATTCTTGTCAATGTATGTTGTAAATTTTAAGGTAAGGCTAGAACGGAGATCTGTCATCAGTGAAAGCCGGGGACTAAGTCCTGAACATACCTCACAAAGTACTTACTCATGAAGCGACTTAATCGAACTAAAACCTAACCAAGGGCACAGAAATCGCGCAATGCAACAAAATGCGATCCAACCACACCAATCCATGCCGATCTATTTCGAAAGTACCTAAGTAATTTGAGAGCAATCTCAGCCCAAGTGATAAAGGACAAAGTCGTTAACTTCAGCTAAAAGTAAATGACAAAATGGAAAGCCAAATAACTAACAAGTTGCAGGAAACTTGGGACTAAAAAGGTGAGAAAAGAAACTTCATATTCCTCTCGGGCAGATCTTACATTGCGAACTAGCAACGTTAGTGGGTCGAGCTGGAAGTATCATCGAACCGAAATGTCAGCTTAAAGTTCTCTCAATCTGCAAATTCACTCGTGCAACCCCATGGTCAGTGAAGAGCACCTCACGATCACAAACTATCACTTAAGAATAAAATGTGTGTGAGAACAAGAGCTAAGAGGATATCCTCTGATGTGATTGGGAGAAGAATCTAGTGTGAGAGAAATAGCATTGAGCCCTTCAATCATAATTCAATTCAAGGTTTTGGTTTTTAGCATTTTATTCATTTGTTACTCCATATGCAAGCCAACCAGTGAAGATTTGGCCAACTTGACCAATTCAGACCCTCATTTGAGATAAGCTTCTTTTTTTATTTTTGGTCGGAACAAGGTTTACTGTGAGTCATTTTTTAGAAAATAGCTCCACCTTGAACCCTTATTTGAAAGTTTCACTAGATTGTAGGTAGGTTTGCCAGAAAACCCATGTATGTACATTCCCCCTAATAAATAATTTATCTGTAGTGAGGCATTAGGCTACCTAAATCGTTGGAAATGGAAAAATAAAATAAGTAGAAAAAGTCAACTTTCCTTCTTTTGATCTTGCCCAATTTGTATTTGCTTTCGTTTGTTATATAATATTATCTTTGTTGCCTCTGCAACTTAGCGTACTCCATAATTCCATATTGATTACCATATCATAAGTAAAAAATTCTTAGTAAAATCTTATTGCATGTTTGGTTAGAGCCTTAGAGGCTCTCCTTTTTATTTGGTTTGGCAAAATATCATAGCATGGGCGTTCCAATTCCAATGCCCATTGGAATGCTTCTTCCACCGATAGAAGGAATCGCGATTCATTCACCTTAAAGGTGGAAACATGATTCCATACCACTTTTCACCAAAAATAATTATAACAATAGTTATTAAATTTTACACATTAATTACATAAATAATTATTCGTTAATATTTTATCATAATCAAATATTATTAATTCTGGAATGAATTGATTATTATAAATTAATAAATTATTATTGGTAATGAAATGATGAAATAACATAGTCAATTATATTAATTACAGCTACTAATAATCATAAACTATGCAGTTTATTTAAACATTTAAAAAAATAACTAGTACGTATACTTGACTAAACAATTTTTTAATATTAAATAAAATAAGTGAACTTATCAGAAATTATGTACTATTGTAATGGATACTAAGCAATCAGTATGACATGACATCAAGATTCTCTAAAGGGGATGCCAACTGAATATCTTCATTATTGATGAGGATAGACATAGTTTTCCCATCTTTCCAAATGAAGCATCTTATTCCTCCTTAAGTAGATTCCTCATATCATGTTCACATTTGAGATCAAAAACAAAGGTTACAAACGCGTACTTGTCGATTAGACATTTTGTGGTTTTCATGGTCAGTCTTGCTCTCCTACAAGCTAGCTCCGACCCCTCTTTCATATATAGTAAAACTCATGTCCAAATTATCAACAGTTAACCAGGATGAGAGACACCTACGGTTCATTGCCAATCTAAAAACTTTGATTTGGACGTCCATCAGGTTTCTTCAAATGGCAAATGGGAATTTGTGTTTCGACCCGGATTTTTTTTATGGCACTCTTTTTTTATTTGGTAATATGTAGTGACCTGGTCAATCTCACTATTTAAACAATATGACGAAATTAATCTTATGCAATGTCATAGTATGAGCATGTGGACTATATTACCCAGCGGGTCATGTTTATATAACAAAGATTGTGAAAACTGGAAATCCCAAAATCTAAAACTATTGGGAAATTTGTGCCATCTGGATATGTTGAGATTATGTTGTAAGACCCGCCTTTTGGACGAAATAAAGATGGTTGTGTATATCTTTCATGGTGCTGATGTGTGAGAATATTTTTGTTTTGTGCTTTCTCTTGCATGTGCATGTGTAAGAAAAATCAATAGCAAACTTTTTTTTAATGTCGGACCACTAATTATGCATAGACATTGTTGCACTTCGAATTTGAAAATTGAGAATCGCTAACTAATAAAATCTCGATTCTTAAGATCTTTCCAAATTCTACGTTCGGGAAATCTACAATATGCAAATGATTGAAAACCTATAAACAAGATTAGTGGAATACCTAGCACGATTGGATACCTAAAAAGCCTTAGGTAGTGTTGTGGAAGTTAAACTGCCAAAGTGCACGTGTGAAGGACTGGTCAACTGAAACCTACAGAGCTTAGGATTAGGGGTTCGATTAGACGTGCGACGAATTAGCATCCCACAACTTTCTTTCGGTCATAACCCTATTTTTGGATAAGTCCTGAATCACTCACCAATTAATTTTCTAAGTATGCACGATTTTGTTATAACATTTAAGATGTCGCCAAAACATTGATTTGGTGATATTATCAATTAACAAAACCATTTCTCGTTTATAGTGCATGACTTCATTTGTGTGGGAAAATGCGTATGCGAATGAAATGTTATTTTAACCGACATGCAATATTGTGTAATGCAAAGGCAATAGGCAGTGAAATTCAAACATAAGGTAGAACATGACATGCCGTGGCAATATTTCATATGCACTAACCATAACAGGCAAGAGGGCCATTAAATTGATTATTAATTGAAACTTTGAAAGGCTTTCGTGAGTAAGTGTTGGACTTTGTAATTATGTCTCGCAGAAGTTGCGTGATTGAACAGAAACCGATTCTTGTACCAAGTAAAAATAAGAGAGATAGAGATAGAAGAATCAAGAATCTGATGCATAGTGGTTTGACCTGTCCACTTAGCCAACTCCACTTTCTCAGTTATAGTAACCTCAATCAGACTGGAATCCACATGCACTCTCGAGAAGTTAGAGTGCTTCGAGATGCTTTCTTGTATTTGTAACTATTTACTCCTACATATACAAGCAGGCCTTTCTATACTTTGTCACTCCTCTAGGACAAGTAAGCCTTACTATACTCTTCTTCTTTTGGCAGATGTGTGAAACACAATTTTCATTTGACTTGGTTAAGAGATTGGGTCTTCAATCTAGGCATGGAGAACATTACAGGCGCAACTTCTACTTCATTAGCATTGAGAAACCTATCGGGGCGCTTTCTCAATAATATTCACATTTGGCATGACATCGCGGTTAAAATCCAAACATGACAGGGAAATGACATGGCAAGGCAACAATTACATATAATGTGATATGGGTGTCGGTTTTCTCCAAAGCCAACTGTTGATACCTCCCAAGCCAAAAGGAGCATTTAACGAGCGCTGTGTGAAGGAGATTCCAACGACCTCCAATGGAACGAATTTCTTCGATTGCAGTGTCCTTGATTTTGAAAGATTTTCGTCTTGATTCTTTTTCTCTCTGTCTATGCAATCAGACGAAGAAGAGCAATTTGGGGCAATTTGGTTCAATTTGGGGCAAACACAAACAACTCCGAATTTTTTTGGATCTATTTGGTTCAATTCGAGGCATTGCACGAAGATAGTGCCCTTTTTGCATTATTAAAGGGGAAGAAAATGGCTTTTTGCCATTGGGCACGGCCTAGGTAAGTAACTTGCCTCGTAAACGACAGAGATGTATAAAAAAAGCCAGTTAATCATTTTCCGACCATCAATTAGGACAGAACTGACTTAAGAATTTGATTACATCAATATAATAAATTTTAGGATTCGATTGCACTTTTTGAAAATTTTAGAACTCAATTGCACTGTCATGATAATTTTTTGCAAAAAGTTTAGCACTTATAGTGCACTTATCTATTTTAAATAATTACATTATCATTTACGATCGAATAAGCAGAGTCGCTTGACCGAATCGGCATTTGGTTTGCTCATATCATGTATTGGATGTGTCCGGGATACTGTTTTCTAGCTTCATAATCATGTCTTCAACTTCGTCTTTGATTTGTCGCACAAAAAATACATACGAAACATAATTTCAAAAGGAAAAAACTTATTGAGACAATTAGAACATTATTTTCGATTTTCTTACATGACATAAATTGCTTGAAATGGGCAAATTATTTCATTTCTTTTCAGTCATATTTTACATGAACCAAAATAAGCTAAAAAAAATCAAGAAATTATTTTATTTATCATTGGTCACCTTTCAAATGATAGAAAAAACAAATTGTGCTTTATGTTTATCATTATCTTTTATAGCACCTATGTATGTAATTTTGAAGAATAAAATGAATTAATGCTCTATTAGATTGGTAGTTATGATAAAATTTAGGATAAGATAAAATTTATTATATCCTGTGTTTGGTTCATGTCCAAGACAAAGACAAGATAAAGTCGGATATAAGAAAAATATAGCTATTAAAGATGAATAAGATTTATAATATCCATAATATTAAAGTTATTTTTCTTAAATAAAAAACTTATTAAATTAATAAAATTAAAAATAATGTTTGAATATTAATAATATTAGAATTCTAATAGAAAAATTCAAAATAACAAAAAAGGCAACAATTTCGTTTTTATTTATTTTTTATTTATATATTCGAATTTCTTTCCATCTTATAATATAAATTCAATATATATAAATATACATTTAGTATTTATATTTATTACATATCAAGGAGTTTTAGTATTTTAGCTATAGGATTAATATCACAAAAAATCTTAAACTAGTACACTTATGATAAATTTACCCTAAACTAATTTTTTTTATCATAAAAAACCTCAAACTGGTACATCTATGACAAATTTATCCTCTGGTAATTTTCATTAAAGTTTAATGTCAAATTACAGAGTTAAATGACATATAACAGTTGACGAATATACTAGTTTGAGGTTTTACCATTCGTTTGTCATAGGTGTACATGTTTGTGTCTTTTTTATATTAATTCAATTTAATAGAAGGTAAATTCAAGTGCCAGTTTGGAGTTTTTTATGGTCAAAAAATTAATTTGGGATAAAATATCAGTTTGAGATTTTTTATGATCAAAATAATAGTTTGGGATAAATTTATCATAGGTGTACCAGTTTAGAATTTTTCATGGTATTAATCCTTAGATATATCAGTATAGTTTGCTATTTAATAAAATTTTATTAGACAATGAGGGATAGGGAAAAAAGAGATAAAGAAGGAAAAGAAATAAAAAGAGGAGAGGGAAAATAATAAAATAAAAATAAAAATGAAGTAGGCAAGAGTGTCGTGAGAGAGTCTTGCGATATCCGTTTGTGCAATTTTTAGGTTCATTTATACTGATATGTTATATGTACCAAATAATAGACATGATAAAATGTGAAAATATTCGATTTTATCATTGTTATTCACAAATTAAAGGATATGATATAACAAAAACCTGAAGATTATATCATATTATATCCAATTCTAATCTGGCTAAAAATTCGGACTACCAAATGCAGCCCAATGTCTAATCTCTAGATTTATCCTTGCTGATGGACCTAATGCTTCGAGATTACTTTGTATATAAGTCACTTTCGCTCAACATATGAAATTTATTTATTTGCAATTGATGCATTGTAATCTTCATTCTAAGAATGATTTTTACCAAAAACAAAGAGGATATGTTTGTCAACACCTTTAACGAGAAAATAGAAAACAAGCGGGGGTCGATCTGGTTAGTGTGGAGGGTTCGCATACCCCCCATGTGTTGATGGCAAGGATTGTGCAAAGGTCACGCAACGATTGATAGAATGGATGTAGTGGTGCATATAACCTAGTCAAATTAATTGATACAATTTGAGACACTATTGAGCTTGACCTTATCGATTACAACTCGATCAAAGTTTGAGTTTGACTTCTCTAAACTTGAAGTCAACTTGATTAAACTTTCAATGAGCAGCTCGAGCTCTAATGCACTCGATTAGCAAGTAAAATGTTAGTCCACCATTGAGTTAAGCTCGGATTTGTGGTCCAACTTGAGGTCAAATTCTCAAAACACAACGGAGTCTTAAAAAGCGCTCTTTAGCTTTCTAGAATGATTAACAATGTTTACTCAAAAAACGGAAGGAAAAAAAAAAAAAAGAAAAAAACCTTGTCCGACCATTGTAACAGTGGGAGTCCTTTGTCGTACAATGATATGAGTTGGAATCAACGCAATTGAACGTCACTTTATTTTCTTTTCTCGATTGATTCGAGTATTGTACGTGAAAATTGACCTTTATTTCGGATTTTGTTAAAGACCACTTTTGGACCATTATTAGTCATGAAATATTCGACCTTCACAAAATCCATAGTGTCATAAGAATTCAATTAATTAACAAATATCTCAGAAGCTTATTAATAAAATATTTTCTTTTTTCAACAAGTTAAAAAATAATATTTTTTTGCTTTTTTACCTTATATGTCTTGGATTGAATTGGAATGTGAATGTAACGGTGTAATGAAAAAATGATACAAATGGTCACTGAATTTTAGCAAAACGTGCAGTATGATTCTCGAATTTTTTATTTGTTCATTATAATTTCTGAACTTTAGCCAAATGTACAAAATGATCCATGGAGGTTCAATTTGTTCAATATAGTCCCTAAACTTTTGATACATGTTCAATTGGTTCCTAAATTATATGGAAAATATTTGATATAGTCCCTGAACTTGAATTCATGGAAAGATGAAATTGAACATTTTGGTATAGTCACTAAAAATTATGTTGGAACAAAGTAAAAATCAAGGGTGGACTTTGTACATCGAAGAAAAGTTCATGTCATTATCCCCAGTGCAATCCTATGTTTTACCTCCAAAAGGAGGGCCAAAGATGAGCGCCTCTCCCATAGACTCGCACGCTCTCCTCCTTCCTTCCTTCCCTTCCCTGCCCTTCCTACGTCTACCCTGCTGCTCCTCGCCTGTAGCGAGAGTGAAACGACTGGCCGGTGCTCCAAACCCACCTTCCTCCCTCCCCCCAACGAGCTCTTCACGCTTGCCCTGCACACCCTTCTTCTCCTTCTTGGGCTTCTTCTTCTGCTTCTTGTTCACCCCTCTTGGCAGTCGGAATCTTGAATCTTCTGTTGTGCCCCTTGTCTTGAATTGCCACCGATCGTGCCCCACCATCCTCGGGCGCCTTCGTCCTGCTCCCTCAGCTTCTCGTAAGCCGCCGTTTCGATCTTTCATCTATGTGTCTATCAGTCGGTTTGCATCGTCTGCTCAGTAGGTTTAAATTCCTTTTTCGTTTCGCTCCTTTGGGTATTGATTTCGAGGTCTACCATCTGCTTTGGATCCAAATCATGATGCTTTCCAGTTTCGACAAAGTGGGGTTTTTTTTTTTTTTTTTGGTTTTAATCTGATTGTGTCTTGATGGTATTGGCCTTTTAGCTATGGATGTCGAGTTCGGTTTTGCTTTTAGGTGTTTGCTCTTTACTTTTCCTGTCGAAAGTGGCGATTTGTTTTTCCCCTTTGAGTTTCAGATTCCAATGTGCGTACGGAGAGTTGGCGGTTAGTTTTCGATCGGTTCGATTCAATAAATGGGGAAGAAAGCGAAGAAGAAGGCCAGGACTCCTGTCAGTGTCAGGGAAAAGCGGGTTCCTAACCATATCCAGAAAACTGTGTCCCCACCAGACGTTGCTGAGAACGAGGTTGCCAAAGGCCATCCGGTTCAGAATGAGAGTAAAACCTGTGCCCACCTGGAAAAGGGTTTTGATTTGAATGCTTTGTCTGAAAAGATCAGATCTTCTGAATCGGTAAAGTGCGAGGATTGTAGAGAAAGTGTAGCTGATAGGAGAGGGAATAAGGGAAAGGGTAAACACGGGAAGAAGAAAGCTGGCACTTCAACGGACTCGAAGTCCAAAGCCATATGGATTTGCTTGGAGTGTGGGCATTATGCCTGTGGAGGGGTCGGTTTTCCGACGACTGCTCAAAGTCATGCTGCTCGGCATGCCCGGCAAACACAACACCCCTTGGCAATCCAACTTGAAAAGCCTAGCCTTCGGTGGTGCTTTCGATGCCGTGCACCAATACCGATTGAGAAAATTCAAGAAAATGGTGAACAGAAGGATGATCCGCTGGCGGAAATCGTGAAGCTAATTAAAGGGCGGTTTACGCAAGCGCCATCTGTAGATGTTGAAGATGTTTGGTTTGGAAGTGGCAGTGGCAGTGTTACCAGCGAAGTGAATTTGACAAGTAGTGTCTCCGGCTGGTCAGATGGAAGAGGTGGTTATGTAATAAGAGGAATGGTTAATCTTGGGAATTCTTGCTTTTTTAATTCAGTCGTGCAAAATCTTTTAGCCTTAGATAGGCTAAAAGATTATCTTGGGAAGTTGGACACATCTATTGGACCTCTCTCTATTTCATTAAAAAAACTTTTTTCAGAAGTAACGATGGAAAATGGAGTGACGAATGTGATTAACCCCCGATCCTTATTTGGATGTATCTGTTCCAAGGCTCCTCAGTTTAGAGGATATCAGCAGCACGACAGTCATGAATTGCTTCGTTGCTTACTGGATGTGTTGTCAACTGAGGAGTTTGACATGAAAAAACAGTCAAGACTTCACCAAGAGGGTGGAGTTCCTCATAATCAGAATGTGACTTTTGTCGACGCTGTCTTTGGGGGCCAGATATCAAGCACCGTTTGCTGTATTGAGTGTGGGCACTCATCTACTGTGTATGAGCCATTTCTAGATCTCTCATTGCCTGTTCCCACCAAGAAACCTCCACCTAAAAAGAACCAGCCTATTTCTCGAGCAAAGAAAGCAAAAGTACTGCCCAAGAAAGGTGCACGGACACGACCAAAGGTTAACAAAGATTTGGAATCCATTACAGCTCATAGTGTTTCCAGTGCATCAGTGAGTGCACAATCTACCACACCTCCTATAGACACTGTTGCTTCGTCGAGTGATTCTAGGATTGAAACGTCTACTGGCTCAGGTGCTGTAGTTAATGGCAAAGTTAGTTCTTCACCAGATCACTTAGCTATCAAAGAGCATGATAACACACCTCTCTCTGGAAAAGAGACAGACACGATAGCTGCTTCTACAGAAGATTTTACATGGTTAGATTACCTTGATCTTGGTGTTACTGATTTTGATTTGCAAGATACTAATTTCGGGCCTGTGGAAGGATCCGGAAATGGAGATACTGTTCTTGATGAATGGGCTGCAGATTCACAGGATATGTCTACGGCTAAAGTGGACACTGTTAAAGAGTCCAAGAGTGAGCAGATCTTTGAGAAAGAGTTGGAACAGCATGCTGTTTCAGCGGATGATTCGACAAGGTTGGACTATCTTGATTCACAACCAGTATCAAGTGAAATTAATTTTTCTTCACAAGATAATGGGTGTAGACAGGTCCAGGGAGATGGTATTGCAGATGTGGCTGATCATGGCTCACAACAAAATCACTTTTTTAGTGATAGTATTAATGAAGCAACTGATTTAAAAGAGGAAATATCTTCCAAAAATTCTTGGGAAGATGAGACACCATTGCAGGTCCAAGAATCTGAAGTCCTGTTGCTTCCGTATGAAGTAAACACATCAACTACGGGCGACAACACCAGAGATGGTGTGACATCTTCGATGGGCTTCACACAAGACGAATCAGAATTTGATGGCTTTGGTGACATGTTCAATGAGCCTGACATTGTTTATGGGCCTGTTGCCGGTCCCTCTTTAGGTGATGATAATTTTCAGACAAATGAAGTAGCAGACTCTGGCTTGATGGCCGGAAACAGCAGCGAGTCTGATCCTGGTGAAGTTGATCATTCAGATTCCCCAGTATCTATTGAGAGTTGTTTGACTCACTTCACTAAAGAGGAACTTCTTTCTAACGATAATGCTTGGCACTGTGAGAAATGTTCAAGAACTCTGCGACAACGGCAGCTTGAATCCAAGAAGAAGCAGGCAAAATGTGTAGCAATCTTATGCGCTAATGGATGTGGGAGAGGAAGCCAAATCATTTCAGCTGATTCAAGTTCAGAATCCTGCTGTCCAGCTGAGGCCCAAAAGCTTAGCAATGGAATTAGCGAAAATGATGATCACTCCATCGACATTAATCACAAAGAAGTTGTCCTTCAAAATGGGAAGCTAGATACACCGTCTCATGTGAGCTCAAGTGATCAAGCTACTGGGTCTTGTGCAGGTGATGAACCTAGTTGTACTGGACCGATTATGGCAAAACTTCAACAGGTCAATCACGTGTTGGCTACAAAATGCGAAACGGAGATAGTTGACGATGAGGCAGATTCAGGAGCTGTGGAAGTAAAGAGGGATGCAACTAAAAGGGTCCTCGTACACAAAGCTCCACCAATCCTTACCATTCACTTGAAAAGATTCAGCCAAGATGCTCGTGGTCGTCTAAATAAATTGAGTGGTCATGTCATTTTCAGAGAAACAATTGATCTGAGACCATTTATGGATACAAGGTACCATCACTTTCCTGCTCTAGTTAGAGTGCTTTATATTTATTTATTGCAATGACTTTAGACAATTAACATCTGCTGAAAGAAAGGAGAGACGAAAACAGGGGGAAAAAATATTGAAGTGGTTCGTTGTCTTTCGGTTTTTGAAATATCTATAATTATTACATGAGTAGAAACACTGCTCTCCCCCATATTATTTTGGTGTGGTGTTGATGCCTCACTAAAGTTATTGATGGTCTTCAGCGAGTGCACTTGCCCACCTCATGAAATGAAAACTAGGTCCTTCAGTATTTATCTTTCTGATGGACAGTCTTTTCAACAGGAGGATTCATATGATATGAAGGAAGAGAAAAATTAGATTTAGATGGTTAAGACCGTCGTTGTAATCATTGATTGATTCTTTGTTAACATCTAACAGTTCTGCGGTGAATGATTCAACTCAGACCGGAGAATCTGATAAGAACTACATTTTGGGATGCTCTATTGTGTTAATTATAGGATACAATGGATGTAAATCGATGGGCTAAGTCAACTTACCATAAACAGAAAAAAGTAGATTGAATCCTAAAATTGAAGCTTCTGTATTTTTTCATTAAATGAATTCTCAAACATTTATAGCCCTTTAAAGTCTCAAAAGGAAAAATGCACACCTATGCCTACATGTGTTAGTCAAAAACATCCACTTAATTTTAGTGAAATCACAAGTCTACTTTCTTTCATATTTGTCAAGTTATATTCATTCCCGATTGTTTATTCTTTTGTTTGTGCTAGCAATTTTTCAACCTCTACAAAGATATGCCTAATAAATTGTTGTAGCTTTTTCCCCCCTTTTTTCTGGCAATGGTTAGTAATGTCTGCACGAAATTTTAAGGACGTTGTTAGCGATAAATATAAGTAAGGTAAAAGTCAAATGAGAGTACATAGGGACGAGGCTGTTGGAATGGCTCATGGCTTCTTTTTAAATAGGCTGTTAGCGGAGTACACATAGAAATTGTCAGTGTTGCCAAAACGCAAGATTGAGGATGAGTACCTATTTTTGTTGGCAGTTTCCATTCTTCCTTCTGCCAATTATCAAGAAAACAAAAATTTGCAATTTCCTGCTTTCAGTAAGCCACATAGCACGACCAAGATGATAAAGTTACACCCAAAAGTACATTGCCTTTAACAGTCTCTAGTAATGGGACAACATAGAGCTTCCAGTGACACCTTCAGAAAGGCGTCCTTTTTGTAAATTATATCAAACGTGAAGCGACTGGCAAAAGCATATTGCCTTCCAGTGACACCTTCAGCCAACAAGCTTCAGTACTGCTCCAACTTAGAGCTTCCAGTGACACCTTCAGTAAGCCCTCCTATATGTAAATTGATTTTAAGACTTCAGCTGGTAAAATTTGATTGTCTCCTGCTATATAAAAAAATTACAGGAAATTTCCTCCACTTGCATATTGATCAAGTTTGGAGGCCGCAGATATATGGAATATCTGAAGTCATCTCTCATCTTTTAGTTTAGCACCACCTAGGATGCCAGTTAGTCTAGATTTTCCAAGATCGGAGCTGAGGTCACTCCTATCTTTTCAGATAAGGAGGTGTAGATTGTTAATAGCTTGTCCCAAAGTTCGAAACATTGCATAAAGACTGAATACAGCTTCAGTTTTAATCCGCTGGCATCTCAAGGGACTTAACTATATTGTCTTAACTATATACGACAGTTAAACAATTGTATGGAAAATTCATCTACAAGGTTGAGGTGTAAGTTGTTTTGTCGCGGGGAGGAAAGTGTCATTTGACTTATACAGAAGGGGAACGCTACATTTCAAAAAATAAAAATATGGCTTGTGTTCTTCATAATATTGCAAACTTAGGAAGGTGTTCTGAATGAACATTCTTTAGCTTGTTTCTATAGCTTATGAGTTGGTTTCTCTGTGTCAGTTGAAATATTCGGCTCATTAGGGAAATAGTCTACTGTTGGTTTAGTGAGGAAAATTGGTATATTAATGCCTCACATTGTATCAAAACTAGCCATTCAAATCATGAAAGGGGACTGACCTTCCCTCTGTAATTGACTGAGTCAGAAATGTAGCCCTAGGTTGCCTTTTGTGCCTTCTCTAGAGTCACGGAACCACATCTGAGGAAACCTTCAGCATTCTTGATTTCTTTCTATACATTGAAGGAGGATTTCATTCCTCTTGAAGGAGAAGGTAAAGAGCACTTCCATATTGGATTTCCTGAATTCCCTTCTGCATGATTGTCTTGCCACATTGGCTACCTATATGTTATAGGGAAGCATAAATGTGAATCGAAAATTTGACACAAAAGTGACACGACATGGATCTCGAAGGGTTTTTGCATCCTAAAAGCGACAACTATACTAGACAGATGGGAAAGAGAGTATGATTCTACAGGAGCCAGAAGTTTGCAAACTGAGGCACCGATGTTACGTTATTTGAAGTTTGAATGGGAAATAAATTACGTTATTTGAAGTTTGGAACTGGCCTTCCAAATGAAGGCTTTATCTTGTGCTTGCGTTTCTCTGACTGTAAGGTCATTGGTTCTTCACACGTAGTGTCATTCAGCAAAAACCATTCATACCAATTAAGTGTTGTGGCAGAAAAAGTATACTAAATATGATCCAGGATTGAAAAGAGGAGTACAAACAACCTAATTTTTGTGGAACTATATCTAATTAGGACAGGTAGACTTTGGTATGTGAGATGCTCCAGTCACTAGGTGCAATGGCAATTCATCAGAAGCCACAAATTATCGAGATAGTTATATTCTTGTTAAAATGTTAATGTCCCTATTATTCCTGGACTCATAGAAATGGATGTTTGACATTTTGTTTTTTGATAATATTCCTTTGTTAGTAAGTTCTTCCATCTCATTTTGTGTAGACTTTAGTTCTTTGTTGTGTAATACGTATTTGAGAGGTTGTCAAAAATATGACTCAGTTTTACTCAAAAATGAAGGACAAGCCGAAATGCCTAATTTGAACTTTAGAGACTATTGTTTAGTGCTTGTTAAACGACAAGATGAGCAGGTGATTGATGAGAGTTGGACTCCATGTACTTCTACTTTAAAGAATTAGTTATGGTTTTGGAGATTATCACTTTTGAAACTACTTTGTTATTTTTACTTAATAGTAACTCTATATTGTTCGAAAGGTTGTCTTTGGCACTATCAAGTGTAACTTAGACATTTTTTGCAGTTATCTTTACTGAAAAGCCAAAAGCATAGGTTGAAAGTTTGGAGAGAATGATGCAGTTCAGCTGTTGGTTGTTACTGGCTGAGTTTTAATGGGTCTTTTAAACCAAATAGCAAAATGAATTAGAAGCCATGACTCAAGATGAGTCTGAAGCAGATGTTTGGAAGAAGCCTCTGCCCTCCCACCACAGGACAATTTGCCAGAAAGAACTTAATTACACAATAGTTACGCAACAAGACTTTTGAAACCTGTAACATTGTAGGAAATGCAAAGTTACTTTTACTAAACCAATCTTGAACGAAAGAACTATAAGTATAAAAAACCAGAGTAGTAAGGGTATGATGAAGCCAGTCCTTAGTTGTTCAGATGAAGTATATTGGGATGACGTTGGCCGTTTTAATCAGAAAATTAGGTTACATGGCAACATTTTCAGTATTTAATTCAATGCTTCAGCTGAAAACTTCTTCCATACCTCACTTTCTTTCTAGATTTCTTCTGTTCCATGCGGCAAAAATGCAAAAATGTTCCTGTCATGTTGTTACCAACCAGT
This sequence comes from Syzygium grande, assembly GCA_024733475.1. Classification (NCBI taxonomy): domain Eukaryota; kingdom Viridiplantae; phylum Streptophyta; class Magnoliopsida; order Myrtales; family Myrtaceae; genus Syzygium; species Syzygium grande. The sequence goes on along the minus strand of JAMXDD010000005.1, from coordinate 40,282,877 downwards.
GTGTAGTTTGTCTAATAGGTCGAGGATAGTAGACTGGTTCCAAGGGAAGATTTACTGCATAAGTATAGTATATACTGTGGGTCTCTTGATACCTATGTCTTGAGCATATCATTTGATGTTTGAGATCCTAGTCTTGCTAATATCACATTGCAAATCATCGTCTTATTTGAGGCATTGCCGGAACAAAGAGCATCAAAGTATGCTTATTTCTAGTTTCTTTTATGGTATAGCTGCGCCAGGAGTCTCCTCTAAGTTTTGTGAGGCTTGGTTGTTTTTCCCTTGTAGCTTGTCTCTCTTTTTCTGTTCAGCCGCTGGCATTGACCATGTGTGCCTGAATCTTCCTGTATAACACAACAGTGTCCGGGTGTTCCTTTCTGCTCTTTCGCAGGGGGGAGGACAAAGAAAAGTGTGTCTATCGTCTCACAGGCGTTGTGGAGCACATGGGGACCATGCGTGGGGGCCACTATGTCGCCTTCATACGCGGAGGTGAGAAGAGCAAAAACGGAATCGGGGCTTCCGTCTGGTATCATGCCAGTGATGCGTATGTGCGTGAAGTCACGTTAGAAGAAGTTCTTCGCTGTGAGGCATACATCTTATTTTATGAGATAATTTGAATCCAACCTACATTTTTGTTTTGATATATCATTCTTGATTCTTTGTCCCTCAAGAGCATGTGGGCCTTTCTGGAGGGAGATACACGAGAGAAGGCAGAGAGAGAATACATAGGTTGAGTGAACAACAGGGTTGTCATTTACCCTGAATTATATAGCTACTGTTTTTTTTCTTTGAGATGTAATGAGCTGCAAAATGCGAACTCGTGAGATTATTTTTGTGAAAGTTTTCACTGAATTTTTCTATCATATCTTTCAGGCTTATATTGCAGCCTGATGATGCCTGAAGATGTACTTGTCAAATGGTAACGAGGAAATGACGATTCTGTCTCATTATGTTCACTTATGAACTAAAGTTAAGGTCATGTTTTGGATGATTAACGTCATGAACTCTGCTAAGTCGAATTCGGTCATGTCTGTTTTTGTTTAAGCAAAACATGAAGAGGCCAGGGCGCATTTCGGCAGGACAAGAGGAAAGAAAGAAAAAAAACCAATTTTGTATTTTCTAATGAATATATGTTAATAGCCGGTAAATGCATGTAGCGCCCTCGTTCAATTTTGTAGTTTCTGTTCATCGGAATGTCGAGACCGCACGCATAAGCACAACAAACATTCAGAAAAAGACGTAAATTTGGTACAAACATTCCCTCATACAACTTATAATCAAGAACAGTGTAATCAAGAACAACGGTTTCTTCACACGATTGCGTTTACGCCTTAAGAAGACAAATACACCATCTTGCCAACAATCGCATAATCAGCTTCCTGTAGAAAACAGTAACAGTTCTCTTTATCAATTGTAGAAAAGTGACAACTGCTAATTTTCTTTTCAAAAAGTTAATCTTGATCTGTTTTGGGAATTAGCAGGTCTTGTGGACTTGGTCAGACTCTTCTCTTTGCCTTGATTGGGCACTTATCAGGTTGCCTAACAATGTAGATGACGTCTCCTGCTTTATTGTACAAGTCTTGATTACGATGCCATGTCCACAAAGCATGAGTCTCATTCTTCACCTGCACGAGCATAGAAGACAGTGACTGTCATGAACTCCCCAAATATCGTTTCTTTCCCAGTGTATAAACTCTTTTTGCACTCTGTGTCGGTTAATAAGTGGGATGGAATGCTCAACTCTTATGCTTTGTTTGAGGAAAGGGGGACTGGTGTGGAAAATGATGTAAAAATTTTGAATTTTTTTGCGAATACAGGAGGGGAATTCAATGTTTTCATCCATTTGACACCTCCATGCATTCCAAGCATTATATTAAGGTCATATGACCAAATCTTCCTAAACAATGGTGAAGCATAAGCTCTGGTTAATCCAGCCAGCAGTTATTAGGAAAACAAGCACCAGCTGACTTGATCCCAAACACAGGTGTCACAAGGAGAAGCAAAATTTAATCATCCTTGCAAGACGCATGGACCATTTGCGGATCACCACAAATGAACATTGAAGTTGCGTGGTTACTCCACAAGCAGCGGCAGATTATAAAGATCACGCACTGAGCGTCTTAGGATGTGGAGTAAACATGGCAGTCATAAGTTTTACTTGAGAGTTTCACATGTTAAAGTTTTGCGGTGCTTTCCTACTCTACTGTTTATCTACACCCAAAATGCGCCGTGGCTTTCCATAAATCTTAACAAGAGTAAATAGTGCATTCGGTGCATACATGCCAATACAGTCAAGTAGAATAATTAAGGGATTGTTAGGTACCTCAAAAATGCCATGCCCGAAGCTGCTTTCTCTGTAAGCACTATATTCCGGTTGCCTGTCCCAACAGAATTTGCCTGTAGCAGGGCCTGATGTGAAATTAAATGCACAGAAACCACCCATGTACGTATCAGGGGTGGTACTTGGGTCTGGACAGTTTCCAGGTTCATCTGCATGGGTAATCGCCATCTTCTCTCGGTTACCACCATCTCCGACAGTGATGTGAACAGGACCACAGGGATCCAGAGTGTAGTTGTATACTCTATTTGACCTCTCATAGGCATGAACCTGTCGATTTTTTCCAACAGAGATTCGTGTCAACTGTCGATCATGTTAAACAAAAGAGGAGGGCCCTCCTCAATCACAAAGACAAAGACACATTGCAAAAGTCTCATAAAAGAACATTATAAAATCCATGTTATAAATGTTTGAGCATGCCATATTGCCGAGATGCAGCTAATGCGCAGAACCAGATTATGTATCAATCTGCCTCATATAATGCCTAAGATGGATACATGAGACAAAAAGGACTAAGAACATTTTCAGCCTCCACTCCGAGTTGGAAAAAGAAACAGTAAACCATTCCCTGGGGCAGCTAATAAAAGATAAATGATAGGGAATGGTGACTTACATGTCCATTAAAGACAACATCAACCCCATAACTGTACAACAAATCCTCCATTGCAACCCTCATGCACTCCACCTCTCTGTAATGTGCAGTGTAAGTGCTGTACCAAGGAGGGTGCCATGTAGCCACCAACCATGGGGTGACTTCTCTGTCAACCTTAGACAAGTCTTTCTCTAACCATCTGTACTGATCCGCTGAGGCAAAAGCATAAAAGTGTCAGAGACATGCTTCTGAAGAATATACTGTTTAAGGGAAAAACAAAAGGAAGACGCTCACATGATTTATTATAAGAAATATAGGCACCAAGCATTAAAAAGTGTATGCCGCCTGCATTGAAGGAATAGTAAAACGTAGACGACGATCCACTTTCTTTAGATGGAAATGCAAATCGAGAACTATAAGCAACAAAAGTCTGATTTTCAGCCTGTTCTTCAATCTCATGATTTCCTTCTATGACCATGATGGGAACTTTAGACACTAGAGGCTGCATAAACCTGAAATGAAAAAAAAATTCATGTTATATTAGACTCCAATGAGTTAGCGAAAGCCAGCATACAAAGAAAATTAAGTGCTTCATCAGGAACACAATGCTTGAGGCCAAATTCACAATTTTTCAAAAGAATCCACATGAGCTCTTGAGAGAACCCCAAGAGCAATATTAGTAAGAATGTAGGAGATTCCTTTCACTGCACTCTCAGATGAATACATTCGAAACACCATCAAGATATGTTGGCTCTATTTCCATTTCAGATTAGTGAGAATGAGGCACCCTAATTGCTGATACAATAGTATTTCTACTTTTCGTGAGATTCGAAATGAACAGAAATCATCTCAGCCAATTAATTAGTGACTTAGCTGTGCTAGTCAAGACTGAAGAAAAGCGACTCATTAATATCCATCAAGAAAGAACGACGCAGTATGCCAACCTTCCCCAATAATCCCATCGTGGCTGGTAGGTTTCGTGAATAGGAGTTTGTGGAAACGAACAGGAGTAGCAATCGGCCCCAGTTCCATTTGTGAGATACAAGTTAGCATAAGTCACACCCCCGACCAAAAGAACAAGATCAGGATGATTACTCAGCATGTGGTCGACCGTAGAAGTGGTATTGTATGTAAGACCCAAGTCACCAACCACTGCCACTCTGCTGGGGTAACTCCTCGGGCCAGTGATGGGCATAGTTCTAAAATAATACACATCACTCATTGCTATTGAAGGATCTCCACATTGGTAATAGTATAATGTGTTGGGCTTCAACCCTGAAGAAAAACCAAAGTCAGATATCGATAACCAAAAACCAGTAAAACTTAAAATTGCAAAAATCGGTGACTGTACAGTACCAAAGATAAGCTGCTAGCACATAAGAGATATGATTTCCATGATTTTCCCCCTTTTTTTTTACCTTTTTCCCCCTCTTCCATATAAAACAGAATGTCTCTGATGACCAGACAAGTTTCAGAAATTAACTTCAAGATTACAAACTGCAAGAACATCAGACATTCCGGTAATTTCTTCGGAGAAATTTCCCCAAATTTGCGTTTCTAGAGGTACCTCCAAGCCTGAAAAAATTATGAATTTGATAAAAGATAACAAACTGCAAAATCAAGTGGAGCTTCACATATGACTAATCGAAAAAGGAGCCAAAATCTTGGGATGACTGGGAAAGCATTGGTCACAGACGTAAATAATGGATGAGCGAGACACTTTTATTTACCATGTTCTTCAGATTGATTTTTGTCAGTAGCCTTCCATCGACTTTCAGCAAAAAACGAAAAAAAAAGAAAGAAAAGGCTGAGCAGGATATTTCTCACAAATGCTATTAATGCTTCGACACTAGAGTTTAAAAACATGACTGATGCAAGAACAACAATGCATACAATACCTTTCAGACGAACATGGTGTATGATTCCAGAAGTGTAGTTTTTGAGGCCTTCAAAGGGATAAAGTTGGTTGTAAATTAGCGAATAACCGGTCGCCTGATGACTGCGTCCAGATCTTAAGACCCCGTAATAAACAACACTCTCCACACTGTTCGGATCCAATGGGGTGATCTTGTCACCTATCTGGAACTCTCCTGCAAACATTTCTGAGAAACATCGATTGCAGACACAACCTAGTAAGTAACAATTACAACCACTGTACTGCTCCTCAGCACAAAAGTCATCAGAAATAACAAATACCGGGTTTTCCATGCAGCTTGAGCCAGAAAAACAACCAAAGTACTGTCTCACAATCTCTATTGAACCACTCAACAAATTATCGTCGGCATCAATTCCATGCTCCACAATATATGTGCAATCTTTGCCTCAAGAACAGAGAGCAGTCTATTTCAAGAGCTTCTGATTATAAAATCCAATCCAATCGACATATACACAATTGCCACTAGATAAATCCAACTCCGACCCACCCACCAACATCACCTTCACCTATGAATAGAAAACACCAACCACACTACCCCACAACTAAACATGAGTAAATGTCACATAAATATCTGATTTCACGGCCAAGTCAGATTTGTCTCATCCATGTCTAAAAGTCAAGCCCCCATTTCAATCTCTTGCACATCAGTTTCCTGCTCAACACTTATCTCGATCACAATCCAGTGAACAAAAACCGAAAAAACTATAAAAATGAAAGGATAAATATTAGAGGGAACTCAGAGGGAATTTGGCTAGAATGGAAGAGCAACCCGCAAAGGCAAACAGACCCGTGATCCAAGAAATCCAGACGGAGTCGTACTTCGAGGAAAGCGAGACGGAGACTTGCTCCGGCCCGAAACCGGCGACCGTCCTCTGGACCCGGCGGTCGGTGTCCGGCAAGTCGACGGCGTTCCCCCGGAAGCTCTTGTCGAGGGGCACCGTCACGGGCGGGAACGGCCCGTCGAGGGTCGTCGGGATTCCTCCGGCGAGCAGGGGCCCGGGGCAGAGCACGGAGCAGAGCAGGGCGAGCGAGACTCCCAACAGCGCCGGCGGCATTGCCGCCATCTTCCTCGCGCGGCGAGAGACAGACAGGCGAGGACGACGACGACGACGACGACGACGATGGGCGATGAGTTATATATACTGCCGTTGGATATGGAGAGAGAGAGAGAGAGAGGAAGGAAGGGCAGTGGTTTATCTCATGTGACAGCGCATCACGTGTTCGTCGTCGTCATCGTCACGCAGTAAAGTCAAGGGAGAGGGGCCGTGATTACTGATTAGTATTTCGCCGGAAAACGCCAAATGCAAGAGGTTGAAGAAGGGCGCCGCCATCGCCATTGCCACTTAGCTCGTGAGCTTGACTTTTCCTTGTTGCAGCGAGAGACACAGAGAGGGGGGATCGGAGTCGGGGGTCGGGGACGATGAGGACGAGGAAGTTGTCCGGTTGTTAACTTTGGACTTTCACGTTGTGATATCTTTCTTTCTTTGTCGGATTGCGTTGCGACCCTGATTGATGCAGCTCCTACGTGCGAAATATTTTCAGCATTTTAAAAATTAAGGATGAGTGTATTATAAGTGCATTAGAAATCTTAAAACTTATCACGAAAGTGTAATTGAATCTTAAGACTTTTGAAAAGTGTATTTGAGTCCTAAAACTCATCAAAAAATGCAATTGAGTCCTAAAACTTGTTACGAAAGTGCAATCGAGTTCTAAAACTTATCAAATTGATTCAATCAAATCCTTCCGTTGATTGCACTTTTTGAGAGTTTTATGACTCGATTGCACTTCCAGAACAAGTTTTAGGACTTGATTGCACTATTTGAAAATTTTTGGACGCGATTACACTTTCGTGACAAGTTTTAGAACTTTATTGCACTTTTTGAAAGTTGTGAACGTTTTAAGACTCTATTGTATTTTTGTGACAAGATTTAGGATTTAATTGCACTTTTTAAAAATTTTAGATTTGTGATAAGTTTTAGGACTTTTAATGCACTAATCCCTTAAAATTAAGGCGGTTAGGGTAAAGTTTCTTCTTCTTCTTCTTTTTATATATAACGGGATACGTGCACTCTATTTTTCGAAAATTGATATTAGATGGTACGAGATGATTTCTAGAATATGAAAGTTATGAAACCAATCATGTTGCAATCATCAAATGCTCCACGCATCAAAAAGCATGATAACAGGACAAGGCGGCAGTTTTGAGTTTAAGATGGCACGAGGCTAATCTACCAGCGCACATGCCTAGATCCAGGGCAACGCGAAGTTGAGGATGTGTTCAAACCCAATGTCTCCACCCCAGCCTTGATACCATTGAAGGCGGGCCCACACAGACATACCGGCGGCAATGATATCGCCCGCATTTGGTCACAACTTGACCCGCACTCACACCGGCTTTAAATGCATCATGTTGGTATATAAGGTCGCGTGAGACTTATCTACCAGGGCAATAACTCGGGTCTAGGTACCATGAATTCATAAGTACATCTTAATCCCCTCGATCCGGCTTGAAAATAGAAAATTCAGGCCGTAATCTGGAAATGATTAGAAAGCGAATATGCTTTTGGATTTGCTACTGTTGGTCTAATCAAGTGATGTTGACGATTTGGGTTAGCCAACATGTTAGCGGAGTACACATAGAAATTGTCAGTGTTGCTAAAATGCAAGATTGAGGATGAGTACCTATTTTTGTTGGCAGTTTCCATTTTTCCTCCTGCCAATTATCAAGAAAACAAAAATTTGCAATTTCCTGCTTCAGTAAGCCACATAGCACAACCAAGATGATAAAGTTACACCAAAAAGTACATTGCCTTTAACAGTCTCTAGTAATGGGACAACATAGAGCTTCCAGTGACACCTTCAGAAAGCCGTCCTATCTGTAAATTATATCAAACGTGAAGCGACTGGCAAAAGCATATCGCCTTCCAGTGACACCTTCACCCAACAAGCTTCAGTACTGCACCAACTTAGAGCTTCCAGTGACACCTTCAGTAAGTCCTATTTGTAAATTGATTCTGAGACTTCAGCTGGTAAAATTTGAATGTCTCCTGCTATATAAAAAAATTACAGGAAATTTCCTCCACTTGCATATTGATCAAGTTTGGAGGCCGCAGATATATGGAATATCTGAAGTCATCTCTCATCTTTTAGTTTAGCACCACCTAGGATGCCAGTTAGTCTAGATTTTCCAAGATCGGAGCTGAGGTCACTCCTATCTTTTCAGATAAGGAGGTGTAGATTGTTAATAGCTTGTCCCAAAGTTCGAAACATTGCATAAAGACTGAATACAGCTTCAGTTTTAATCCGCTGGCATCTCAAGGGACTTAACTATATTGTCTTAACTATATACGACAGTTAAACAATTGTATGGAAAATAATCTACAAGGTTGAGGTGTAAGTTGTTTTGTCACGGGAGGAAAGTGTCATTTGACTTATACAGAAGGGGAATGCTACATTTTTCAAAAATAAAAATATGGCTTGTGTTCTTCATAATATTGCAAACTTAGGAAGGTGTTCTGAATGAACATTCTTTAGCTTGTTTCTATAGCTTATGAGTTGGTTTCTCTGTGTCAGTTGAAATATTCGGCTCATTAGGGAAATAGTCTACTGTTGGTTTAGTGAGGAAAATTGGTATATTAATGCCTCACATTGTATCAAAACTAGCCATTCAAATCATGAAAGGGGACTGACCTTCCCTCTGTAATTGACTGAGTCAGAAATGTAGCCCTAGGTTGCCTTTTGTGCCTTCTCTAGAGTCACGGAACCACATCTGAGGAAACCTTCAGCATTCTTGATTTCTTTCTATACATTGAAGGAGGATTTCATTCCTCTTGAAGGAGAAGGTAAAGAGCACTTCCATATTGGATTTCCTGAATTCCCTTCTGCATGATTGTCTTGCCACATTGGCTACCTATATGTTATAGGGAAGCATAAATGTGAATCGAAAATTTGACACAAAAGTGACACGACATGGATCTCGAAGGGTTTTTGCATCCTAAAAGCGACAACTATACTAGACAGATGGGAAAGAGAGTATGATTCTACAGGAGCCAGAAGTTTGCAAACTGAGGCGCCAATGTTACATTATTTGAAGTTTGAACGGGAAATAAATTAGGAGATCCAGAATCTGCACTTGGAACTGGCCTTCCGCATGAAGGCTTTATCTTGTGCTTGTGTTTCTCTGACTGTAAGGTCATTGGTTCTTCACACGTAGTGTCATTCAGCAAAAACCATTCATACCAATTAAGTGTTGTGGCAGAAAGAGTATACTAAATATGATCCAGGATTGAAAAGAGAAGTACAAACAACCTAATTTTTGTGGAACTATATCTAATTAGGATAGGTAGACTTTGGTATGTGAGATGCTCCAGTTACTAGGTGCCATGGCAATTCATCAGAAGCCACAAATTATTGAGATAGTTATATTCTTGTTAAAATGTTAATGCCCCTATTATTCCTGGACTCATAGAAATGGATGTTTGACATTTTGTTTTTGACAATATTCCTTTGTTAGTAAGTTCTTCCATCTCATTTTGTGTAGACATTAGTTCTTTGTTGTGTAATACGTATTTGAGAGGTTGTCAAAAATATGACTCAGTTTTACTCAAAAAATGAAGGACAAGCCAAAATGCCTAATTTGAACTTTAGAGACTATTGTTTAGTGCTTGTTAAACGACAAGATGAGCAGGTGATTGATGAGAGTGGGACTCCATGTACTTCTACTTTAAAGAATGAGTTATGGTTTTGGAGATTATCGCTTTTGAAACTAGTTTCTTATTTTTACTTAATAGTAACTCTATATTGTTGGAAAAGTTGTCTTTGGCATTATCAATTGTAACTTAGACATTTTTTTGCAGTTATCTTTACTGAAAAGCCAAAAGCATAGGTTGAAAGTTTGGAGAGAATGATACAGTTCAGCTGTTGGTTGTTACTGGCTGAGTTTTAATGGGTCTTTTAAACCAAATAGCAAAATGAATTAGAAGCCATGACTTGAGAGGAGTCTGAAGCAGATGTTTGGAAGAAGCCTCTGCCCTCCCACCACAGGACAATTTGCCAGAAAGAACTTAATTACACAATAGTTACGCAACAAGACTTTTGAAACCTGTAACATTGGACGTATTTTTTCCTACTATGACAATGTTTGTAGGAAATGCAAAGTTACTTTTACTAAACCAATCTTGAACGAAAGAACTATAAGTATAAAAACCAGAGTAGTAAGGGTATGATGAAGCCCGTCCTTAGTTGTTCAGAAGAAGTATATTGGGATGATGTTGGCTGTTTTAATCAGAAAATTAGGTTACATGGCAACATTTTCAGTATTTAATTCAATGCTTCAGCTGAAAACTTCTTCCATACCTCACTTTCTTTCTAGATTTCTTCTGTTCCATGCGGCAAAAATGCAAAAATGTTCCTGTCATGTTGTTACCAACCAGTGTGTAGTTTGTCTAATAGGTCGAGGATAGTAAACTGGTTCCAAGGGAAGATTTACTGCATTAGTATATACTGTGGGTCTCTTGATACCTATGTCTTGAGCATATCATTTGATGTTTGAGATCCTAGTCTTGCTAAAATCCCATTGCAAATCATTGTCTTATTTGAGGCATTGCGGAACAAAGAGCATCAAAGTGTGCTTATTTCTGGTTTCTTTTATGGTATAGCTGCGCCGGTAGTCTCCTCTAAGTTTTATGAGGCTTGGTTGTTTTTCCCTTGTAGCTTGTCTCTCTTTTTCTGTTCAGCCGCTGGCATTGACCATGTGTACCTGAATCTTCCTGTATAACACAACAGTGTCCGGGTGTTCCTTTCTGCTCTTTCGCAGGGGGAGGACAAAGAAAAATGTGTCTATTGTCTCACAGGTGTTGTGGAGCACATGGGGACCATGCGTGGGGGCCACTATGTCGCCTACATACGCGGAAGTGAGAAGAGCAAAAACGGAGCCAGGGCTTCTGTCTGGTATCATGCCAGTGATGCGTATGTGCGTGAAGTCACGTTAGAAGAAGTTCTTCGCTGTGAGGCATACATCTTATTTTATGAGATAATTTGAATCCAACCTACATTTTTGTTTTGATATATCATTCTTGATTCTTTGTCCCTCAAGAGCATGTGGGCCTTTCTGGAGGGAGATACACGAGAGAAGGCAGAGAGAGAATACATAGGTTGAGTGAACAACAGGGTTGTCATTTACCCTGAATTATATAGCTACTGTTTTTTTTCTTTGAGATGTAATGAGCTGCAAAATGCGAACTCGTGAGATTATTTTTGTGAAAGTTTTCACTGAATTTTTCTATCATATCTTTCAGGCTTATATTGCAGCCTGATGATGCCTGAAGATGTACTTTGTCAAATGGTAACGAGGAAATGACGATTCTGTCTCATTATGTTCACTTATGAACTAAAGTTAAGGTCATGTTTTGGATGATTAACGTCATGAACTCTGCTAAGTCGAATTCGGTCATGTCTGTTTTTGTTTAAGCAAAACATGAAGAGGCCAGGGCGCATTTCGGCAGGACAAGAGGAAAGAAAAAAAACCAATTTTGTATGTTTTAATGAATATATGTTAATAGCCAGTAAATGCATGTAGCGCCTCCCTTCAATTTTGTAATTTCTGTTCATTGGAATGTCGAGACCGCATGCATAAGCACAACAAACATTCAGACAAAGACGTAAATTTGGTACAAACATTCCCTCATACGACTTATAATCAAGAACAACGGTTTCTTCACACGATTGCGTTTACGCCTTAAGAAGACAAATACACCATCTTGCCAACAATCGCATAATCAGCTTCCTGTAGAAAACAGTAACAGTTCTCTTTATCAATTGTAGAAAAGTGACAACTGCTAATTTTCTTTTCAAAAAGTTAATCTTGATCTGTTTTGGGAATTAGCAGGTCTTGTGGACTTGGTCAGACTTTTCTCTTTGCCTTGATTGGGCACTTATCAGGTTGCCTAACAATGTAGATGACGTCTCCTGCTTTATTGTACAAGTCTTGATTACGATGCCATGTCCACAAAGCATGAGTCTCATTCTTCACCTGCACGAGCATAGAAGACAGTGACTGTCATGATCTCCCCAAATATCGTTTCTTTCCCAGTGTATAAACTCTTCTTGCACTCTGTGTCGGTTAATAAGTGGGATGGAATGCTCAACTCTTATGCTTTGTTTGAGGAAAGAGGGACTGGTGTGGAAAATGAAGTAAAAATTTTGAATTTTTTTGCGAATACAGGAGGGGAATTCAATGTTTTCATCCATTTGACACCTCCATGCATTCCAAGCATTATATTAAGGTCACATGACCAAATCTTCCTAAACAATGGTGTAGCATAAGCTCTGGTTAATCCAGCCAGCAGTTATTAGGAAAACAAGCACCAGCTGACTTGATCCCAAACACAGGTTTCACAAGGAGAAGCAAAATTTAATCATCCTTGCAAGATGCATGGACCATTTGCGGATCACCGCAAATGAACATTAAAGTTGCGTGGTTACTTCACAAGCAGCGGCAGATTATAAAGATCACGCACTGAGCGTCTTAGGATGTGGAGTAAACATGGCAGTCATAAGTTTCTACTTGAGAGTTTCACATGCTAAAGTTTTGCGGTGCTTTCTTACTCTACTGTTTATCTACACCCAAAATGCGCCGTGGCTTTCCATAAATCTTAACAAGAGTAAATAGTGCATTCGGTGCATACATGCCAATACAGTCAAGTAGAATAATTAAGGGATTGTTAGGTACCTCAAAAATGCCATGCCCGAAGCTGCTTTCTCTGTAAGCACTATATTCCGGTTGCCTGTCCCAACAGAATTTGCCTGTAGCAGGTCCCGATGTGAAATTAAATGCACAGAAACCACCCATGTACGGGGTGGCACTTGGCTCTGGACAGTTTCCAGGTTCATCTGCATGTGTAATCGCCATCTTCTCTCGGTTACCACCATCTCCGACAGTGATGTGAACAGGACCACAGGGATCCAGAGTGTAGTTGTATACTCTATTTGACCTCTCATAGGCATGAACCTGTTGATTTTTTCCAATAGAGATTCGTGTCAACTGTTGATCAGGTTAAACAAAAGAAGAGGGCCTTCTCAATCACAAAGATAAAGACACATTGCAAAAGTCTCATAAAAGAACATCATAAAATCCATGTTATAAATGTTTTAGCATGCCATATTGCCGAGATGCAGCTAATGCGCAGAACCAGATTATGTATCAAACTGCCTCATATAATGCCTAAGATGGATACATGGGACAAAAAGGACTAAGAACATTTGCAGCCTCCACTCCGAGTTGGAAAAAGAAACAGTAAACCTTTCGCTGGGGCAGCTAATAAAAGATAAATGATAGGGAATGGTGACTTACATGTCCATTAAAGACAACATCAACCCCATAACTGTACAACAAATCCTCCATTGCAACCCTCATGCACTCCACCTCTCTGTAATGTGCAGTGTAAGTGCTGTACCAAGGAGGGTGCCATGTAGCCACCAACCATGGTGTGACTTCTCTGTCAACCTTAGACAAGTCTTTCTCTAACCATCTGTACTGATCCGCTGAGGCAAAAGCATAAAAGTGTCAGAGACATGCTTCCGAAGAATCTACTGTTTAAGGGAAAAACAAAAGGAAGACGCTCACATGATTTATTATAAGAAATATAGGCACCAAGCATTAAAAAGTGTATGCCGCCTGCATTGAAGGAATAGTAAAACGTAGACGACGATCCACTTTCTTTAGATGGAAATGCAAATCGAGAACTATAAGCAGCAAAAGTCTGATTTTCAGCCTGTTCTTCAATCTCATGATTTCCTTCTATGACCATGATGGGAACTTTAGACACTAGAGGCTGCATAAACCTGAAATGAAAAAAAAATTCATGTTATATTAGACTCCAATGAGTTAGCGAAAGCCAGCATACAAAGAAAATTAAATGCTTCATCAGGAACACAATGCTTGAGGCCAAATTCACAATTTTTCAAAAGAATCCACATGAGCTCTTGAGAGAACCCCAAGAGCAATATTAGTAAGAATGTAGGAGATTCCTTTCACAGCACTCTCAGATGAATACATTCGAAACACCATCAAGATATGTTGGCTCTATTTCCATTTCAGATTAGTGAGAATGAGGCACCCTAATTGCTGATACAATAGTATTTCTACTTTACGTGAGATTCGAAATGAACAGAAATCATCTCAGCCAATTAATTAGTGACTTAGCTGTGCTAGTCAAGACTGGAGAAAAGCGACTCATTAATAACCATCAAGAAAGAACAACGCAGTATGCCAACCTTCCCCAATAATCCCATCGTGGCTGGTAGGTTTCGAGAATAGGAGTTTGTGGAAATGAACAGGAGTAGCAATCGGCCCCAGTTCCATTTGTGAGATACAAGTTAGCATAAGTCACATCCCCAACCAAAAGAACAAGATCAGGATGATTACTCAGCATGTGGTCGACCGTAGAAGTGGTATTGTATGTAAGACCCAAGTCACCAACCACTGCCACTCTGCTGGGGTAACTCCTCGGGCCAGTGACGGGCATAGTTCTAAAATAATACACTTCACTCATTGCTATTGAAGGATCTCCACATTGGTAATAGTATAATGTGTTGGGCTTCAACCCTGAAGAAAAACCAAAGTCAGATATCAATAACCAAAAACCAGGAAAACTTAGAATTGCAAAAATTGGTGACTGTACAGTACCAAAGATAAGCTGCTAGCACATAAGAGATATGATTTCCATGCTTTTCCCCCTTCTTTTTCCTTTTTTCCCCTCTTCCATATAAAACAGAATGTCTCTGATGACCAGACAAGTTTCAGAAATTAACTTCAAGATTACTAACTGCAAGAACATCAGACATTCCGGTAATTTCTTCAGAGAATTTTCCCCAAATTTGCGTTTCTAGAGGTACCTCCAAGCTTGAAAAAATTATGAATTTGATAAAAGATAATGAACTGCAAAATCAAGTGGAGCTTCACATATGACTAATCGAAAAAGGAGCCAAAATCTTGGGATGACTGGGAAAGCATTGGTCACAGACGTAAATAATGGATGAGCGAGACACTTTTATTTAGCATTTTCTTCAGATTGATTTTTGTCAGTAGCCTTCCATTGACTTTCAGCAAAAAAAGAAAAAGAAAAATAAAGAAAAGGCCGAGCAGGATATTTCTCACAAATGCTACTAATGCTTCGACACTAGAGTTTAAAAACATGACTGATGCAAGAACAACAATGCATACAATACCTTTCAGACGAACATGGTGTATGATTCCAGAAGTGTAGTTTTTGAGGCCTTCAAAGGGATAAAGTTGGTTGTAAATTAGCGAATAACCGGTCGCCTGATGACTCCGTCCAGATCTTAAGACCCCGTAATAAACAACACTCTCCACACTGTTCGGATCCAATGGGGTGATGTTGTCACCTATCTGGAACTCTCCTGCAAACATTTCCGAGAAACATCGATTGCAGACACAACCTAGTAAGTAACAATTACAACCACTGTACTGCTCCTCAGCACAAAAGTCATCAGAAATAACAAATACCCGTGTTTTCCATGCAGCTTGAGCCAGAAAAACAACCAAAGTACTGTCTCACAATCTCTATTGAACCACTCAACAAATTATCGTCGGCATCAATTCCATGCTCCACAATATATGTGCAATCTTTGCCTCAAGAACAGAGAGCAGTCTATTTCAAGAGCTTCTGATTATAAAATCCAATCCAATCGACATATACACAATTGCCACTAGATAAATCCAACTCCGACCCACCCACCAACATCACCTTCACCTATGAATAGAAAACACCAACCACACTACCCCACAACTAAACATGAGTAAATGTCACATAAATATCTGATTTCACGGCCAAGTCAGATTTGTCTCATCCATGTCTAAAAGTCAAGCCCCCATTTCAATCTCTTGCACATCAGTTTCCTGCTCAACACTTATCTCGATCACAATCCAATGAACAAAAACCGAAAAAAATAAAAAATGAAAGGATAAATATTAGAGGGAACTCAGAGGGAATTTGGCTAGAATGGAAGAGCAACCCGCAAAGGCAAACAGACCCGTGATCCAAGAAATCCAGACGGAGTCGTAGTTCGAGGAAAGCGAGACGGAGACTTGCTCCGGCCCGAAACCGGTGACCGTCCTCTGGACCCGGCGGTCGGTGTCCGGCAAGTCGACGGCGTTCCCCCGGAAGCTCTTGTCGAGGGGCACCGTCACGGGCGGGAACGGCCCGTCGAGGGTCGTCGGGATTCCTCCGGCGAGCAGGGGCCCGGGGCAGAGCACGGAGCAGAGCAGGGCGAGCGAGACTCCCAACAGCGCCGGCGGCATTGCTGCCATCTTCCTCGCGCGGCGAGAGACAGACAGGCGAGGACGACGACGACGACGCTGGGCGATGAGTTATATATACTGCGGTTGGATATGGAGAGAGAGAGAGAGGAAGGAAGGGCAGTGGTTTATCTCATGTGACAGCGCATCACGTGTTCGTCGTCGTCGTCGTCATGCAGTAAAGTCAAGGGAGGGGGGCCGTGATTACTGATTAGTATTTCGCCGGAAAACGCAGGATGCAAGAGGTTGAAGAAGGGCGCCGCCATCGCCATTGCCACTTAGCTCGTGAGCTTGACTTTTCCTTGTTGCGGCGAGAGAGAGACAGAGGGGGGTTGCTAACTTTGGACTTTCACGTTGTGATATCTTTCTTTCTTTGTCGGATTGCGTTGCGACCCTGATTGATGCAGCTCCTACGTGCGAAATATTTTCAGCATTTTAAAATTAAAATTAAGAATGAGTGCATTTAAAATCTTAAAACTTGTCATGAAAGTGTAATTGAATCTTAAGACTTTTGAAAAGTGTACTTGAGTCCTAAAACTCATCAAGAAATGCAATTAAGTCCTAAAACTTGTTACGAGAGTGCAATCGAGTTCTAAAACTTATCAAATTGATTCAATCAAATCCTTCCGTTGATTGCACTTTTTGAAAAGTTTTAGGACTTGATTGCACTATTTGAAAATTTTTTGACTCGATTGTACTTTCGTGACAATTTTTAGGACTTTATTGCACTTTTTGAAAGTTGTGAAAGTTTTAAGACTCAATTGTATTTTTGTGACAAGGTTTAGGACTTAATTGCACTTTTTAAAAGTTTTAGATTTGTGACAAGTTTTAGGACTTTTAATGCACAAATCCCTAAAATTAAGGCGGTTGGGGTAAAGTTACTTCTTCTTCTTCTTCTTTTTATAAATAACGGGATACGTGCACTCTATTTTTCGAAAATTGATATTAGATGGTACGAGATGATTTCTAGAATATGAAAGTTATGAAACCAATCATGTTGCAATCATCAAATGCTCCACGCATTAAAAAGCATGATAACAGGACAAGGCGGCAGTTTTGAGTTTAAGATGGCACGAGGCTAATCTACCAGCGCACAAGCCTAGATCCAGGGCAACGCGAAGTTGAGGATGTGTTCAAACCCAATGTCTCCACCCCGGCCTTGATACCATTGAAGGCGGGCCCACACGGACATACCGGCGGCAATGATATCACACGCATTTGGTCATAACTTGCTCACACTCACACCGGCTTTAAATGCGTCATGTTGGTATATAAGGTCGCGTGAGACTTATCTACCGGGGCAATGACTCGGGTCTAGGCACCATGAATTCATAAGTACATCTTAATCCCCTTGATCCAGCTTGAAAATAAAAAATTTAGGCCGTAATATGGAAATGATTAGAAAGCGAATTTGCTTTTGGATTTGCTACTATTGGTCTAATCAAGTGATGCTGACGATTTGGGTTAAGCCAACATGTTACCCGCATTCTTCACGGCCATTCGAAAGTTTTAGAATAAAAAAGAAGTGTCCAACTTGTGCATTGCTCTCTTCTTTGACGCCGCCTTTTGGGTGAGACATTCAACGGACGATGCGGTTCCACCCATATCGATGAGTTCCACATGGAAATGCTCGACCCAACTCAAACTGGGCCCACACGCAATACGATGCAAATCGTAATTAATAATGATTCTCATTTCGTTCCGTTCGAAAATGTTAATGATGAGTTCATTCGCAATTACACTAAAGAAAAAAGGGTTTTAAACATAAGTTTAGCGCCGCATAGTATTTGTCAACGTCGATCAAAAGACGAGTTTTTGATAGCCGTCGGAAAGAAAGAGCCATGAAATCTACAAAGCAAACATCGTACAAAACAATGAGAGGAATATACGTGTTGTACAATTGCCAACAAATCGAACCAAACCATAGTTAAGATCACAAGTTGGGAGATCGAAAATGATTACGAGGATGTAGAAAGTGCTTATTCAAGAATTGAATCCCCTCAATTTAAGGACGGTAAACTGAACCGTTACCTAATAACGTGGTACATATGGTAATCTATTCAAGTTATTGACATCACGAGTTAAAGTCAATTGATCAGGATCGCGATCCTTTCTATAATATCCTAGCCTGTGAAAATTCTTTTTATACGTGTATATATATATATATATCGACAAATTAGCAAATACGAATTTTCAGCTTAACACCAATCGAAATTATCAATTCGGGTTGCTTTGCTCTGGTTTTGGCTTATTGGTTTTCAGCTCCGTTTTAACCGTCCTGCTGTCGCCCTATGTAATATGTACATTATGACTGAACGAGTAACGTTTTAAGGAAAGTTGAACAGCTTCATCGTCCTAATTTTTTTATCTGAAAAGAAAGCAAGTGGGTGATGGGAATGGAGTTTTTCTTGCATGATGCCGTCTATTGTAATGGCTCAAGCTATCTAAGCTCATGTCTTAGGGATTGAGCCTTGTCGCATCCGAACCAAGCGATTGAATCACTCTACCGAATCCCTTGGGGTTTCTCACAGGATGATTGGTACCCTCAGGGCCATATCGTTCGGAAATACTCCCTTCGAAACTTGTCATATCTACTATCTTGTGATGGCAGTGGCTTGTCCTCATGATTTAGCTAGGGCTAGAAAAAGAGTTGGAAGGACATCTGGAAGGCGAAAAAATTCGTCGCCTCGAGGCAGGCTTGCATATTATACAGTGGTGAGTCTGCTGTCAAGAGTAGGATTGAAGATGATCATAATGCTGATGGAAGAGTCACTCGAGGCATTCATAGCTGTGTGTGCAGGAATTGGCATGCCTGGTTTTGTGGTAAGTGTGCCACATGAGCTTGTAGCCGGAGAGCATGAAGTGGTAGCTCCTGCACTTCCAAGTTTGAGCTTATGAAAGTCCACTTACCCATCAGAAGAGAAGTGTAGTCATTTATATATTATGTTCTAGTTCATTGTTAAGACTAAAATGATCAGATAAAACTAACTCAATTTCTCATAACCCCACAAAGTCATGTACATTCAGATCTCGGTATGACAATGATAAACGGTAAGAGTAATAGTTGCAATGAACAAAATATTGCTCGAGAAAACATAAGATAACAGTGAATCTATGTTGGTACAACTGCATCGTTAGATTAAACGACTTCTCTTCTTTTTCTTTGCTGAAATTACAATTCCGTATACCAACCTTCCAAGGTTGAAAGAATTAACCATCAGAAATCTATACAATCCTCTTACAGCTCCACGATTAGTAGACCATACTCAATCCGCAAGGTGTCGCTCATCAATTGTAAGCCAAAGAGAAAAATAGGAAAAAACCATTAAGGTGGGGTGCACAAGCAAAAATTTGCACCTCCATCACACATGATCCATTTACAGAGAGAACCTAGACAACATTTAATCATGTATCTATGAAATCTGCAGACAAAATAGTCCTGAGGAGTTCCTTCAGATTAGCTAATACGTAGCGTGGTCCTAAGCTCTTAACACCGATGAAATTCAATAGCTGCTCTAGATCCTACAGCAAGAGAAAATTACATAAGAAAATATGCTGAAGGAAAAAAGAGAAAAGCAGGTATAACGAACAGTCTGATCTAAATTCTTTAACATGCCACTACAAGATCCATGACAAATCACATGAATGTGTGATGCAAAATGTGTGCATAAGCACATTAAAGAACTAGGCAATAATGATGTAGAGAGCCCCCTAGATTGTATAATAACATAGAAGAAAGTTTGTCAGATGTGGACTAGATTAATAGCACACAACATGCTACAATAAATAGTTGTCCAAATGCCGACATGAAACAGCAGTCCATCCTAGAGCAAGCATCTTCCCACAAAGCCAACGACAAAGATGCAGCAGCACACTCCATCATTACTAAAATGTGGAGTGCATGAAATCAAGCTTCACAGTATCTTCAGTTAGGATGCAAGCTAAAAGCTTTGCAGATGCAAGTAAATGGCAGAAAATCCCGTGTGATAAATATGCTACACTTACAGTAATTAAATCTGATAAGCAGTCCAGTAGTAAAGCAAATTAAGTATACCTTGTTCAAGAGGAATACAGCATAAGCTGCTCTTGTCGTATCCTGACCTTCTAAAAATAGTGGAAACTCTATGGATTTAATATTTGAAGGTAGGGTAGCACTTGATGAAGAATCAGTAGCGGTTGTTTCTACAGAGGGGGCATGATCAATTATATAGGAATGAGATCCACCTAAATGCAAAGGATAACGCAAAGGAACTCTTAAGTAGGAAGCAATGAGAGAAACGGCCTGCAATTCGAACAAGGCAACAGTTAAAATCAAAGTCAATAACATTTAAAGCAAACGAAAAATCTCCAGTATAAGTTGCATTCTACTTTCAACAAACAACACTGAATCGCAATGGAAAAGTGTGACTGAAGTGCCTTTGTAAAGATATTTCTCAAAACAAACTCTCCTGATCCAACTCTCTCTTTCACCACCCACTCACATGTGGTGTGCACATGTACATACAGAGGTGTCAATATAAGGTTGATCCAGAAGAAAGAACATACATGCCCCACATATGCCAAAGCAGTCGCAGACCTCTGGACCTCCTTTTTATCCATAAAAAAACTCATCTTTGTAAATGGAAGCATGGTCAATTGCAGGCCGATAATCGTCAAGGATTCAAGATTTACAGGCTTCCGAACCAGCAGAGCTACCTGAAACTATATTCAACTAAAGATCAGAAACCACTGACACAAGTCTAGAAATGAAGAAACAGCACAAGTTATCATATGTTAGGCCATCCAGCTCATGAACATCAGGGAACATTGAGTCCTACATTTGCTAAGATATGGATACATAGCACAGTCAAAGAAAAATTAAATCCAAACTAAAGTAGAAAACAAATGGGACAGATATGCGATCATGATTGTGCTAAAACAGGCCTGTTTTACATTGATTCACTGATGAGACCATGATTTTCACCAAGAATGATCGCGGATTTGTTTGATAGAGTCCATAAATCATATTGCAAATCATATCTTAAAATAAATCCAGAGAAAAGAAAGTTGTTTTAGTAGGTTTCCTGACTCTGTTGGCCAAATGGTCACACCAGTTACTTTTCTCTTGGAAAGCTTCGTGTGAAGTACATTATTGTGCCTTTAAGTTCCTGCAGAACTCTCTGAAGAAGAATGGAAGCCCTTAGAAGAGAGTATTGCCAGAATCTTCAACTGGACAGGATAGCTCATATGCGGGCAGACTACGACTCGTGAATTCAGTAATGTAAAATATGGCTAATTACAGGAGTAATATCTTTATCCTACCAGGGTAGGTGTTTTGACTGCTTGAACAGAAACGTAGAGCCTTTTCTCTGTCAAGGTAGATGGTCATGGTGGCAGAATCATATGTGTACAGATATTGTCTTTAAAAAGAACGATGGAAAGCTGAAGATTAAAAGATTTGGCAGGTACTTGATGATTGGAGGAATTTGAACTTGAGCAGATTAAAAGACCTTTACACAATTACAGTATAGCCTATATAAGAAACGACACTAAAACTAGTTTATGGCTTGATAAAAGGCATACTAGTGAGCAATTTTCGAGAGCTATTATCACAAAGTGGTTTCTGACTGGATATACAATTCCAAAGTTTCCGCTGTAATTAAATATTCAGATTAGTTTTGGCCCGCCCCAGAAAGATCTGAAGACCTGCTCCAGATTCAATCAAGGGTCTGCAGCAATATGTGCATGTCTCTGATTCAATCATTCGGATTCCACCTGCAAATGGGTAATTTTCTGTTTCAAATGTGTGCAATCTGATGTGAACTAAAACACAAGGGTTTTATGGCATAAGGTGGTTAGGTGTTCCGATAGCTTCATAACCTCTTTTAAGTATAGTGATAGACTTGTTACTAATAGCATATAGGCAAAACAGGGAAGAAAATCTCCACTCCAATGTTTATGGTGTCGCTTTTATCTGGGGTCAAGAGAGCATCTCTTTCTTAAATGCCCTTACAGCCAGGATATCTGGACCAGGATACTAAACTCTATAAAGTGTAAAGACCTGCAATGAGCTGGACCAAGAACTGTGACGGATAATAGTCACTTGAGGAAGAAGGCAATTGAGATTCTTACATGAAAATTGGCAAGGGCCACTCAAGGATTAATTTTTAAGTTAAATCCATAGTTCTAGAGGTCAGAAGTAAAATACCAACTGTGAAGAACTTATTCAGTGATGTTGTCAAAACAAACCAAAGCTCTGTAGGTAGCAATTCAGAAACATGGTATCCATTTTTTGTTCCTTTATGCAAACCAGTCAAATTGTTTACCTATAAAATTAAATGGCCCGTGACAGGAGAGATTACGCGGCAAGCTTTCATTCCGATAGTATTGATTAATTTTCCCCCAAAAAAAAAGTGTAAATAAGTACCATCTACCCAACAAACCATGACAGGGCAAGGCTATAATTTAAAGACAAATATCTTGCTCAGTAAGGCCAAAATAGCACATCAAATGAAAATAGAGCAGGCCACCACAACAGTGGAACTCTAAGTCCAGAAAAGCTTATCCATCGCACAATTTTACCTGGATATTCAATGCTCATCCAGGTGAGCATGGAGAAGAACAAATAAACTAATGAAGACAAAGTAACCTTTAATGGTACGTAAATGAAAATCTCTGTAAATTCATTGTATCAAAACTCAAAGAAAACATCCTTATGAAGATTACCCTAGAAACACAAAGAACTTGTATAATAAATTTGGCAGCTCTAATTCCAAACTTATCCTTTACCCAAGAAAATAGAAAGGTCGTGTCCATATCTTCTTAATCAATGAGCAGTCAAAATCGTTAACCTGAAAATCTGTAGTCCCTTACTATCCTAAGGCTACAATTTTGGCTTTGAATAGACAGTTTTTCAATTCTTGAGATTGACAAACTCACAAAGAAATGCAATCACACAATTGACAACCAATGTCAAATGCATGGTCTTCTCTAGTCAAATACATCCAAATTATTAGAAGGAAAATCCTAACTGTCCTGTCTATTACCTGATCTAGTAGTGCTTGGAAATGATTCAAGTTCTTGCTCTTGCGCTTGTCCAACAGATATTTTAACAGGATAGAGCACTGAAACTTGTGATACCATGTACTGCTCCCTCATTCTTAGCATCTTTTGCAAATTTTTTAGCTTGCCATAACCCCTTTGCCCAAGTATCCTATTTGATTCCTGCAGCAACAGTGACGACCACATTAGCAGGATGAAAGAAATATACTGACAGTATGCCATAAAAAAGAGAGAAAACCGAGGGAGAAAATACAAGAAGAAATGAGGATATTCTGTACTTTGTCTAAACTAGTATGAACGAAACCTGATGCCAGCTACTGAACGTGAAACAGTAATCCTAGGAAGACCAATTTATTAATAACAATCGCACAGCAGCTGTTTTTCTCGTTTAGTCAACGAACACATCGGCTTTGTAATGGTCAAGAAAATTCAAGCACAGAAATTCTTTTATGATGCACCTCCTCATTTAATAAATATTGACAAGTCAAACTTACTACAATAGACATGCTGAATCAGACTAAGCCTGTATAACGGATGAAAGAAGAGAATGAATCTACATGTTTATCAGAATATATCTGCAAAGCAGCAAAGGATGAGCCCAAAATAGACAGGATAGAATAGATAAAACAGAAGCCAGACTATGCAGCACTCTTCGACCACATTGGATACATAGGTTCAAACAATAGATGTTTCCAAAGAAAAGAAAAACCACAGGAGTAAGAGAGATATCAGAAAAAAGCCACATTGTATAGTCCGGGGAGTATGCAGGCAGGCTGCAATTGATATTAGAAGCCACAAAGAAAATCAAAGCAGAAATTCCAGAAACCATCCCCTGATATGATAAATATCCAGAAAGGCATTAAACACACACCAAAGTCGGCTAGAACATAGAACTGCAGTGTGGGAACCTCTAAACTCAAGATGATGGAAAATATGTAAGCCCTTTACTGAATCTTTCATGAGGAAACACCGACATTTCAAAGTATTCCAGCAGAGGCTTCGAAGAATAGTAAAAGTCACTTCCTTTGTATTTTGAAGTACAGGATCAGGACAACTAAAAAAGCTTTCCACAAAGACTCAAAAAAGCCTATAATTTTTTTAACCTACAAATTCTGAACAAAAGACTCAAGCACGAGACAATACAGTAAAGCAGCAGTAGAAAGCGGCACCTGCAGTCGTTTCCGGGCAACCGAGAGAGCTGTGCCTGCAACTAACAACGACCTAACTTCAGCTGCAAGACCTTCCTCTTTCCTTTTAGCGTCTTCCACAACAACCTTCGTGCGCAACGACAAGTTCTGCATCACTAGCTTTCTACCTTCCACTTTTTCCCGCATTTCCTCAAGCTCATTCATTCTTCTCAAGGACTCATTTTTAACCTGCCAAATATGTTTCCACCCGCTAGCACGCGGGCTATTCAATCAAAGCTCGACGCAAAAATCAACCGCATGCATGAACACAAGCCAATCTCCAGAAACAGCCAATGCAATCAAATTAAAAACTTCATGCCACATAAATTTCTCCACAAGGGAACCACCAATCGTTTCCCATCCAAGGACCCGAGCGGTAAGGTCTCTCGGAGATTCTTAACCTCTTAGCCAACATAATAATCGCATCCCCGTTCACAAAACACAAAGAATCGAAATTTCGCTAGCGAAGCTGAGACGATCACTCAAAAGCAAATCCGATCACTCAAAAGCTCGACGGCAAGCCATTCAATCTTCGACCTCGCCGCCAAAGCCATACCTGAATCAGCGACTCGAGCTTCCGGTGAAGCACCCGCTTCTTCTCCTTACCTTCTTCGAGGGCGCAGGAGAGGCTCACGAGCCGGGCGAGCTCCGGCTCGAAATCTTCCCACTCGATCAACGCCGCCCCGGTGGGCGGCGGCGGCGACGGCGGATCGGCCTCCCTGGGCTCCCGAGCGGCGGTCGGTCTCGTTTCCATCGGCGGCGGCGGCGGCTAGAGATCGAGATTGGATGCGGCGTTTCGAGGACACGTCATGGGTCGACCTCATCGTCCTCCGGGCGGCCGGCGGGGACTAGGGCTCGAGCGTCAGGACGTCCGGTCCATTTTCTAGGACGAGCGTGTGATTTTCTCGGGAAAGTTGCCTTTGGTTTCTCGCGCAGGAAAAGAAAAAGTTGAGAGGGGTCGTCGCTCGGAGTCGGAGCTGCTGTTCGTTGGGGGGGAGGGGCCAAAAAGCGAAAGGAAGAACGACGGGTGGGGAGGTTTGACTTTCAACAGTTTACTTTTCGCAATCTATTTATTTCCGCAAAAAATAATAGTTCGGAATAAGTTTCTTTCTTAAAAAAAAAAACGATGAGAAATTGTATTGCTTATAAAAATGAATAGATAAAAAAAAATTTTTTTTTCGTTTCACGAAAAGTATTTAGATATAAATTGTTATTGATAATTAAAATATTTTTTATTAATTAATTGTATTAAGGGATATGAGTGATATTTTTAAAAGAAAATTACTTTTCGGATCGTTCGTTTTTTTGAGAAACAATAGAATCTTAATGTACTGGAGATTACTCTATTGAAAACTATGAAGAAAATTTCAGTGGACTGTCTTGTCGAATACTCGTTAACAAAAATCGAACTTTTCTTCCCCTCTGCCAATGCTTTCCCCTAAATCTCGGGTGTGCATTTAAGGCTACAACCTCCCAATTCGAGGTCGTCACTTGGAATCCGAGGTCATCAACCTCATGCAACCTAGAATATCATCTGAGATGCGCGACCATGGGAGATGGATAGTGACCTGAGGATGGCCGCGTCGACTGCCGAGGAGTATGTAGTCGACCGACGGTGGGCAGGGAGTGAGCGAGATGCAAGAATGAGAACGATGTTGATGATACACGGTTGAGGCAAAGATAGAGGCGAGGAACATTTGGAAAATATTTACGGTTTTCTGTTGATTTCTGTAAAGCCTAGGACATTTAAGTACATATATATATTTATATATACATGCCAAAACACCTTTGTATCTCACTTTTTTTTATTACCCCCATTTTGCCATCATATACATATTACTTTAATATTGCAGTACATTTTAACTTTACAGAGGAAAATAAATGTAAAATGACCAAAGAAAAAGGATAAAATGGTAAAGTTAAAGGAAAGATGTCAATTAACCGTTTCCACTAAAAGTGTACTTGGCGAAAGAGGAGGTGGAGAGTTCAATTCCCCATCTTCTCAAGGGATTAGGAGTGGAGGCATTTAGTTTTAGATATGAATTTTGTTAGTGACTTTAGATTATGAAAATATGTGACTCTTCGTCCTAGAAATGTACCCTAGCAATGACTTACACCATACTTCATATAAAAGAATTAGGACTAGAAATCTACAAAATAAAATATTGCGAGGCGGAGCCGGGTTGTTCAACAATGTTGATCACATCCATCCTCATCTCGCCCGACATGCGTGGCATGAAAATTCGCCCTTATCACTGCTCTTGAATTACGTTAATAACTTTTTTTTGGACAATTAATATAGTTTCTTAAATTTCGATTATGCTCGGGGCGTCAAAATAAGTAAGTTATTTTGGAATGGATTGCTTAAATAAGCACAAATACTATAAATAGGAAAAAAGAAAAGAAGAAAATGAGAGAGAGACCGGGCCAACAACAAAGCAATTGCGGCGGCCGTCCACCTGTCCCGTTCAGGACAACGGTAACAAATTCGAATCAAGACGACCTGCTTCCTCCTTCGTCTTCCATGTTCTTCCGCTTCTCTCTACTCCAATCGATTCATCATCGGCATCCTCCTCCTCCTCTCACCCTCATTCGATCCAACGATCCCTTGCGCAAAGTCGCAGGCCAAGGAGGGTCTACTTTTGATTGAATTGTTCCGGGCGCTCGTTGTTCGGGGTTGTTGGGGTCGATGATTGATTGGTTTTTCCTCGAGACTATGGGGTTGAAGGGCGAAGACGCCGTGACTGTCCACGATGGCCACGGCGGAGGCGGGTCGTGCTCCATTTGCCTCGAGGTCGTCACCGGCGACGACTAGGATCGGTCGTGGGCCAAGCTTCAATGTGGTCATCGGTTTCATTTAGGTGAGCTTGGACGGATTTAGAGCTTCGGTTCGTTTTTTTTTCCTAGGGAATTTGAATCTCTGCGATCCGGTCTGCTTGAAGCTTGTTCGTTTGTTTTTTCTTGGAGAATTTTGGATTGGCTTTGAGACGACTCCCTCGACCGAAATTCGGTAAATCTAAATTAATTGGATGTGTTTAGATTGAGTTTGATGGCTCTTGTCGTGATTTGCGATTTTTCTTTGTTCTGTTTTCTTTCGCCTTTTGAGCATTCCGGAGGAGGTGGAGAAGGCTTTGATGAGCTTGGGACTGTGTGATGAGTCGATCAGTTTATTGAAGATTGGTTGGCAGTTTATGCTCAGTTGAGCTTTCGGCCGCGAGTTGAGTGGGAACGTCAACCCGTAATGCATAGTCCAAATCCATAACTCCAAGAATGAGACTTATTTGCTCTTTCCTTTTCTTAAAATTTGTACCACCTAGTTGTTCGATGGAGGAGGAGGAGGAGAAGGAAGAAGAGGAGCATGAAGGCAGGTGCAAGCGGTCAAAGAAAGAAGGTAATAGAAATCATTCTGGTTGGAATCTTGGAACTCAAAACCTTAACACTTCCTCTCCATTCATAGCTTCTTCTTTTTTTACCGGTGTCGAGTTCCGAGATCCCAACAGGATGAATGGAGCGGAGGGGTTTGAGAATTTGAGTTTCAAGATCTTAACCGGAACGATTTCTGTGACCTTTCTTTTTTTGACCGCTTGCACCTGCCTTCATGCTCCTCGTCTTCCTTCTCCTCCTCGTCCTTGTAGTCCTTATCGTCGTCGTCGTCATGGCACTCCCAGACTTTGCCTCCTTCTAAAAGTACTCTGTCCTGCATCATCAATGAACAAATTTTAAAGCCAATGTATTTCTACGAGCTCCATTTTTCTCGCCACCTTAGATTTGAATTTGGCATTTACATTGAGTGTACCTGAAATTGAGTGCATAATCGTTTATTCCAAAAGCTTAAGCTGTTATAGGATAGCATGAAATATATTTTTTATCCTGACACTTCCCCTTAGATGAGTTGATGAAGGCCCTAAGCGTGTGAACCTGATGTGTAGAGTGAAATAGTTGTCAAAGTCCGATACGTACAATGAAAGGAGAGCCATCGAATGTGTTAAAAAGGGAGAGGAAGAAATGAAACTCAAGATGTTGGGCTCCAATACCAACTTGAAATCGAGTGCTCAACCGTTAGTAAGGGGAAGGAAGTACATAACAGACGAGTGAAGCGATAGAAATCTAGTAAACATTGGTGAACTGTGCAATTTCCCGCCATTGTTTGAACTCTAAAGATTCTTTTTAAAGGAGAAGAAGATTGGTAAGTACTAAGTAGGATCTCATGTTGTATTATTTCCGAAAGGAATGTTTTACCAACGCCTATATTTTAAGGAAACTGGACAGATGCCTCTTGCTCTGGGCAATCAAACCCACGCAAAAATTTGCCCGATTGTTCAGATTTTTAATTACATGACAATATTTTTCTGACAAGATAATTTTACTTCAGCTAAAGAATTATTAGAGATTTGCATAAGTAATAGTTTTATTCTAATTCCTCACGGCCATTATCTATCTGCCTTTGCATTGAGCCTCTAATTAATTAATGCCAGTTAAATTGGTCTATACAAATCTACACTGAGCAATTTTTTTTTTTTTTGGTGCGTTGATGAGAGTACAATGAAACTGGGTGCATTCTCCGTTTTGACGTGATTAGAACACGTTCGGTTTAAGGGTCTGCCCATGCCGTGGGAAAGATGATGATGATGATGATGAAAAGAGCAAACTAAACACTCTATCTCACTAAGTGGAGTTTGCTCCTATTACAAGGCGTAGAACCCCCCACGTAAGATGTTGGTATAAATCGTAGGAAATAGAGATGGTGAAGGTTCAAAACCTAGAGCTATATTAGAATTCAGCACACAATCACAAGGAAAAAGATCGAGACATAATATTTTTATCCTAGTTCACCTTTAAATTAGGATTACGTTCAACAGAAGATTCCACTATAATTAGCATCTTGCACATTTCTATTACATCCCTCAATTATAAGTGAAAAAAATTATATATAAGAAACACAATAGCTATTCATAGACCTAAGCCTAAACTACCTATAAAATACGGGTCCGAATTATAAAAACCCTTAGGCTTTTGGGGCGCTACCCCATACAATCCCCCGAGGCGGCCTCCAGACCCTTGCCCGTACCCTTGTGACTTCCTGTCAACAGGGAGTATAAACCACATCCCAACAAGCTAGTCCATCTGATTGTTTGCAATGCACCGATATGATCGATGGATAGTTTGCTGTGTTTATCTATTCAAGTTTATAAGCAAAATTTGCTGTTTCCAGTTACCTTTTCAATTCGGTTGGGCAATACATCGGATGTCGTGCTTTCGCAAGGTCAGTGTCGTCGCATAATAGGCACTTTGCGGAAGAAATTTGAGAATGATCCATCCAGAGAAATCACCAGTGTGTTGGGAGAGCAACTTCAGGTGAATGTTCTGTTACTTATTAAGAAACTTTGGTGCTTAGTTTCGTGATATTGAGTAGCTCATTGCTTTTTGTTTATACTGCAGTTTCTGGTATCAAAGCTGGTTGCGTGTTGCATACTCTCCTAGTGGATCATCCCAAGTTTTATCTTTGCTTCATCAGCTAGTCTAGCATTCCGGCCCATCGCTTCAATGATTATATCAGAGTGAGTTTTCAGCCTGATCCCTGTGGTGACGTAATATGTTGTCGCTTAAACCGAAAAGTGACGTGATCTTACATTTTAACCAAGGCCTTTATTAATCTATTTAGAAAGCATGACCTTTGCTGGCCAGGTTGGAACCTTTTCCGGTTATCAAAATATTTGATGAGCTGCCGAAGTTTCCTCAGGATCTAGGGTATTAGCAATATTTGATATTTATTTGATTCTGCATATATGTCGAGATTATGCATATATCTCATTTGATAGTGCGGATCCTTGATTAATTAGATTTGATATTATGTTAAGGGCGCGCTTTTTCCACTCCCACCATAATTAAAACGCTCATTATTACAGTGTTTTGACAATATTAACCCATATAAATCCTATCTTTTTAAGGATCCTTTTTTTGTGGTGTCTCATTTGTTTTCTTCTTTATTTTTTTCTCGTGAGTCCTATTTTCCTCTTTCGTCCATTTTCCACCTTCGTTACTTCTCTTTGTAAGTTCTTAAATTTGGTCATGGTTCAAGCATTGGTGGTATACGTAAAAAAAAAAACTCTCTTTTGTTGTCTGTCTATGTCACTTGTCGTCGAGACCATGTCACAATCATCGGTATTCAATTGTTAATTGGAGTTTGATACCCTGGCTCCCGCATTGAGCTTTATGCCTATTAGAACACAGGGATTCGAACAATTGACGGGCGATAGAGCCACCTCATCGCATAAGGGCTCAAACTTCAAAGTTAAGTTCACAATCACCTCTTCGGTCCTCTCAATCACCAATGGCTACAACTTGATAATTAAGATCGGCGTGGAAGTACGAGAGACCACAAGGACGAGGATATCGTCTACAACAAGTGCTAAGTTTGGATTGGTGACTCGCCGATTGCATTTTTGGTTTACGTAAACAACTTAGTGAGAGGGGGGGAAGATTCGAGCCATGTATTTGGAGGCTGGTAGAGGATGGCGAATCGGCGATAGTGATGACAATTAGGACCAAGAAGACAAAGATGAAGAAGCTGAGACTGCTTATGAGCTTGATGAGTTTTTGGGGTGAGGGCTTCAGCTCTTGGATTTGAATCTTTAATGGGTTTTTTTCTTGTCTTTGTGATCAATCAATCAAAAAGTTTAATGCGAAATGAGATGATTCTGATTTGACATGAGATGGAAGAGGACTAGTTAGGTGAAGATGAGGTTTCTGCAAATCTAGGCTTCAACACAGATTATTGACATAAGAGGGATGTTTTAGAAAGAAAGAGTACAAAGGAAAAAAAAAATGAAAAGAAGGAAAGTGGCCCCGTGAGAAAAGAAGGAAAGTAGCCTTGCTAGACAAGAGAAACAGTTGAAGAATGCTTAAAAAAATGGACTCACAAAAGTTAATATTGTCAAAACATTATAATGAGTGTTTTAGCTATAATAGAAGTGCAAAAAGCGCAACCCATTATTTATATTGTTATATTATGTAGTCATCCAATAGGCTTATGTACTTTATATCATATGTCAAAATATATAGAAAATTCCCCATTTTCCTCTTTTCCGTATTCTTACATTTAACTTGGTATAAGAGCCCATTGATTGTGGAAGGGGCATTGATTTTTTGAGCTAGCTTTTGAGGTGAGAGAGGTTGAAAACAACCCAACACTGAATGGTCAACTACCTCATGGAAATGGAGTTTACCTAAACATTGTGTCATGTGCATGTGGCAATTGTAACTTTGCACTATAAATTGGAAAGAGAAAAGGTCTATCCTAGGCTACGTCTATTCCTTCAAAAGTGTCTCAACATCTCTTGGAATACCGAAACACCATATCGGAAAGCATCACCATTAACTTAGATATAAACTAACAGCGAAGAAGAAGAATATGGAGAAAATTACCAAAATAATCCTAAATTTATCGTAATTGTGCTAATTCAGTCTTAAATATTTTTCTTGTGTCAATTTAGTCCTAAAACTTTTTACATTTGTGCCAATTCAATCCATCCGACTAATTTTTGCTAGTCGATATTAACGTGACCAATGCTGACATGACAATTTTTAATATTTTTTATTTTTTCAATTTTTTAAGTTTTCTTTTACTTTCATTTCTTTTCTTTTTTTTCCTTTTTTTTCTTTTCTTCGTCCTCGCCCAGCCACTAGTGAGGCTTGTCCTCACCGTCACTAGGCCAACCTCATCGGCCCCCCGCCTTAGCTAGTCACCATCAGCTATTGGCTAGAGATTGAAGATGAAGGGAGGGAAAAAAAAAAGGAAAAGAAAAGGAAAAAATTAATAAAAATTAATAAAAAAGTTTGAAAAAATAAAAATATATATTAAAATATTGCCATGTCAGCATTGGTCGGCGTCCACGTCAATACTGGCTAGCAAAAATTGGCCGGATGAACTAAATTGGCACAAATGCAAAAGGTTTAGCACTGAAATAGCACAAAAAAGAGTTTTAAACTGGCACAATTACAATAAGTTTAGGATTGTATTGGTTATTTTCCTAAATGGTATGCAAAACCATTGGACTGCTACTAGAGGAGCTAATGAAGAAATGCTTCTCGAGAATTTTCCTGAAGATCTTCAGAGAGACATAAGACACCATCTCTTCAAATTTGTGAAAAGAGTGAGAACATTTGCAGCGATGGAGGATCACATCACAGATGAAATTTGCAAGAAGTTAAGGCAGTTATTTGAATTTCTTATATATAGTTATAAACATTGTAATGGTAAATAAGATTTTTCTTTTTAAATTTTGATAGTTCAAGCAGCGATGAGGCAGGGCGGCGGCATATATAAAGATGACCTGAAAGTATCCGAAGTCCATCTTGATGTTTTGAAGAGGAGCCTGAGCGTGTTCACATTCTTGGAATGGTGACGGCGAGATGGAATTCTGATCAATTTGGCCGCCACAAGACGATTATGGCGGCGGGGGCCATATATCTCGTTGGGCCCCTTCTTATAGGTTTTGCCCTGAGCTATTCTGTTTTCTTGGCTGGCCACTCTCGACTTCGCTCTCATGATTGCCCCCATGTACGTGACTGAGATTTCCCTTCTCTTCTTCTGTAGCTTCTACGTCTCCTTTCCTCAAGTACTCACTCATTTTCGTTTCTTTTTTTCCAAATTTTGTAGCATCCTTATCACTTTTTCTATTTCTCATCAATTTTTGTCTTGAACTTATTTCAGATGTTCATCAGCTTTGGCAACTAGGTGGCCAATCTGAGCACCTATTACTTCTCCAAACTCCGATGGTAACATACGTGACGAGTGTTGAAGCCTTTGCACTTACGAGCAGAAGACAATGAAGAAGATTCCTACACAAATCAAAAGTTCAAGGAGCCATAAGGTATGTATCACCATACCAGAGAGGACTTGAAGCACGGCTAAGTCATGCGGACACTTCCCAGTCATAGCATCCTTCACATTAGCAAAGTATGTTGCTAGTATCAAATACATTCCTCTAATGTCTGTATTTATACTAGGTTCCAGTCACATGTTAATTATTTGTATTTCTTAAGATTGCATGTGGATTGCACGTAAATTGCATGTAGATTGTACGTAAATCGCACGTAGATTGCACGTAAATTGCATGTCTATTTTCCTTTGATTGTGCATATTTTGATTGAGATATCATCATAAGCTTATAAATAGGCTCATGTATTCTTTATTAATATAAACATCAAATTATACATAAATTTCTCAAATCTGTTTTCCGCATTATTATTTCTAACGCTGGGTGTAGTCTGCGAGGGATCACTTGTTGAAAGTACAAAGTCTCAATATTGGGGACAATTTTATAGCTGCTTACTTCAAACTGTTCTAATCCTGCCTTTCTATTTTATTCTTACGTTTGGAAAGAGTAAAGGGCAATTTTCCATGTAAAATGATATGAAAATATACTTTGATTCTTTAAAAATCACGTGCATGATACATGCTAATGGAAAAATAAATGAAGATTAATGATTATTACAAAATAAAAATTCAGAGAAGTATTGTGTTTGACAGATTTTTTGGATGGTAATAAAAAAAAAGGCCATTTGTTTCTCGAAAAATAAAGGATTTAAAAAATATTTTCTTAAAAATGATCGTTTATATCTCTTGAAATAATTACTCGATGAAAAATGTTTGATAGTCAACAATAAATTATGTCTAAACATTTTTTGCGGGCGATTGAAATTTTTTTCATTTGTTACTTTTTGTAGTCAATACACACGATTATTTTTAGAAAAATATTTTTCAATTCTTTTATTTTTCGCAAAATAAGCGCACCCAAAAAACGAACTATTGAGGACACTTTAGGATAGAGTAGGCATGGTGACACGGGCACACATTAAAATTTAAGTAATAATGATATGATTGGTTCTAAAATTTGACCTAATGTGCAATAGTAATCTCTAAATTTTTTTAATTTGTTTAATGTGATCTCCGAAATTTTGGTACATATTTAACTTAATCCCTAAACTATATGAAAAATATGCAATGTTGTTCTTCCATTAATTCAATTTCATGAGTAATATTGAACATTTTCATAAAATTCAAGGACTAAATTGAACATATAACACCACCGCCCGCAGCGGCTGCGTTGGCTTGCGCTCTGGCCCCCCACGAAGGGATCAGAGTTCAAACCCCAGCCTAATCGTTAGGGATTCTTAAGTGTAACGCCGTGGTGGTGGGTCCTGCGCTAGCGTCACTCGAGGACTAATCGTGCATCACCGCCGGTTTATAGTTGAGTCATCGCTTGCCGGTCGCACGGACACCTCGATTATCAAAAAAAAAAAATTGAACATATACCAAAAGTTCGGGGAAACACAAATCCAAAATTTATTGATCATATTGCACATTGAACAAAGATTTAGTGACCATTTGTGTCATTTTCTTGTTCTAAAGCATCTGCTTATTCTTTCAATTTCAACCTTTAGAAACTGTGCTAATTTTACAGCGGTCTAGAAGTTTAGAACAAGAATGAAGCACAGTCTACGTACAATGTTTCTACAAGTCTTTACCTGTTTGGCAATAACCCCGTTAAGTACCGGAAACACTTCCTTGTCATAGGAGGGGATACTCTTCAGAAAATTATGCTTCGCTATCCTCCAGTCTTGTGAAAGAAACTTCTTGTTTTGATAACAATGCAAACCTCACTAACGAAGCGCCTTCCATAGGGCATTTCGTTAATTCGCATTTGTTCTTTGTTTATCCTTCAACATCTTGAACTTATAACAATCATATGTGACATAATATGAGCAATCTCATGGCTCTGGTATAGAGCAATTATGAAAAATCGATCTCCTTCTCATTTCGCACATAATTATGCTTCGCCAATAAGTGAATCCTAGCTAAAGGTTCCCATGAGAGAATGAAATTTAGCATTCGAGTTCTAACAACCATGGAGACAGGCTCAAGCATTGATCGAAACTGCACAAAGGTGTGATTATCAAATTTCATTTGAAATGATTCGGTGCGTGCGAGATGAGCAGAGGAAATTGATTATTCAAAATTGTTCTGTGCCAGAGTCTTGAAATTGCTCATATTATGTCACCTATGATTGTTATAGGTTTCTGATGTTGAAGTATCAAAAGAGAACAAATGCAAGCTCACGAGAACGACCTAAGGAAGGCGCTTCATTAGTGAGGTTTGCATTGTTATCAAAACAGCAAGTTTCTTCCACAAGACTCATATTAATAATAACATCAACGTAAAATTCATAATAGTTAACGTAAAAACATGACAGTATCATTCCAAAATTTTCTTATAATCATCAATTACGTGATGCTACATGAGAATGCGATCAACATCTATTATATAGTTAAAAGCTAGAGTTAAGAGAATGTTTTCTCGTATACTTATCACGAGACATTTAACTTTACCTTTACAATTGACATGTGATAAGCCACTTGCATAATTGTGCCACTAACCCATCATTGAGATCAAGCCATCAAGGCCTTCAAACCAATTATTGAAAAAGGATCCGAAATTTGTAAAGTCTGATTTGATATTAGACCCTCAAGGCGCTCGAATCATGTTCAAGAGAGAGAATCTGATGATTTGTGCAATTTGACGTTGTAATAAGTGATTTTTAAAATACAGTTTGAAATACATTTTCTGATCTGAATTCAGATCAAAAGTTTAATAAAATATGTTTATGAACATATTTAAATAATCAATATGTTACGAATCTACAAAGATGTTTATGAATATATGCCAGCGCAAAACATATAGTAATTTTTGCCATGTCATCCATAATTAACCATAAAAATTTTATCATATCAAACTTTCATTTGCCAACATCAATCTTACAATTTAGCTTTCATAAATTTAGACAAACAAATATGTGTTACTTGAGGAAAAAAATGCTAGTAAATTTCAATTTTTTTGTCAGATAGTAAATTTATAATTTAATTTGCAAATTTTTTATCTCTTTTGATTTGAAATTTGAAAAAAAAAAGATGATATCTCGAAATAATTTGAAATAACATATCTTATTTTAAATATAACTCATGATCGTAAATTCGCCCATTTACTGTTAAGTTGAAGTAAGATAAGGGTTATAATTCATTATGTAATTATCATAAATAACATGTTATTCAAAATATAATTTATAATATCCAATTATATATCACGTAACACTACAGATAAATTATGGGTAAATTGCTCATATTCAATATAGTTTGACAAAAACATATTCAAATACATTTTAGAAAGTATGTGTTAGTCTAAAAGAAACCATGATAGTAAAATTATTAAAATTGAATTAAAAAGAATAAATGAAGATAAATTATCTTGAAATAAACTGTTGGCTAACTTATTATTTTGAAAATAACTTATGATGGAAATAAATCCCCTTGTTTTGAAGTTAAAGTAAAGTGAGAAATATTGCTCATTATGTCAACAACATAGATGACGAAAGTTATTCTGAAAATAGTTGATGATAACAAACTATGTATAATTATGGTCTAACAATGCAAATAAATTACAAATTATGGCATAATGTGATTTAACTTCATTTGGTATTAACTTAATCAAGCTACTCCAATGAAATTAGTTAAATAACAAATTAAAAGATATATTTAGAAATGGAAATGGAAATAAAAACAAAAAGCTTTATCAAAATTATTAAACCTTGCAAGTCGCATTTTGTATGTCCAGATTTGACAAATAGTTTTACTTGATATTTTCTACCCTTGAGGGATAACAACCCCAAATAACATTATATAAATTTATTGACATCATCACTTCATTTATTTTTAGAAAAATGAATGATTCAAAAAATTATAGCTTCCATCGCTTAAAATAATTAGTCAATAGACAATTTTTTCATTATCAACAACAATTCAAGTCTAATATTTTTCATTTACTCATCTTAGTAAGCGATGCAAGCGATCATATTTAGAAAAAAAAATTCAAATCAATTATTTTTTGCGAAACAAACTGAGCCTAAGAACAAAATACAGCCACGCAACTAGTTGTCTCATATCATCAAGGCCGAGACACCTGGTTAAACATATACAGAGCATGGTTATCTACACATAGCGTCTCGACCTAATAGGCATTTGAGTAGCATTTTTCTTCAAACCCCTTCCTGATAACCTATGAAAATTTATCACATGCCCCGATTGTATATTACACTCTAAAACTCAACTGAATTTAAACACATTGAGCCCTACATTGTCAGGTGCAACACTGGGGAAACAAATTGAGATATTGGTTTCAATTATAGTATCTCCTCAAGAGTTATATTCCAAAATATGATCCGACTCCGGACTCATTGGCAACATCTTCTCATCCAAATATAAGGAAGAAATGCAACACAGGTAAAGAAAATCACATCCCTTTTGATAAATCCCACTGCCATTCTAACACACTCAGGATACAACGAACCAGGACTATTGCAACATAAAAGACCAGCTCAATACTAAGATGTATATTCAGATACTTAGGTCCCTACACTCTAAACAACAGGGAAAAGCAGTTCACAAAATGCTACAACTGAATCTCTAGATGCTTGAAGCATCTCATGGATGCGACGCCATCAATCACCACACCCTAACCTTGAGGCGGCGGCGGTGGCGGCATGGACATGTGTGGCATGGGGGGCCTCCCGAGCATGTGTTGCTGAGGTGGTGGTGGTTGCCAGGTAGGTTGCGGTGCTACCATCCCAACTGGTGGTGGAGGTGGTCTCTGGAGGACTTGACCCGCCTGAGGAGGTGGTGGGGGCATGCCGGGAGGTGGCCGGAACTGCTGTAAAGGTGGTGGCGGCGGCATTCCAACTTGTGGCATTGCCTGACCAGGTTGTGGAGGCTGACCAGGCCATGCTGGCCGAGGGACTTGCATAGGCGGGAAAGTCACTCCTTGTGGAGGAGGTGGCGGCCGGAGCATTGGCATTGGTGCTGGAGCGACAGCTCCATTTGCAAAGGGGCGTGGAGGAGCTGGAGCAACCATGCCACCATTGGCCTGAGGACCGGGAAGAGTTGGTGGTCCACTTGCAAATAAAGTATGGGGCCTACTCTTTGTGGCATTTGGATTGCTAGCTGCCAAAACTCTCTCTGCAACATGAATGTATTTGAGATTAACCACTTCATGTCTTAACAATGAAAAGAAATAGTACCAAATTAACCCACGGTCCATTTATGTCATAATAGCACGTGTGTAGGGAGTGAAGAAAGCACCTCAATCAGAGAGAAAAACTCCATGAACAAAGCAACTTACCTGCAGGAGTACCATGACGCTCCCCTTTGGTGTCTTTCTTATATGCATATGAGACTGTAATTTGTCGATTGCAAAGATACTGGCCATTCATCGCCTAAAATACAAGATACAAAAATCAATCAATTCATCATTCCCTAGAGAAAAAAGCAAGTTTTTACATCATAAGCATTAACATAAAAGTAACCATGCAGAAACGTTGAATAGATAATATCTAAAACAATTCATTTAAGAGTACTTGACCAGCAATCCACATGTTGATGTTTACCACAGACAATAGAGTGTCACCGCAAAGTAACAATCTCTATTGTTGCCATAAATCATTAATCATCAATAAAATGCCCAGGGGAATCAAGAACGAAAGATACCTCAATAGCTGCATCCGATGCCTCAAAAGAATCATAACTGACGAAACCAAAACCACGGGAATTTCCCGTCTCAGGATCTCTCATAATCTGGAAAGAAAGCATGCAAATCCACAAATGTCAGTGGTTCTCGAAGTCAATCCTCACATTTCATGCAGAAGCAAAGATGCTTAAGCTGTTGACATTTTAGTCTTTCCTAATCATCCATTCACTTAATTGCTCAAATCTGAGAGCACAATAAGGACCTCATACTGCTCACTCATTACAGGGACTTCCGTTATCTAAGACATTCTAAAGCTATGCAGCATACCAGGAACAGAAATTTCCAGCCTCACACCATGGGCGCTCCTACTCAGGATTCATCTTGTATCTATCTACACAGAAGATAGCATAATTGTCCCTAACAAAGTTTACAAACAGCAGTCCATTCATCCTGGTACCAAAGGCACAAAATAACTTCTTCAAGCCAACAAGAGTTCAGAAATGGTGCAATTTGTCCATGGAAATACAAGGTATGGCAATCAATGTGGATGGCACAGCATTGTTCAAGATATCACAGTGAATATTCTTGCCTCCCGACCATAGCACAAAAAGGCTGAGATTAGGTTGAAAACTCACTGGAGACATGCCAATTAATCTGGACCATTTTAAAAGGTTTTACAAAAATCTAAACACAAGAATACATCCCTCATAAAAACATTAACACCAAACGTGACCAAACCTCCCACGAATGCTCTCTTAAATTTGTGTATGTACATTTCCAATTCCAAAATATAAAACAAATTACATAATTTCAAACCCAAACCTAAAGTAACTGACAGATTAATACTAGCACATAATCTGAAAGTTTAACCCTTCAAAAAACGTCTTTCAAACACTTCCTAAGACAAATTGCCCCTACTTGCAAGATTCAAGACAAACCCCACAAAGTACAGGCAAGACTAAGACTAAATTTTCGAGTTCTAAGCTCATGAATAGCAACTATTTTTTTTTTTTTTTGGTAAAGATGAATAGCAACTACCTTCATCAGTAGCAAACCCAAAATAATTGGTCTTGACATGAAAAGAAGATGCCAAACAAACACTTAAAGAGGCCCGAGATTGTCAATTTGCACCGTGTAGTCTAGAACTTTCTGCCTTCTAAAGGATAGCAAAAGAAGGGATAAAACCAAGAAGAAATGACTGCTCTACCCTTCACCCCACCAACCCCATGATGTCACTTCTGTTCAATAAACCAACTTGAGAGACTTCGACCATAAAACACCACGAAAACACACAAAAAAAATGCCCAAAAACACCATTAAAACAGAGAAAACCCAGCCACATAAAGAAAATCCGGCAATAAGACTAAATTCAAATACAGCAACATTAAGCACACAGGAAAACCAAGCAGAGACATACAGACACATAGAGAAAGAGGTAGAAAGTCCAAAGAAGCCACACATCAATTCAAGCAGAAGCCAAACAGGAAAGAGAAGAAAGAGAAAATCAGAAAAGAAAATGACCAGCAAATCAAACACAGCCAGAAAATCAAAGGTTTCTGCAATCTCTGTTCAAACAGAGAACACTAAAGCATGCGACTTCTCACTCTTGCAAGTTGCAACACATTCACTCTTCACACAACTAACATGTACTGAGTACTCTCACGCCACAAAGCTCACACATAACATAGCGGCTTGTCATGGCAGGGATCTTCCCCATACTAAACCGGCTCCTGAGCCTATCAACTCTGGTAATAGATAATAATGGTGACCAATCATACCCAATAAAACACTTGTCGCAACTACTACTAATAATTTTGACATAATTTATGCACTTAAAGCTCCCACCACTACAGTTCTAAACCACAGTATGGATACAACAATGGCCACACCTCAGTCCTTCAGCACTCATAGAGACAACATGAAGCAGGAAGCAACATTTACAATACACTTAAGGTTGTTTCGACTGAGCTTGACGAACACATTATTAGTAAACACATGGAGGCAAGTTCATGCGGTTTCTCTTTGCATTTCCACCCTTTTCGTGATGAGAGATTCTCCTGCAACAATTGCAAGAAAATCTTCTACACTTTTTGAGGTGTAACACAGTGAGAATAAGCAGAATTTTATTTGAAGAACCGTGTTGGGTAAATATATCATAAGAATTGATGAAGAGATGGGTTGAATGAGCACAAATTGATCAATCATAGAAGTCTCCAACTGAAGTCAAAATCAAGCATCTTCAAACTTTCAATGAGCCGTTGTGATTTGTATTCAATCCATAGTGTTCACTTGGGTTTTTGGTGACAACCTGCAGGAGGATGTCTAGCTCCGACTATTGGAAAACTTCATGAAACAACTCCAGAGACATTTTCTGTAGTGTTAATGAGAGTGACTTTTTTTCTGTAAGTACCACAGGAATATCGCAATGGTACTTATAGAATTTCCTTTCATCAAGACTCACTGGAAGTGTTAAATGTCCAAAAGACATCTACCACTGAAAATCACATTAAACTAGTGATTCCATACAGAGGGGAAAAAGGTCAGGGGAAATGCGTTTGAATACATTTGCAGAATCAGGTAACTAAGAACAATGCACCAGCAATGACAACAAAACATACAAATTTCCAACCCCATAAAAACCCAATTGTTTCAGCATCTAGAGGGCCCAATTAGTCCTCTGCCCAGGGAACTTGACAGCTTATTCTGATTTCTTGAACTAAAGTGTGACATAAGAATATAATAAACAGATTCCTTCAAAATTCAAATAACGACCCTGCATTTGGAAGCTCTAAAATAAACAAAAATACCCCAAGTAGATGGGTAGTAGAATCAACGCAAAAAACTGTATTTCCAAGATACATGTAATCCATTTATTGGGCAGGCATTAGAGGGTATACACTCAAATTGGATTATCAACTGGCAATACCAGGATATGATGTTCACAACTATCCAACTTAGATCGCTGTCACAATCATCATGCCACATGTGAAATAAAGATCAATTAACTATACAAAGTAAGCCGCATTGCAAGAGTACGACATAGCAATCACAATCAACCCAGGTACTTTCATGCACTACAATGCTCTTAAAAGATTTTATGCTTGAGAAATCAAGAAATGGTTGACTACTGTACGGGTTGGACTCAATGCAAATCAAGGAAAAATTGAAAGTATCACCTTTGGATTCGTAACGATTACGCCAAATGCACTGAAAGTATCATACAGAAGCTTCTCATCTACATCCTGCAGAGGATATGCCATAGCCAAGGCAAGGAATTAGGACCGTTGTACTGACAGCCTTAGCCCACGAATAACAATCATAGTATCTGACTACTTACAGGGTCAAGATTTCCAATAAAAAGGTTTGCCCCCACATCCAAGCTCTTTTTATCTTGGGTTGCCTGAATACGAGTCCAAAAGCATCATGTTTAACAATTGAACACATACGGATTGAATAGATGGTCTAGAGAGGTATTTTCTTAATCACATGATAACTTACAAAACAATGAAGATATGTATAAACCTCAAATATATATACCTTATTCACGCGTATAGGCTTTCCATAAAGTTTTATCATGTTCAACACCTTAATTGCCTGTAATAATAAAATGATCATTAAAAAGATTAGTAACATGGCAAAGAAGGCTAAGCTTAATAGAACTAGCAATGCAGTGACTTAGACTAGTACTTACATAGTCAGCATCTTCTTCACTCCGGAACTCGACAAATCCATATCCTTGGTGAAGGTTTGTCACTCTATCCTTTGGAACATAAACATTAACTGAAACGAGTTACAAAATGGTGAATTTTCATCCTCGATAGCCCGAAACGTCAAACAAAGCAAGGCAGGGTGCAGGGTGCAGGGGCTTTATTCACAAAAGGAAAACTAGGAAAAGCTGCTGGGGTAATCAA
Organism: Syzygium grande; assembly: GCA_024733475.1. Lineage (NCBI taxonomy): Eukaryota > Viridiplantae > Streptophyta > Magnoliopsida > Myrtales > Myrtaceae > Syzygium > Syzygium grande. The sequence continues at coordinate 40,239,983 of JAMXDD010000005.1, read as the reverse complement.
CTTCACTACATGAATATGCACAGAGGGCAAACCCATCATTCATATTTTTTAAACTCAATCACCGAATAAAAGAAACCCATCCGGGAGAGAGAAGACGACGTTCCTCGCAGCACCAAGAAAAAGATAACAAAAATTGAGTCTTAACACATGACCAGTTCAATCTAACTTTTTCCCTTTACAGTAATTCCAGAGCAAGTTAACACATGACCAGTTCAAACACACCAGCGACACAAATATTATGAAAACCGTAGCTACAAGCGATTGCTTCCACGGCATGATCCTAGCGTCTCGTCGAAACTAGGCATCAGCGCAAGAAAAGGAGCCCGAACTTACCAACAGGGCCCGCTTGAACGAACAGCTCCCAGAGCAACTCCTCCGACACCTGCAACTCAAAAACACGCCCTCGGATGAAGATCAATCAATTCATAATCAGCAGCGGCACTCGCACAAGCACTTCCCGAAACCGGAACGAAGCGCTCGGAGCGAGGGGAGAAGGAATTCGAGAGAGAGGAAACGAAAGAGACTAGGGTTTCTAGGGCAAGAAAAAGGACCTGAGGGTCGAGGTTGCCGACGTAGGCGGTGGCGTCTTGGTTCCGCTCGGCGGAGTGCTGGCCGAGCAGGTTCGCCCCGACCCCCGGAGCGATCCGCGTCGTCATCGCTCTGCGCCGGGCCGATGCGATTCGGGCTCGCGCTTCGGCAGCTCGCTGCTTGAGCTCGAAGAAGAAGACGAAGGAGAAGAAGAAGAAGCAGCAGCAGCAGCAGAAGCAGAAGCAGAAGGCTGTAGCCTAGAGCGGTGTCTCCGCTCGCTCTCTGCGCGCAGAGATTCGAGTTCCCGAGCGTGGGTGGGAGGAAGAACGGATGGCGAACTTGGGCCTCGAGCCCGTTAGAGAGAGCCCTAGAACTAGATTCGCTCAATCTTTTCGAGCCCAAACTTTGTTTTTGGGATAATTGCACCGAAAGTCCTTAAATTTATTACGAAGTGCAGTTTAAGTTCTAAAACTTTCAAAAAGTATAATTAAATCCTAAAACTTACATTAAAGTGCAGTCGAATCCTAAAGTTTTCAAAAAGTGCAATCGAGTTTTAAATATTGTAACGAAAGTGCAATCGAGTCTTGAAATTTTCAAAAGGTGCAATCAACGGAAAGACTTAATTGGATCAATTTGACAAGATTTAGGATTTGATTGTACTTTTGAAAGTTTTAAAACTCGATTACTAGGGCGATAATCTAATTCTGAGAATTTGAAATTATAAAAGGTAATCCTTAATATTTGTGGTAAAAGTGAACTTAATCAAGAGTGGAAATGAAAAAAAAATGAATTGAATGAGTTGCCTAAGTTATGGAAGTAGTAGTGTCTAATGCAAAAAGCATATCAAGAATTAATGAACTTGTTCTCCACCAAATAATGTTGGCTTGGTGAAAAAAAAATGAAGGTTTCTATGTTGAAATGTATGTAACTAATCGATTGCCACGTTATATATTGAAAATGCCAAAAGGTTAGTTTGTTATTATTAGCAATTGTAGATACTAAAGAATACATGGCACTTATTGTGTTGTAATTAATTGTAAATGAATGATGCCATATGATAAAGACCTTTGCCACGACCCATTTGCCACCGAGCGAATTTCCTTGTATGAGTGTGTGTACGAGACTCCAGAGTTAGTCAAATATTTTATCGTATGGGACACTTTCATACAAAGTTGAGATGACGTGAAATGCCTTGAATTCACTAGGTTGAGTGATAAGTGGAACTCTTATCTTCAACCTAGAGATTTCATTTACTAAGCTTTGACTCATTCATTTATTTTTCACATGTGTAGGATGGATCCCCACCGCCACTGTTTTTTGAAGCTCTCATACATTTCGATTATTATTATGAAGATGTGCTTATACTTAGATTAATAGTAGTATACACAAAGTGAAGTTTCACCGTATAGGTCAACGTAGGGCTTCCAAAGTGGATTCCCCATCGATTTGTTGCTTGATACTTGAATATCGATGGTGAGTTGGTTGGATCGTTAAGAAGTTTCAATGGCGACGGAGAAACGTCGATGGCAAGATTGTCAATCCATAGTGAATAACTTGACCTTTGTACATGCGAGCTTTTTGGGCGTAGGAGTGGCGTTGGATATGAGTAAACCTGACCCTTCCTACAACATATGTGTTTTGTGTTTTGCTCGGACGCTATACTAGGATTGTAATAATGATGTTAATATACAAAAGATGCATATGTATTCTATTAAACTCGTGTGATCGTTTTGTATGGAATATTGTGAATGATTTAATGTGCTTCCGCATGCTTACAATTATTGTGAGTAATGATTGAGAAGACATGTGTCGCACGCGAAACATCACAAATCGAGTTAGCATAAACATAACATTAGCAAAAATATAATTAATAGTTGCAAAATAAAGGTCACGCCTTCATCATCCATTTCCATGAAACATCCAAGTCACTGCACATAAACATTCAAGCCCCAAAAAGTAGAGTAATACTAGACTACTGGTAGCTCAATATCATAAAGAACATCCACCAAAAATTGACTTGTTCATAGCACCCTCCCCATGTTTTAGTAATATCAATCACAACCCGGTAATATATACTAGAGATGATCAGCTCTAGGTCTAATCCAGTTCCAAAGTGAAACCAAGAAATGAATCAAGAGAAGTTCCCAATTTGGGAACCGGGGACCGAACCGGTTGGTCCTAGGACTAGACCGATTTGGTCCGGTCCGTCCAATAAAACAGGTCACTTAAGATTTAGTTTTTTTTTTTTGGATCAAACACTTAGAGTTTAGTTCATATTTTACTAATTTTTGTCAATGAATTTATGTTAATAAAGTTCACTTAGGGTTTTGGTTCACATTTACTAATTTTTGTCAATGAATTTATGTCGATGAAGTTCACTTAAGATTTAGTTCACATTTTACTAATTTTTTAAAAATTAGAATATATATAGTCGGTCCAATCCAGGTCGGTTCGATCTTATTCCCCCTTAGAACTGGGAAACAGACCGCCTAGACACCAGTTTCACTTTTAGGAATCTGAAACTAAACCGACACTGGGAATCTGACCCAACCGGTCGATACGGTCCGATTTGGACTATTTCCAATTTGGGTGGTCTGTTTTGCACATCCCTAATAGATACAACTATCCTTAAGCTTAGATAGCACATGATAACTATTCTGGTTCTGTCTAAAACTGGTTTTCTGTTCCCAGAAATAACTTTGGACAAAAAATCCGTTTGGTAACGCAATTCTATTTTTCTATTTCTAGAACAACTTTTTGTTCCAGAACCGATTCTAAACCAGAAATCAGAATAAAAAAAAGTAGATTTTCTATTTCTAGACTAAAAATGAAAATCATTTCTAAGAAAACTCTTTCTTCAAAACACATGTTCATCTCGAAATCACGATATTTGAGGTGGGAAAAAAAAGAAAAAAATCAGAACTTTCAAAACTTCACAGAATGGTTTAGAATATGTGGCTACCCACTTTGAGTGAAATTTAAATATTTTTAGGTGCCAAAAAAATAAAAAAAATAAAAATTTCAAAAATTTCAAAATTTTACAAAATGACTTAGAATACTTATGACCATCCACTTTGAGTGAAATTTAATTTTTTTAGATGCCAAAAAAATAAAAAATCTAAAATAATTAAAAAATCTAAAATTTAAAAAATTCACAAAATGTCTTAGAACACATGTGGCCACCCAATTTGAACGAAATTTAATTTTTTTAGGTGCCGAAAAAATTAAAAAAAGAAAAAACTTCAAAATTTCACAGAATGGCTTAAAATATATGTGGCCATCCACTTTAAGCGAAATTTAAATTTTTTTAGGTCTTTGAAAAAAAAAAAAAATAAAAATTTCAAAACTTCACAAAATGGCTTTAAAATACCTGTAATTACCTACTTTGAAATAAATTTAATTTTTTAGATGCCAAAAAAAAAAAATAAAATAAGCAAAAAAGAAAAAATTTCAAAACTTCATAGAATGGCTTAAAATACATGTGGCCACCCACTTTGAGCGAAATTTTATTTTTTTTAGGTGCCTTAAAAAAATAAAAAAAAGCAAAAAAGCAAAAAATTTAAAACTTCACAGAATGGCTTAGAATACCTGTGGCCATCCACTTTGAACGAAATTTAAATTTTTTTAGGTGCCAAAAAAAATAAAAAATTTTAAAACTTCACAAAATTGCCTAGAATACATGTGGCCTCCCACTTTGACTGAAATTTAATTTTTTTTAGGTGCTGAAAAAAATAAAAATAAGCAAGAAAGCAAAAATTTCAAAACTTCACAGAATGGCTTAAAATACCTGTAGCCACCAACTTTGAATGAAATTTTTTCTTTAGATGTCAAAAAAAATTAAAAAATAAAAAATTTCAAAACTTCACAGAATGGCTTAGAATACATATGGCCTTTCACTTTAAGTGAAATTTAATTTTCTTTAGGTGCTGAAAAAAATTAAAAAAAAATCAAAAATACCATTTGGGCATCTAAAAAAATTAAATTTTACTCAAAGTAGGTGGCCACAGGTATTCTAAACTATTCTATGAAGTTTTGAAATTTTTGAGTTTTTGAATTTTTTTGGGCACCTTAAAAAATTTAAATTTCACTCAAGTGGGTGGCCACATGTATTCTAAACTATTCGTGAAGTTTTGAAATTTTTGATTTTTGATTTTTTTTGGGCACCTAAAAAATTTAAATTTCACTAAAAGTGGGTGGCCACAGGTATTTTAAGCCATTCTATGAAGTTTTGAAATTTTTTTTTTCAAAAAATTCAACAAATTTCCTATTTTACCGAAATCTGAATTTTTTTTATTTTTTGAAAATTGTGATGAATTTTTCTAGGATTTTTCCCTTTTTTTGGATTTTTTGAATTTTTTTGAAATTTTTAGGAATTTTTTGGATTTTCTAATTATTTTTATTCCATTTCTAAAAAAATGGATTTTTGTTCCTGGAAATGGAATTTTGTGTTGTTTATCAAACGGGTTTTTGTTTTAGGAAAAAAAAATTTTGTGCTGTTATCAAACAGGTTTTTGTTCCAGAAATAGAAATTTTTTGTCGTTATTAAACGGATTTCTTTTCTCAGAAACTCATCCTGGAACCAGAAATAGAAAAATCTATTTCTGTTTCAAGAACTTATTCTTGAATAGAGTAGTTATCATTCGCTACCTTAGGGTGCATTTGGTAACCATTTTATTCCAGGAAATAATTTCTGTTAAAAAATTATTCTTTTTTATTATGTGCTCAAGAATAATTTCTAAGCATTTAAAGGCGTTTGATAACTGCCCAAAATTTCTATTCTTTGAATAGAAAAATAACAGAAATGTGTTTGATAACTACACAAAATTTCTTTTTATTAATAATATTTTAATTTTTTTAATATTTATTTCTTTGTTTTCTTCTTCTTCTCCTTCCTTAGCCACGACTAGGCCTAGCGAGGGCATCGTGGCCCTCACCGATGCCCTAGCTAGATCCGACGAGGGCGGTGGCACCCTCATTGGCCCTACCTTGTGGCCGGCCACAGGCTTGGAAGAAGAAGAATAAGAAGAAGAACAAAATATCTTTTCCATTTTTGACCCTTGTTCTCAAAATCAAGAAGTAATTCTTTTTCGCTTCTTGATTATGTTCCAAAACTTATTCTGGGAACAAATTTGTACAAATTTGTGCTCGGAAATAAAAAGTTTACTAAACGGATTTTTATTGCAAAACCGATTTTGGGAACGAAAAAACATAATCAGTTAGTATTTGGCCAGTTACCAAATACAACCTTAGTTTTCCCTTCACCATTTAGGTTCCCGTCTTTGATGGAAGCAAAATCGCTCCGAATAAGAGGTCGAAATTGCTGCTATACTTCAACATCTAAGGGAAAAAAATAACGAAAACGAAAAACAACAAGAATTGAGTAAATTACTTTAGCTAGAAATTCAAATGAAACCAGTCGCTCGAGCACCACTCGGAATGAACACATTCGTCAGGTCACATGGGTCACTTTAATGTTCTCTATGTGCTTATCTCGACTATCAGCCGTGGTATGTGAAAGTTTTAAGGATGCTTTTGATCGTCCGAATTTCTAATTATGATAAGACTGGGTAGGATGGGATATGAACCCGGAGATTTTTGCTATATCATATGTGAATCTCAGTAATAAAATAGAATATTTTCACATCATATCCTGTTTATTATTTGGTATGAATGGTATATTAGTGTATAATTGCATAGACGGAGATGGTAAGAATCTGTTTCGACACTCTTGGCTACTTCAATTTTATTTGCTTATTTTTCATTATTTTTCCCTCACTCTTTTTATTTCTCTTTCCGCTTCCATCATTCTCCAATAAAAATTTTACATACTAAATATATATTTATTATATTATAAGATAGAAAGAAATCGGATTATATAAATAAAAACGAATTGTTGTTATTTATTTTTTGTTATATTGAATTTTCTTTTTATATTAGAATTCAAATATATTTATATTCAATTATTATTTTAATTTTATTAATTTAAGAAGTTTGTTATTCGAGAAAAATAACGTTTATATTGCGGATATTAGAAATCTTATCCACATTTATCCCACATTCCCCATAAGTTATTTTTATCTAGTTATACACCTCTTATTTCCGACTTTATTTTGTCTTGGATATGAATCAAACATAGGATATGATTAATATTATTCAATCCTAAATTTTATCCTGACTACCAAAAGTAGCTTAAATTCACTTTGCATACTATAATATACTCTACCATGGTGTTTGCACAATATGGAATGGGTATATTTGTTTCGTGAAAAATGAATGATTGTGAAATAATTTTCTAAAATGATCGCTTGTAGCGCTTACAAACAATGAACCATCGAAAAGTTATTTTCATTATTCACAAAAATATTTAGACATAAATTGTTGTCGTTAATAAAAATATTTTTCATTGACCAGTTATTTTGAGCAATACAAATAATTATTTTTAGGAAATTATTTTTCAAATTATTCAATTTTCGCGAAACAAAAAAGCCTAAATTGATTATGATTTTTCCTTTGATTATAGCCGAGAGAGATTCAACGAGCAAAAGGATAAACAAGCGGGGCAGTGGCAAACAGCTGAGAAAATAGAAATCATAGCGCAATGAAATCGAATAATTCGACGATGAAATAAAAAAATGAAACGAGAGAGAGAGAGAGAGAGAGAGAGTGAGAGAGAGAGAGAGAGAGGGCTGATTGACGGCCGACTGACAAAGGCGATGGTGCGCCCCATGAGACCGAGAGAGAGATGAGACGAGACGGCACCAGACAAGACTCTCGAGAGAGAGAAAGCCAAGGGGCAAAACTAGAGAGAGTCAGCGAGGGGCTAGATTTGAGAAATTGTCTTTATATTTAAGAAATTTATTGGCATTTGGGCCCGGAATCCGGCTCAAAACCGGTTCTCCTCAAAAAACTCTATCCGAATCGAAAACCAAACCAATCAAGACACGTTCCCCAATTTTTCGCCCCGAAACCAAACCGGTACTCATGCAAACAGGCCTAAATTTGATTGTATCGGATCGGCTCGGTTCGGTTCGGTTCCCGAATTAAACCGGCCCCTCGCTCAGCCCGTACACGAAGTACTTTCACCATTTCCTCCCCCGCAAGCAAAGCCTAAACCAAAACCAAACCCCCCCTCTCGCAAGACAAACGAGATCGTCGTCGTCGTCGTCGTCGTCGCCGGTGAAATCCCAACCGTTCCGTCCGGCCATCGGGTCCGAGCGCGAAGCGTTCCTCTCTCGAATTTTCCCTTTCCCGATCGGAGGACCGGAGCCATGGCCGGCGTCTCTCTCAAGTGCGGCGACTGCGGCGCCCTCTTGAAGTCCGTGGAGGAAGCTCAAGGGCACGCCGAGCTTACCTCTCACTCCAACTTCTCCGAGTCCACCGAGGCCGTCCTCAATCTCGTCTGCAGCACCTGCGGGAAGCCCTGCCGATCCAAGACGGTACGCCGAATCCCTGCCTTTTGTGGTGTTCTGATCTGTTGCGCTGGCCATTGATTTGGTTTCTGAGCGTTTTGGCACGTTAGCTGGATCTGAAGGTGCTTTTTTCGCATTGAATTGTGTGGGGTGAGGGAAGCAGATCGAGTTTTTCGGCGGAGGTAATAGGTGTTCTGCGGGGAAATCGAATTGGGTCCCTTTTTTTGTGTTGAATGAGAGGAATTCTAAGTTAAATGACTGTTTTTGTAGCTTTCTAGATGGGAACATGAAGCTTTGGCTCAAATCCATTCCAAAAAAACAAGTCTTGTGAGTTAGAGTAGGCAGGAAAAAGGAAGATAATACAGTTGCGGATGTGGCTGATTCTGTCGTTGTCAAATTTTGATAAGGAAAGCCTGTTTTCTGGAACATTTCCATTGAGGAGGTTGATTCTTGTTAGGATGATTATGTCCAGAGATTAAGTGTTACTATCTGCGATTCTATTCAGTAATTTGTGATATGAAATACACAATGGAGTCAGTTGACTCCATTGTGTATCCTACATTGGAAGATTTGTTGACTTGTGAGGGTAAGTTGGACACTTGGTTTCTTGCACAACATAACAATGAAAGGAGCTCTGGTATTGGTGGGAATGATCTGCTGGGACCTTAGCTATGTTTGATACGGTAAGTGAAAAATAAAATTCGCACTAATTGAGATAAATAGGAGAAGTCAATTGAAGCTATTGTGGACCGTCAATTCATCCTTTGCTTTTTTCTTAAAAGGGAAATTCTTTCTCACTACGTCATTTTGAAAAACCTTGTAAGGTGAAATATTTTAATACTCAGTAAATAGTTCGGGGGTAGACCCTACTTAGTGGGAAAAGCATTGGTTATGGCTGTTGAAATGGTTTGTCCCATCCAGTGCAAATGTGAATGTCCCCTACTAAGCTTTTGAGAAGGTTCTCCATCTTCATTAGGAAACAAGATGAAGAAGATGTTTGAACTTGTTTATCTCTACTGCCTGTTAGAAGATAGTTTTTGTTTATCGATTTCGACAATAAAAATTCACTTACCATCCTTAATGGTCATCATTTTAATCGAGCAAGACTGGTAACCACAAGTAACTCTTGAGCTACCAGCTCTCTCTATTTCAATACGTACTACGTATTCACTATCTCCCTTCCTTTCTCTAATTTCGCCATATTTATGTCCGTGCCCTTTAAACTAGTTATTACAATAAAGGAATTAGGCATTGGAATGTCTTTATCTTTTAAGACAACATTTCTGCCAGTCCATGGATTAATCTGTCTTGACTTTCAATTATCAAGGAAAACCAAAATGTAGGGAAACCCTAATTTCTATTTTGAATGTATCCTTTCTTGATCTTGTTGCCAGGAAACTGATTTGCATACAAAGAGAACTGGGCATACTGAATTTGTTGATAAAACTTTGGAGACAGCAAAACCAATAAGTTTGGAGGTTCCAAAGGTTGCTGCAGAATCGGCAGGTGCTCCAGATGCAACAACTAGTAACCAGACTGAAGGTACCTTTCTGGCTTGATTAGCAAAGCGTGCATCTTGAGATTAATTAGCTGGTGCGTAATGTTCTGATTGTCTTTGGGATAATCTTTTTCCATGTGATTGAGTGTTTAGCATGAGGATGGATTGCATGTATTAATGTTTGGTTTTTCTATTTATTTAGTCTGATCTTTTTTTGTTGTGCCTGATAATAACCTTCACCACAGATTGTCAAGTTATCTGCTAGTGATCGGTCGTTTGAACTGCCAGTATATGTATCCTCTTTTTGTCTCAACTTAATTTTTGAGAACAGAGAAGAGATAGTTCTGGCACTTTTATATATATCAGTATGAAGCTTTATCTTTTCGTGAAGCTTAAACCTCTAGTTGAACGCTGTCAATTCTTATATTGTTGCATACTGTGCTTGTACATTCATAATGGAAAGTTTGGGAGTTGCTCAGGCATGTGTCTGCAAAGTTTGATGTATCCTTTGGTTAATCAATTTTCTGTTCTGCTATTGTTTGAGCATGTCCTCAAGCATGTACATGAAGTGTTGGTGTTAAGATTCAGGTGGCTATTGGGACTAAAAACATTACCGTTTGCATTTGTCTGGTGATGCTGAGGAGAATTTTGCAATAATTGATTAGGGTGACAGTGAGTTGGGTTTAATGCGTTTTTGGACCCTAGTGAATTATCTGGTTTTAGGTTTTGGGTTGTGGTACCGGTTCAAGTACATTTAGGAAAATCTAAGGTTTGGATTCATTTGGTTGTAATACTGTAGCTTGAAGTCAACTTGCTATGTAACAGACAATACCTTTGAAACAGTTATGTTTGTAATTTCATTTATTTATAAACATAAAGTATTGGAATGGTGGGTCTGGCATATGAACAGTTATGTGTATTGTACTGGATTAGACTTTCATTAAAAGTGCGTACTAGGAGAGAAACTGTAATTGAGCAGGTTCACAATCCTGCAAGCCATAATCAAATCTTTACTTTCACTCCATATTTCTCGATCTATTTTGACCAGATCTGCTGGTATACGCTGTACCTTACATTAGATTTCACTTGAGACGAGCACTAATCTGGATCATGCAGGGAACATCGAGTACTTTTTTTTTTATTTTGTAGATAGAGAATTATAAGTTTTTTGAACTTGTTAGGCCTGCCTCTCTCTCTGCCTCTGCTTTGTATTAAATCATATTTGCTGTCTTGTTGTGGCTGTGGGATGAGTGGCAAATGGGCACATGCCCACTTAGTTGACAATAACCATAATAATGATGCTTTGCTTTTTATGCAGAGATGATTGTGCCTGAGGTCGACAAAAAAATTCTGGAAGAACTTGAAGCAATGGGTTTCCCCACAGCACGAGCTACTCGAGCTCTTCATTTTTCTGGTGAATATAAATTTTACTCCAGTGTTAATTGCATATTATATAGGTGAATTTGTGAAGCAGTACAAATACGTGTCTTCTTAATCATGGCTATTGCAGCTAGTTTGATGCTTGGCTCAGACTTGCTTATGATAATTTGAGCTTTCAGCAGTGAAAAAGTGTTAGCTTTGGGTATTGTGGGCTTGATTGCAGTGGTTATTTATAGGCAGATCTCAAATTGCTTGGTAGAATTTGTTGTCAGATTTGTTGATTCGCGTGAAAAGGCTCCAAACATACCTATCTAAATTGCAAATGAAAAATCTCTGCTACATGAATTGTTTGATATCAGTTAATTTTGGTAAACTAGAAAAAAGAGCATTTATCTATTCCAAGTAAATGATTCTTGCAGGTGATATTCTTTTATTAGTGAGTTTATTTAATGGAGTTTTACTTTTGCTGAAGGACTTTTAAGCAATTTCATTTGTGGATATATTTTTGTATTCTGAGGCTTGTGCCCAGAGTTTCAAGTATTGATAGTCTTTCTCATAATATGATGACTTGAGACTGGAGTTTAAATTTGGATCACCAAGTTTTCCCTCTTCTGGTTCGTAATAGTCCTTATGTCTGATTGCACTGGTTTGATTTGAAACATTTGGGAATGATGATACTTAGTCATTTATGAGAAAGAAATTTCGTTTACTTCATGTTTCCATGGTTTATTGGATTTATGCTTTGCCCATTCATGGTTTGGTTGTTTGTTTCTCTTGTGTGGAAAGCATTGGTAATGATTAAGGGTCGTATTTGGCTAAAAACAACTACGTGCTAACATGATTTATCGGGCTGCCAGTATTGGAGGCTCTTCTCATGTTTTTAAGTGACATTTTCTCTGATGTCCTACACCTGGCAGTATTTGATTTTAGGCTTTTTTATTCATGGGGACTATATTATTAAGTTTTTACTGGCAACTAAAGAGGCAGTGTATGGTACAGTTCCATGCTTGTTAAAAAGAAAAATGTGATGAGACATTTTGGCATCATAACTTTGAGTTACCTTCACTTTTGGATTGGGAACAGAAAGACTTACGGTAAAAGCACTAAACTTTTCATGGTGAAGTATCTCAACACTTGATGGATTCTTTTCATGCTTGTGTCAATGAGATAACTGTTTGGTAAATTGTGGTTTGTTTTTTTAAGGAAGTTTGCAACTTAAAAAAAACCACCAGGCTCTAAATGATATAGTTGGAATGTTCATCTGATTAGCATGTTAAATCATTTTCTGAGGTTGAGGTATAAATGCTCACCTTTATTAAGATTATGTTGTAGCCTGAGAGGATTATCACGATTAAATGGTAGAATTTCGTTTCAGATATGTGCATTAAGGATATTATTTTGTTCCTGGTTGATCCATGCTATTATACAGCTGATAGATCTAACCACTTTATTAATGCAATCATATCAAGTCAAGTGGTTTTGTGAAGTGCTTGTTTGCATTCAATCCATGGAGTGCTATTTGAATGATGGATGATCTCTTTTGTCTCCTCAGGCAACACCAGTGTTGAAGCTGCTATCAATTGGGTGGTTGAACATGAGGATGACCCTGAAATTGATCAGATGCCTCTGGTAAGATAACTCTATCTGACCTTTTAAGGTTTTTCATTTTCTTTTCCTTTCAATTGGCACAGATGGCATCACAATTTTTAGCCATGTGCCCTAGCAAATGCATAAAGCCCACATGCCATGCACACATGAAACACTTTCGTTCCTTTGATGATTTGGTGCAGCCAAGTTGGCCCTGGATATAGATGCATCAATTTGATCTTCTCGAATGTCAAATGCCAATATATTGCATGGGTTTTTGTTGATTTTTGGGTGACATTGATTCATGTTTTCCTCTGTTGAAGGGAGGTACTTAAATCGTTTTTTGAAATAAATCTGGATATGAGGTTGCACCATTACATAGTTCAAGACGCAACAAACAACAAAAAGGACCAAAAGAAAGGGTTTGAATTGAGAAGAATTGAAGCTGGAACAGAAATTAGACATTCTAGGGTTTGGATAAACCAATGATATCTATTTAGAAGAAGAGAACTGACAACAAAGTGATTCAAAATACTTTACTAGAATTGTGAAAGGAATATAAAAAATTCAAGTGGCTGAAGCTGAAGCAGCTAGGTTCAAACTTTCCCTAGCCCGTACCTGTAGCTAATTTACCGATGTTACTAAACATCTAAAAATAATCAAATAATTAAGGACTGGACTTTCCTGCCTGTATGGAATAGAACATGCTGAGCTATGTAAGATGATCTCAACCCTTAATTAAACAAACTATTTCTAATCTTGAGATTATCTACCATCAAATCTCATTAAGAAGTTGCATGCCTATTACATTAGCACTTACTAACCTAATAACGTAAGGAAAAACTAAATAATAAAGAAGGGACGCATAAAAGTACTAGAAAAAGATATGCTCATGCGTCAGCCTTTGTTCTAAAAGGAAGAGGCTATACATCATTCTTAAAAGCGAAGGGTTTTTGGAGCAGCATTGATTCTTTGAAAGGAAAATGAGCAATACCATTAGCTTGTTATTATGACCTTCTATCCAGCAGATGATAGGGTATCATCATTTTCTACGTATCTGTTTGGCTCTTACAAATAGTTTATGTGGCATTGATGATGTTAGGTTTAGTACCTAATGATGCTTTTAATAGATAGAAGAAAAAGGTATGATGATATTTAGTCATCTGATATTGCACCAGCTCACTGTGGTGAATCGATCTTTCTATACTTCTGGCCATTTGATAGAGTTATAGTAGTCATGGTATGATGATTATACTACACAAATCGTCCTTGTTGTATTTTGTTTGATAGAGAAGCTGCAGGACATTGAATATCACTATCGTTGACTTGAGCCTAAAGTTTACTAAAGTGACAAACCTATTCTGGGTTATTGAGCTTCAGCTTGTCCTCATATAATTCTGTTTACCTCTTTTGAGTTTGTCAGGTGCCTATTAACACCAAAGTCGAAGCTCCTAAGCCGACTCTCACGCCAGAAGAAGTTAGGCTTAAAGCACAAGAACTTAAGTAAGGAATAATGTATATTGTTGGCAGTTTGGACCACGGTATTCATCATCTATGATTACCTGTCTCTTTTTCTGTGGATTTAGTATTGGCTATGGTTCCTAAATTTGATGAGATTTTTATTTAACTTAAAGTGATTCTTATATTGCCACAATCGTCAGTGTTTGTGTGCTTTCTTGCAGTCATCTGTTTTCGACAAAGGGAGGTGGTTTCGAGGAAGACATGTTGCTTGAATATTATTTTTCTTCGACATCTATTTGCACATGTTGACATTTTTATCTTATTTTGCTAATGATCAAATGTTGCACTAATGTACATATTCATGTGTACCGTATCTACTTTAGATACAAGACAAATTACTTTGATAAAACTGACTTTTTATTACCTATTTAGTAAAAACTTAGCATAAACATTTCATTTCACTGCATGGTGATTCTTCTTTTAACCAAACTATAGGGAACGAGCTCGCAAGAAGAAAGAAGAGGAAGAAAAGAGAATGGAAAGAGAGAGAGAAAAGGTGATTCTGTTCTTTCACTAATTTTTCCAAGTCGTTTCATCACTTTTTTTTTTTTTTTTTTTTGCATTGTTGATGTTTTCACTAATTGGGTTCATCTCTTGATATGCATGTCAAGCAGTTCCATATTTTGTAGTAATCTGGACATTTTTTATAGTGAAACATTGAACTACTATTTGTCACTTTTTAACTATAAAATGTACAAACTTTAAATTTGTCTTGGAAATTATCAAATCCTTTTAAATTGTGGAATTTATTATTGATTATAACATTTTGATAATATAGTGATTTCAATTTGTCTGTGAAAATGACTCATTTTTTTGTCGCATCGGAGCAATGGACTCACTAGGCTTTCTTTTAGATTGAAAAGATGAACTGTAAGCATGAAAATCAATTTAAGCAACATTCTGGTGACAGATTAATCTAATCCGTGACCTGCTGTGGTTAAAGTTCTTCTTACCTAAGCTGGATCATCTAGCTTATATCATACTTTTACACTTGATAAAGAACTTAGGGTGTGTGAAGAATAGGAAAAACACAAGAACTTGGGGTGCATGATGAATAGGAAAATACATGTTCAACTCTGGGATGGTCTTGTATTGCAGGCCCATAGATTTTTGATGCATTTGTGGCCCTATGTCCTGATAATTGAAGCTGACATTGAAATTGCAAATTCCATTCCATTCCATTGCCGTCCTCTTGATAAGGGGTAAATATGGTTACTGGATGGTAAGGTTGTTGTTGTATGGCAGTTTTCAGAAAAGTAATATATAGCAATTATACTGCTGGGATATGTCTTCAAAATATAAAGCAAGAAGTTTCATGCATAAAATGACTAAAGAAGCTCCCACGTGTGGTTTTTAATCCCATGAAAGTTCGCTTGTCATTCTCAAATATGTAAGCGAGCTTTTGAGATAAGTTAACAAAATTTAACCAATAGAGTTGAAAATTTATCATTTTTTATCCTAAATGCAAAGAACTAAGAATGGTTTTGATTTGGATTCTGCTCAATGCAATTTTGGAGAGTAACTGTGGCTAAGGAACCCCTCATTGCTTGTCTACGGGGTTTGCTTGTCCAGGGGTTTATAGAGGCCTTATATACATGTAGTCTCCCTCCTCTAATGGCTTAAGTTTTTTGATTACATATTTTAGTATTTACGCAAGTTGATGTTATACAGTAACTTCATTTTGATTTGAGGTATTGTATCTGCATGAACAAATAGCAAGAGTGCATCATCTTTATCTAGGTTGTACCTTTTGGAATACTCTGCAACAGACCTTTTCAGTGGTTTCTTGTTTGAGCTTTTAAGTGTGCATGGCAAGGTTGCCTCTGGGAATATATTCATAATTTCTTTTCATCTTTCATAGTGAAAACTGCCTTCCGAATTTTGCAGGAAAGGATTCGAGTTGGCAAGGAACTCCTAGAGGCAAAGCGAATTGAAGAGGAAAATGAAAGGAAACGGTTAGTTATTCATTTATATTTAAAATATTTTTAGAATGCAATCATTATGAGGAATTCTCCTAAGAGTACTCCAAACAGTTTTCTGTGCTGTGACTAAGGCCTTTTTTCCCTTCTACCAGTTTGTTGGCTTTGCGGAAAGCTGAGAAAGAGGAAGAGAGGAGGGCTAGGGAAAAGATTCGTCAGAAATTGGAAGAAGACAAGGTATAGAACATGTTCTGGTTGTCTCGACATACTAGTTATAGGATCCCATTATAATGCATTACTCATGTAAATCTCTTTTATGTGGGATGTACACTGTTTATCATTCTTTATGTAGAGATAACTACTTAAGCTGTGTGTCATGCAATGAAGTCACAATCACCTGATCATCATTTTTTCATACTGTTGAGTGCTTAGTTCAGATAAGTATGACCACCTACTGCTACCATTAGATGTTTTATTTGTAGTTTACTAGACAGATAATTAACCCTAAGAAGGATCCTTACCAAAAAAAAAAAATAACTCTAAGAAGGAAATTGAAGTCTTAGATTCTTGAAGTGTATATATCTGCCTAGTGATGTTCCATCAAAGATTCCAGTGGGTGAGATTTTGATCAACATGGCTATATTAAGAACTGCAAAAGTAGAGTAACAGAAGTGCTCATCAGCAAATCCTTGTGGACACTTGTCACCATAAGCTGGTTTCGAGGACAAATATTTCAGTTGCTCCAAAAACAAAAATGCTCTTTCGAGATGTTGCATGATGGCTGTTTTGTTGTAAGAACAATGATCACCTCTAAAGTTTAAAATTGGAGGGCAGCAGCTTGTATACTTGCATTAAAATTCTTGGGATTAACAGAATTAAAATAAAATGAAAAACCATTGAGATGCTTTCTGAACCAGGCTTCCTTTTGAAAAGAATTTTTGAGACAGTAACTACAAAGCTACTTTTGGATCAGGTTGGTGCTGTTACTGTGGGAAAACAAAGAGCTGTTTTTTAAGACCATTTGGACATGAGGCAGGGTCTTATATCTGATCTGTTTCTGTCTGTGAATCATATGATCGTTTTCTGGTCATGACCCATGGTTCTCCACCGAACATACTGAAACAATAGGAAAATGCCATTGAGTCATGGGGGATGTTGATATTCTTTTATTGGAACCTACTTTTGAACTATAGAAGTTTTATAACTATATGCAAGTTGGTTTAACAGTTGCTTGATCTCTTCACAGGCAGAAAGAAGACGGAAATTGGGACTGCCACCAGAAGAACCTTCAGCTGCAAAACCATCTGCACCTGTCATTGAGGAAAAGAAGGTATGGACTTAACTGATATAACAATCTTCTATCCTTTGTTGTTCTTTAAAACTATTGGGCATTCTTGTTAATGTTCTTTGTTGTTTTATGTCCTAGAGCTCACTGCCTGTTAGACCTGCCACGAAGGCTGAGCAGATGAGAGAATGTTTGCGATCACTCAAGCAGAATCACAAGGTAAAAGGCCAACATGTACTTTGCTATGTAACCATTATATGCTGTCCGTATGGTGATGTCCTCATGTTCCCTGAAAATTAAGTGCTTCTATCGCTTCCCTTCTTTATTTGGAGCAATGGCTTTTGATTTCTGATGCATGTATCAAGAATCTTGAATGTGCTATAACGACTTTAGTCTTGAGGAGAATGCTATGTTTATGCTCTTCTGGCAATAATTCTGGATGGCTGTTATAGATGAAAAATTTTATATGTTTGAAGTGTTAATCTTTCGTAGTGAGTATACTGCATTGCTGTTGCTGTTATTATTATTATTTTTTTGGCTTTACTTGAAATAGGAGGATGATGCTAAAGTGAAGAGAGCATTCCAGACTCTGCTAACCTACATAGGGAATGTTGCCAAGAATCCTAACGAGGAAAAATTCAGAAAGATCAGAGCCACTAACCCATCCTTCCAGGTTTGAATCTTTTCATCATTATTTGGATTGTTGAAAATGCATTAAAACCTAATCAACGGGATGAAGGGGGACTCATGAGAGATTTAAACCAACTGTTGTTCATGAGACCAAAAATTGCAGGTTTTGATAGCTTCTTTTCTTATGTCTATTTCGCCCCAATCTGGCAATTTTATCAAACAAAAGCATAGTATGTCTAGCTACTGTATATTCTAAACATCTCCCTTACATCCTTGTTCTTCTCCCTCACTTGCTTCTCTCTTTCCTTTTGGTGATGAAGCAGAGCAGCATAAGAAGAATCATTTCCACATGCATTAATAGAAAGTTGTGGACATTGTTGTAGCCACATCTACTGTAAAGCTCAAGTTGTTCTTTGAGTTAGTTGTAGTGTCAATGCATCTAACGAAGGAGTCGAAACTATCATACTTGCCATTTGTGTGGGGCCTCCGAGCAAGAAGTCAGCTACTTGTGCATACATAATCCCAGTAGCTTGCCCTAATAACTTAATTTCTTTTGCTAGATCAGTTGAAACACGTATTACTATACATGATTCATGAATATTTGAGCCGTGCTGAGTTGTAATCATCGATGGTAATAGGTCTTCCTTGCTTGTGTTCTTCTTCAATAAGATTCTTACCTTGCTGCATGTGGACCATGCAGGAGAGAGTGGGTGCAATGAAAGGAGGCCTTGAGTTTTTGGAGCTCTGCGGGTTTGAGAAAGTTGAAGGCGGTGAATTCCTGTTTCTGCCCAGGGACAAGGTTGACATGGCTGTGCTGAATTCTGCTGGTTCCGAGCTGGACTCGGCGATTAAGAATCCCTTCTTTGGGATTCTCTGAGTCGAAGTTAAGTTCCTCAATTTGTAGAATCGTCGGAACTTTTCGATTTAAAAAGAAACTTGTCAGAGTTCATAAGATGGTGCTAACTTGCCTGAATTATTGTATGGTTTGGGGGAGTTCGACCAGATTTGTACCGTTTCGAGAATGGCATGGGAACTTATTTGTTCATTCGGTAAGCAAAGACAGGGTAGATCTCTCAACCATACTCCAATCGGACCTGCATAAGTTACTTTGTTTTACTTCTCAAGACAGACGCACACATGTTGTAGTGGTGGGTGGAGGAACTGAGATGGGACTTGTTCGACTTTAAAACCAACCACTTGATGGAGTCCTCGTTCAGTCTAAAGAGCAAATGCATCTCCTTATTATCTCTTTTTGATATTCGATTTGAGTGCTTATGGGCAAGCTTCAATTTGAATCCTGCACTCTTTACCTCAACCCGGTGCAGGGGACATTGGTGCTTTTGTTGGCGTTTTATTCAATTCTCAGCCGTTGATGCAGGTAAATGAGGTATGCATCGACAATCAAATATGTGAAGAAACTCACGCTATATAAGCGACGACTCCATAATTTCTGGCCCAATCGTTTCAACTCGTGTTTGGGGCGTTGGTTCTCATGTGTTTCGGCTGTCTAGAGGCATAGAGTTTAATTTTGTCATTCTATGTAAGTACATAACCTAAACCTTTGCTAAATGTATCACGATAGATCATGACTACATGAGCAATCACTAGTCAACCCTTCCCAATTTGACTCCTTTTTAACTAAAGCTAGCAACTAGAATAGCAATTCTTGGAAAATCCACACGTCTTTTGTAGAAGTCAGCTAACACAAGAAAGTTTTTAGTTGGACGACTCCATTGAATAACTGCCACTAACCTTTTACGAATCGATGGAAATGCCATACCTTCTATTTGATCCGAGGCATATGTTGTGCCCTCAAATGTTGCATATGTTCCTCCAAGATCTTTAAATAAACTAAGTGGCTAATCACTGAGCATATTTATTGTTTTGTTACTGTTTTAAGAAAAGAAGAAGAATAGAGGATAGAGAGAGAGAGAGAGAGGTGTACACGCTATGAGGACACCTCTGACACATCGAAACAACATTGTTTCAGCTAGTGGCAATGAATTCTCGTTCCTAGTTCACCTAATCGGAAAATATCTTGTACCAAATGCAATTTGAATCCCCCTCTCTTTTGAGCCCTACCGGTACTGGACTTGCCGAAGAGTCGGCTACAAGATCATCTTATTAACGTTCTCAAGACCGTCTCAAGCCAGTAAGATTTTACGGAAGTCGATTCAAAGCTATAAATCGACTTATAGACAATTTTTTTGAAATGTACCATGTAGTGTTGGGAACAGAGATCTATCCATCATGTGTAAGGTCGAAATACGACCATCTTCGGCCACCTTTGGGTCTGCGACGAGCCCCACTCTCTTTGTTGACAGGAAAGTGGGAAATAGTTCTCAGGACAAAAAACGCAAGCAAGCGTCTTGCGAGATCGAGGTGCATTTATGGCTGTGAACGTATCAGTTGTTAGTTCGAGCGCATGATTACACTTTCGATTGGCGTGGATACACAAGCATTATGCGGAGGAATGTCGATTGTCTTCGGTATTTCATTTTATATATACTAAATGCAATATTAAAATATTTCGGATAAATTATCAAAAAAGTCTTAAACCTGCGTTGTGTGGATGTCAATTTAATTTTAAACTTTTTAATTTGATTAATTTAGTTATATACTTTTGATGATTTGTCAATGTAATCTTTTCGACCAATTTTGATTAGAAATCACTAATGTAGATGCCGACCATCTTACGTGACACGGCCGTCGCTAATATAGACAATTTTTACATTTTTTAAAAAAAAATCTTAATTTTTCAATAATTTATTTTTTCCTCTTTTATTTTCATTTTTAATGGTGAAAAAAGAATGAAAAAGAAAAGAAAAATATATAATATAAAAAAATATATAATCCATAATATTTTTTAAAAATTTGCAAAAACTATCCATGTTAACTTTGAGCACTAGTTTGTTATATATGATGATTGTCATTCATGTCAACGATTTCCGGTCAATATTAGCCGGAAAGACCATATTGACAAATGATTAAAAGGTTTGGAAAACTTTAGAAGTTTAGGACTGAATATGCATCCGTACAATAAGTTTAGGTTATTTTTTTGGTAATTATCCCATATATTTTGAGTATGCATTCCATGTTTAAAACCCCAAAAGGATTAAAGATGGCATGTTCGTAAAATGGTTTTATTTTTGTATGATATTCATAAAAGTTGGGGTCGTTATATTCTGGAAACTTTGAGTTATTTTGATCGAACGGTTTATCATAAAATCGGAATCAAACTCGAGAGTCCTGGAACTATGGAGGCCTATATCCTTATGTACAATTATTTCTATCACCCATTTAGTATAATTTTCAAGGTGAACCATAAACTTTACAGTTATTCGCCATATTTGATCAAATTAATTTTGCGTTGTGAAAAAGTACTAAATGAAGTTCGTTGCTTATAATGGCTAGTCAATTTCATGATTCAAACAATAAGTTCTCACCTTTATTCCGAGTTTCGCCACTTTTATGGCAACTTTATCAATATATTGCTCGAAATAATTTCCGGATATTTTTAATTAATTTTATCTATAACAAAAATAAGTTCTATCCTTTCTATCTTTAATGGCCTCGTACTCGTTTTAGTAACCTTCCAACAGTTAAAGTTAATTTTAGTTGATCTAAACTTTTAGTGACTATGGAAAATTCTCATTTTTTCATGTAAACATGGAAAATGCCATAACAAGTAAGTTTTTTTCACATTAGCTACTAATTTCTCAAATATAAGAACATGTTTTCTCAATTTGTAATTTGACAAGCGGTTGGTTATTTTGATTAGACGGTCATCATTTATGCCTTCAACGAAAATCCCTCTAACGGGTAATGGCAGGATAGAATTTGCCAATTTAGTAATTTTGCTCTAATAAAAATGGAAATTCGAAATGAGAACTTGAATTTGTAGATAGGAGAAAAGCATAAGGATGAAGTTGTGGTTAGATAAAGTTATATGGATTAGAAGTGAAAATGCAGAAGTAGCGATGAAAAGATAGGCAAAATAACATAAATAATCCATAACCACTGGGGTTTGCCCCAATATCTACCCTTTTACTTGGGAAGGGGGAGAAGCGGAGTTAGAATTCCTACTTTATCAGGGGAGTTAGGAGTGGGGACATGTAATTTCAAATATGAGTTTCAACTCCCGTGCCCCGTAAGAGGCAAGATAAAAGTCCAAGAGTAAGTTGAGAGTTAAAGTAGGATAGACAAAAAAAAACATAAATAATCCATAAACTTTGGCCTAATGTAATCTTTGAACTTTTAATTTGTTTAATATGGCCATTGAACCATTCCTAAATGTTCAATTTAGTCTCTCAAGTTCTCGTAGAAAATGAATTTTTTTAATAATTACACTATCATCCGAATTTTATAATTTTTTTTTGTTTCAATCCATCTTCTAAATAAAAAGAACATGGCTATCTTTTTATTACTACGATAGTTCATTTAAATATATTTAAACTTATGATCTCTATGAACCTCATTTGGAGTGGTATTGGGCTGATATTCTTACTGTTTTAATTTCCCGATTTACGCATTTAACTAAATTTAATTAAGAAAACACAAAACTTGACCATTTTATGGGAAAGTGATAAGAAAATTGTCCAAAAAGTCATAAAACTGCATTTTATTAAGGGTTAATACCACGAAAAATCCTAAACTGGTACATTTGTGACAGATTTACCCCAAACTATTTTTTGACCATAAAAAATCTCAAACTAATACATTTATGACAATTTTACCCCGAACTATTTTTTTTGACCACCAAAACCCAAAACACGTACACCTGTGATAATTTTACCCCGAATTAATTTTTTAATATTAATTTTTTATTTTTCGAATTTTTAAAATTTTTCTTTTCTTTTCTTTTTCCTTTCCTTTTTTTTTTTTTTTTCCTTCATCTTCATTGGACCAATAATGGATTGTTATATTGTAATTGATACCACAATAACGTGACACGTAACATAAATGCTATATTTTGACCCAAAAAAGATAAACGCTAAATGAAAGACTTTCTTTTATAAGCATGAATTTTCATGCCAACCACTTTTTCTACATTTAAATGTCTCACAAAAAAGGCATTATATTGTTGTCTTGTCTTTCTTATTTTTGGGTGCAAGTGGATCGGCAAACTGATGGGGTCCAACGCGGGCTTGTTACCTAAGCTTGGAGTACAGCTAATCAACAATTTCTATACGTCTTGTTTGCCAATTTAATTTAATAGATTAATTTATAAAATTAGTATATTTTATATATAAGATGAGAGATATTATATGTGCATGGCGATTCATAAATCAATATGATCACTTGAAATATATAATAAATAAAACGCAAGAAGAATTTTTTGTACTATTTCTAATTGATATAGTAAGAAATTATAAAGAAAAAAAATTATAGATACAAACTTACGAATTTAATTCCAATTTAATAAGCCTTACCAAATTCACACTTCCTGAAATTTTTTTTTGAGGTTAAAGATGAAGAAAAAAAAAAGAAAAGGAAAGGAAAAAGAAAAGACAAGAAAAACAAAAAAAATTTGAAAAAATAAAAAATAAAATTAGTTTGGGGTAAAATTGTCATAGATGTACTAGTTTGGGGTTTTGGTGATCAAAAAAATAGTTTGGGGTAAAATTGTCACAGATGTACCAGTTTGGGGTATTTTATAGTTAAAAAAATAGTTTGGGGTAAATCTATCACAAATGTACCAGTTTAGGGTTTTTCGTGGTATTAACCATTTTACCGATTCAGTCATAAATCTTTAAATTGATAAATGTACAATTAAGCCCTAAACTATATGAAAATACTCATTGTTATACTTTCATTAATTCAAGTTAAATAGAATTCTACTAATGTGGCTTTCAATATTTTAAGTTCGAATAGCAGACAAATACACATGGATTATTCCCCGAAATATTCATTTCAATTCAGGATATAATGATTCACATCATTAAATAACAATGGACATATTGATCCTTAATTTTTTTCCTTTTTTAAAGTAGATGGATAAAAAAATAGAGATGTTGACTCATCATTTTTTAAAATCCAACTTAACATATAATAATTCACGCCGTCAAATAAAATCTCTTTCGTTATTTGGAGCAAATGGAAAGACTACATTAAACATTTTCCAATAGTTTAAGGACTACATTAAACAACTTAAAAGTCTAAAGACCACATCGCACATTGAGTCAAAGTTCATGGACTATTTTTGTCGTTTTCCACAATTTTATCGATCTAAAATATTGAAAATAAGACCAAGATTAATATAAACAAGAGAAATCAATATCATTGTATCATGCAAACACTTACTTTTAAAACAAAAGAATATGAATATGATATAACTTCAAATAATTTTATATTTTTGCTATTATAGAAATCATAAACTAAAAAATATTAAAATTGAACAATAATAATATTTTATAAGGCTAAACATAAAAAAAAATTAATAAAAAGATATCATATATTTTTAATGATTAAGGAAATTGATTGAAATGAAAAGATGTTCTAAAATTCGAGCAATAGTGTAATTATAAAAAAATTGGTAAATAATGTCAAATGACTGATTTGATTTCATTATGGATAGTCAATGGACTAAATTAAAGATAGGAAATTTTCCAAATAAAAGCCTAAATTGCCTTTATTTTTTCAAATAAGGCCCTAAAGTGGATCTTGTCTCAAATGAAAGCCCGAAGTGATATCGTTTTCTCAAATAAGGGTTTGAAGTGAACATTGTCTCAAATAAAGGTCCTAAATGGTTTATTAGTCTTAAATAATGTCCTGACCTTGCTGGCTAAAGGGCATTTTTGTCATTTACCTTTTTTTGAATTTTTTTTCCCTTTTTCCCTTTTCTGTTTTTTCCTTTCCTTTTCCTTTTTTTGTTTTTTTTTTTCCTTTTCCTCTCCGCCAATCGCCGGTGAGGGCAATCCTTGCAACCTAGGCAAGGGCGGCTGTTGCTTGACGTCAGTTAGGGTGGCCTTTGCCAGAGGCCAGCGGAGGTCATTGGCGATGGCCACAAGAGGGAAGAGAGAAAAAAAAAAAAGAAAAAAAAAAAAAAAGAGAGGAAAAAGAAAAGAAAGTAAAAAAAAATATTAAAATTTTTTTGACTAAAATGCCCCTTTTCTCATGTCGGAATAGTCACCGGATGACCAAAAGTTCTTTTTTGAGACTAATAAACTATTTCATGCCCTTATTTGAAATAAGAATTACTTTAGGCTCTTATTTGAGGAAATGAGAGCATTTCAGACTTTTACTTGAAATTTTGCCTTAAAGATTTAAAGACTAGATTAGATATTTAGAAATAATGCAAAAATCAAACTATAAAAAGAAGTCCAAGATAATAATAGAAATGAACAAAAAAGGGTTAATATCACGAAAAACCATAAACTGGTACATTTGTGACACATTTACCCTAAACTATTTTTTTGATCATAAAAAACCTCAAATTGATACACCTGTGACAATTTTACCCTGAACATATCACAAAAAACCCTAAACTGGTATCATGTGACAATTTTACCCCGAACTAATTTTTAATATTATTATTTTTTTTTTTTCTTTTTTTTCTTCACCTTCAACCTCTAGCCGGATGCCGGTCCAGCGACCGACCAAAGGCGGAAGCCGATGTCAGGCGAGGGTGGCCCTTGCCGGCTTCCACCTCTGGCCGATCGTCGAGAGTTTGAAGATGAAAAAAATAAATAATAAATAAAGATTCGAAAAAATAAGAAAAAATAATATTAAAATTTTAATTCAGGATAAAATTGTCATATGTATCTCTGGGTTGAGATTTTTGTGATAAACTTCGAAGTAAAATTATTACAGTGTCTGAATTGGGGTAAAATTATCACATGTGTACCAGTTTTGGGTTTTTGATGGTAAAAAAAATAGTTCAAGATAAAATTATCATAAGTATATCAGTTTGAGATTTTTTATGATAAAAAAAATAATTTGGGATAAATGTATTCATACAAGTATACTAGTTTAGGATTTTTCGTGGTATTAACCCGACAAAAAAAAGAGAAAAAACATCTCCGGCCCGAAGGCAGGTCATCAGCACGAGCAGATCACGTGACCTCCTCCTCCTCCTCCTCCAAGTGCTCTCTCTCTCTTCCCACATTTCCACCGTCCCCTCTGTCTCTCTCTCTCTCGCGTTCCCGTCCTCGATACTGCTCCGGCCCTCCGCTCCCCGCCGCAGGACGATGCTTCCGGCGACGCTCCGATCATCGCCTCCGGCGAGCTCCTAGCGGAAGCTCCGGCTCCGGCTCCACATCTCTTCGGCCCTCGCCGCCGCCGCCGCCGTTCGCGGTTCGCCCCGCATGAGGGCGCGATGGACGCGCATCAAGCGGCGATGAACAAGAAGAAGGTCCCCGATTGGCTCAACAGCTCGCTTTGGATCTCGGCCCCGCCGCCGCCCGCCGACGATCGCCCCCAGCGCCCCGCACCCGATCCCCTCACGGCCCCCGCCGAGCCGCTGACCCGGCCGCCGGTGCCCGTGCCGCCCCCGTCGGCCGCCAGGCGGGAGCAGCCTCCGCCTCCGTCGCCGCCGGAGCCCGAGGTTGAGGAGCCGAGGGATGGGGACGGCGGCGAGAGCCGGGAACCTGGTCGTCCGTCGGCGGAGGAGATGTCCAGACAGTCGCAGCTCTTGGCCGAGGTGAGCGAGTCTGTCTTGTCCTCTTCCTCTGCGGCGAAATGGGTTGTTTAGGGAAGTTGATGTGTTTCCTGGCTGTGTTTGGTGATATGCAGCTGTCGAGAAAGGTTGTAGATATGCGGGAGTTGAGGAAGATTGCCTCTCAGGGCATACCGGACGGTCCGGGAATTCGTTCCGCTGTGTGGAAGGTATCGTGCACTACTTCCTTCAGTCTGCTTTTCCTCCTTTATTTTCTGAGGAAAATTCTGGTCTTGGATAGGAAAATGCTCTACTCTTCGTTTGTATGTTGTTCGTTCTGGTTTTGATGAAGTACAGTGTAGATTCTTATTTTATGATATTTGAAGACCTTACTGAATTAAGCAAATTGCTTTCTTACCCTCATTTTGGGTTAATCTTCCCCACTTTTATTTGCAAGTTTTTTGAGACAAGTGTTTTTGCATTATAAGTGCTTTACAATCTATGAGACTGGGTTTAATGGACTAGTTCTGGTGCAACAGCTTTTGCTGGGATATCTACCGGCTGATCGTGGGCTTTGGTCTTCTGAGCTGGCAAAGAAAAGATCTCAGTACAAGAATTTTAAGGGAGAGCTCTTAATGAATCCTGTAAGCAAATGGATAGTCTATAGCGTTGTTGTTTTTCCACATTTCGCATTCCATTTGCTTGCAAGAATAAGGTTCCTCTATCACCTCCGCTGATAGGATGCATATCATAGGGAAAAAGAAGATGAAGGCAATTAGAGGTAAAGAAGATGTTGATAAATTTAATTTACCGTCCCTGATAGGATGCATATACAATGCATATTCATGAAAAGAAAATATAGATAATGTATTAGAACGTTCTTTGATTGGTTAGTTGAGCGCGAGTTCTTTATATATTCTCTCTTTCCCAGTACAAGCTATTTGACTATTATAGGCTGCTTGGTCTTAGGGATATACCAGAGTGAAATTACATCTGAGACATGGAAGGGAAATCGTAACTCACAACTCTCAGATTAAGGTCATGCCAATGGAAGGGGTTAGGATTGGACTAGTCTTGGCCTAAAGAAAACGATTGACATAAGACAAGATTGTTCCCTTTTATCTCTGATTATGTTGAGATCCTGAGACCATGCTGCCACTAGAAGTAGAACTTCGGACTTCCTCAAGAGAATCTCCTAAGATCATGTTGACAATTTTTCATGCGAATTAGGCAGGTCATTGCCCTTCTTATGTAGTCCCCGATTGAGCAGGTGACGCACCAATTAAACCCTTCTCTTTTGTCAAGATAACCTTTGGATTTACTTCACGCACCACTTAAGAGAAAGCGAGATTGGTAATAGCAAAGTGTTCTGACGGAATAATTTTCTTCCATTTTCTCCCGTTCTTGGTTGGAAATGAGATGGGCTCCGAGATAATTGTGTCCCCAGTTTCCATCAATTTCCTTCTTGTTTCGATAACAAACAGAGGAAGTACTTCTTACAAGCCAAGCAGAGGAAACACTTTGTTCTGTAAATTTACCTTCCCACTTCTCTTCACTTTCCTGATCAGAACACTGCATGCTCGACTGAAATGTCAGAGGTTAGAAACACTCAGTTTGTCTTTCTGTTTGTTGTAGTGATATCTTGAAGGAAGGACAACTCATGTATTTTTTTAACTTAACTTCCCTTTTCTATTCAAATCCTTTTCTTCTGGGGCATATATCATTTCGAGTTGACAATCGGCTATCTCTGTCTGGTTTCATTGCCTAATTTCTGTAAGGGTCCATTCAATTCGTGAAAATGGTTTTCATTTATGAAAGATTTTCTTTGGAACAGTAGTTGTCATCTCATTAGAGGTATTAGTGCTGGTGTCTGTCTAATCAACAGTGGTTATGCCGTCATTATATTCGGTGATAGTTACTATGGACAATATAGTGGCGATGATGGTCAATCAGTCATTGATGCTTTCAATCCTCTGATAGTTGTTGAGAAATCCATAGCGGTGGCTGGTGATGGCGCCAATGTAGTGGTGACTTCTTTAGTGATGATAATGGTGATTGTACAGTAGCCACCGAATTATAGTTATTGAGGTAGTTTCGAAAAAGAACTCCTGTGCCTTGGTGTCAAACATGGAGACCTCAAAAGATAGCCTTTAACCTATCATCAATTGCTGATTGTTGTCAGGAGATTGCTGCATGATGAAGCTATACTATTCTGTCCTGATTTTGTTTCTTTGTGGTTTTCAACCTTTGCTCTTTGAAAGAGGAATCTGATCTTTTCCATCCTGGTCAGTCAGAAATTACAAGGAGGTTGGAAGACTGCACAACTTGTGACAGTGAGTTACGATCAGACACCAGTGGGATGCTCTCAAGATCAGATATAACTCACGGAGAGCATCCATTGAGTCTTGGAAATACCAGTATATGGAATAAGTTCTTTCAGGTATGAAATGTAACCATTCATTTAATTTGTGTTTGCTTTGACCCTTACCCCCTCTTTTTGCTTCTTTCACGTGTACTTTGTAATAAGCGGATGCTTGACTTGTTTGCTCTTTTCTTTGATGATCAGCATACGTGATTTCATGAATGGTTTGGCATCCCCTTGATGCCCTTTAAATGAATTACCTAACTATTAAAAAAAACTGACATGATTAATCTCACTGTAAAATTGTGCTGTTGGGATGAAAAAAGGATTAGAACATAACATGATCTTAGTAAAATTTGTATGAAGCAGAAAATACGATTACTAATTGGCATAAACTTTTAGATCTGTGGCAGTTTGCAGTTATTGACAAAGCCAAGGGTAAATTTAGTTAGATGAAGGGGGGCCTGCTGCACAAGTGAAATACACATCGCCTTGAGATCAGGATGGTACTCCTTCAGGTGGACCAGTGGTTACTCTGATCTTTTGCTTCAGATAGTCGAGGTTATATAGGTTGCGGATTCTTGAGGTGACCATTGTTCCGTGTGAGACTGAATTGGTAGTTTATTGCCATCCTTGTTAGTTTGTTGCCATCTTTCTCCATCGTGAGATAAGCTCAGAGTAGGTTCTCCTAGTTCAACTCACTGAACATACTAAGATGGAAGTAGGAACGAGGACTATATGATAATGTTCTCTCAGCTAAATTAGGGAAGGCTAACTAATCACCATTTGATGGAGGATTTTAAGGGTTAGCATGATGGGTCAAGGCATAAGATTGCCTTGTTAGTGGCATGGTGTCTTGCAAATGGCAGTAAATTGGGAGGGCTTATACCGATTCATTAAGTATGTTAAGCTAGAACTCTTTGTAACAGTTCTTGATGGGTTGTGAAACACCCAGACCCAGGTTTCTGGTGAGTGGGCTTAGGGGTTTCTGGCTGTGGGGAAGTAAATGGCTGCATCAGATTATAGCATGACTTGCTTTATAATAATGTGCAAGTACAGCTGTTTCATGTTGATGCCTCTTGAGCTGTTGAAGATATGCTACACTCGAGGCAAGTAATGGGCTGTTCTTATGATGTATGAATTGGTAATTGGGTGAGTTCTACATGAAAGTCATTTCCAACTTAACTGATTTAATGTTGCTTACACAGTAGGTCATCCTTTTCTTGTGGAAGGTTAGGTCCTTTTCGGTGGCTGGTCTGTATGAGCACCTCACAGTTATCAACTCAACAAGAATTAGTTTAGTCATTGTGAAATTAACTAGCCTGACTTCTGCCTTATGCTGATTTGAGGATCTCATCTGCATTGTAAGACATATATGATATATCTGAAGCTCGGAATCCTTGATAGTTGAAATTCCTTAGTTCTGGTTGATGATGT
Organism: Syzygium grande; assembly: GCA_024733475.1. Lineage (NCBI taxonomy): Eukaryota > Viridiplantae > Streptophyta > Magnoliopsida > Myrtales > Myrtaceae > Syzygium > Syzygium grande. The sequence goes on along the minus strand of JAMXDD010000005.1, from coordinate 40,209,831 downwards.
GGATAATTGTTGTTACTGTATGTTTGGATAGGTAAAAATAAATGAACTATAGGGCACCAAGGGGGGACAAAACCATTGCAAGAGAGCTGAAGAAACCAAAAAACGAATTGTTATCTCTGTATCAAATAATCAGTGTCAAAACTATCTATATGCATATGCATAACCAAAGAAAGAATGTGATGTCCCAAGAAAGTAATAATTTGAATAATCTGCTGTTGCTGTTGCTGAGTTACCTGGGTTTGTAAGGACCACAATGGGAGAAGATAGATCATCTTTCTGCTTTAGCTAATGATTCAAATCCTTTATGCCAGTGAACTTTCATGCTACCTTTTAAGTAACATGTATACAATTATGAGAAAAAAGTATACTTAAACTTTGTAGGATACAGAGATCATGGAACAGATTGACAGAGATGTGAAACGGACTCATCCGGACATGCACTTTTTCTGTGGGGACTCGTCATATGCAGAGTCTAATCAGGTTTGTCTTTGTCATTGACTCAAGTTATAAATGGAAAAAGAGGATAATTGACTGACTTTATTGTCTTCCACGTCTCAAAAGGAAGCTTTGAAGACAATTTTAATTGTATATGCAAAGCTCAATCCTGGCGTAAGATATGTCCAAGGGATGAATGAAATTGTGGCCCCTCTATTTTATGTATTCAGAAATGATCCTGATGAAGAGAATGCGGTATGTATTTTTGCATCTCTTTTAGCCATGTTTTACAATGCTTTAGCTGTCCATTGATTTAACGTCTTGACTTGGTAGCCTTATTCAAGGAGGCTTTGTGGTTTGCTGGTGTATATTGTTATTGATTAGAATCAGTGTTGTAAAAATCATCCGATTCACGATTTGAATTGCATGATTCAGTTCAGTTCACCCATTGAACGACTCATCTTGCACTCTTGAATTGTTAGTGAATTGTACGATTGGGTACAAATCATACATTCTTCAATTCTCTATGGTTTAGGAGAACAACCACACTTTGCGTTGTTGGGCTTTATCACAGTGGTTGAGCTCAAAAGTATTGGGTCATAAAGAGAAACAGGGCCGAAAATTGAGAAGAACAATTGTTAAAAAAAGGAAAAGGGAAAAAAAAAAAAAAAAAATGTGGAAGCATGCTAGAAGACCTTGGTTTTCTCAGCCCTTAGGCTAACGAAGGAACTTGGAAAGCTGCTAAACTGCTTCTCGTCAGTTATTGACCAGCTGTCACTGGCTATGACTCCAACTGTTGCACCTCTGGCGATGATGCCAATGATTGCCGGCCATCGCACCTCCTTTGACTCACAGACTCAGGCCTTTGACCCTCCTGTTTAGCTTGTTTAAATCGCACGCTTGGCAACAGTCATAGCATGAGTATTTAAGATTTGTCTCCTCTCTTTAGCTGGCTTCGGTAGACTATAATAACGTTTTGAATTTTTTTTTTGTGTATGTAGAGGTTTTTAAGTGCTTTTGACAGTGTTTTTTTTTCTTGCAAGTGTTCTTTTTCATTTTGCACCTTTATAATATTCAGAAGTTAGAAGTTAGATTGGGTATAGACAATGGAGCAGTATCATTTTTGGGTTTTTTTATGTGTTTTTGGCACTGAGTAGCTTAATTTTAGTAAGAAACTTATTCGTTGGAGTTTTTTTTACAACTTTTTACTGAATCTTACGATACATGATTCCTTTTAATAGACGATTCAGAAAATAAGTTCTAAGATTCACAACCAGAATCTTGATTTAACAACACTGATTAGAATTATATGAAGTTATAACTTAGGTCGTCTATAAATCCATGGGCAGTCTTTCCTTTCTGTTTTGTGGGCATGGTGCTTTTCTATATCTAGTTTGAGTAGGAACTGGCTAATTCTTGAATCTGTTGCATGAGGATTTTTGTGCAGTAAAAAGTTATTTTGCTTATACAAACTCGGAAAGAGCGAATCAAAGGGAATACCTTGATATACATTTTTTTTCGATTTTGCTGCCTTGATCTTGGTTGTATTAAATATTAAATAACTGAGATTGTTTTGACATTTTTTTCTGGGATGGGAAATTACTTTGTATTGCAGTTCTTTCAGTAATTGGTAATGTAAGTATCACCTAGTTGAAGCTGTGATTACCATATATTTTCTACTTAGGTAGGCATGAAACCTAGCTATGCTAGCTGGGGAATGATGCATCTTGCACTAAATCTTTATATCTATGATTCTTTTCTCTTATATATTTATGTAACCGCAACTGCATGAAGAATCTCTTGTATATGGATCCATTAGCATTTTTATGTCCTGATTGCTATTTTTTATTCTTGTAATACACAGGCTTCTGCTGAAGCGGATGCTTTCTTTTGCTTTGTTGAGTTGTTGAGTGGGTTTCGGGATAACTTTTGTCAACAATTGGACAACAGTGTTGTGGGAATACGGTCAACAATATCCAGGTTGGCGCAGCTTTTGAAGGAGTATGATGAAGAGCTTTGGCGTCATCTTGAGATTACAACCAAAGTAAGTTTGTTTGTGAACTTGCATACTCAGCGTTTATTGGTCGAATACTTTTATTCGCGGCCTCCTGACTGGATATTAGTTGTCTACTCAATATCTTACTTGACTGAAAGAGGGAAATCTGCAGTCAGGCGGGGCAATACTCTACTCGTGAGTATATTAGTGTTGTATGGCCCTGATATCATTTTTGTTTCACTGAAGTCAATTTTAAATGCATATCTCACGGCTTTCTATATTTATAGTATAATCTCTCCCCTGACCAAAAGAATGTATATATCGTCTCTCTTTTTCTCTTACATTGTGCATCCTAAATGAAGTTGTATTTTTTATATTTACAAATGAATTATAGATGTCCTCGAAACGGAAAAGATATAATTTTGTGGAGGTAAGATTCATTACCAGCAGCTTATTCTATGGACTTACCTCCTCCAGCATCTGAAGCTGATAGGATCCCAAGTGCTTTTGTGTAACATCAGATGATATAGGAGCTTTTACATGAACATTTCTAACTGTGGTTCCAAGCCCAAGAGCAAGCTATTTTTCATTGAAGATGGAATATAATGAAGCTTGGATATATTTTATTCTGAAAAAGGACAAGTACGAAACTTGGATAGGGAATATTGAGAATATGTGCTATTAGCTACAATGTGCTTATAATAAAGCTCTTTCTCTGGTTGTATATGTTGGATAGGGTTTTAAGTTGCAATATATCCTGTTAGTTTCCTTTCAGTGTGCAAATGGTTATTTGAACAACCCTACTATGGGTCGCTTTAAAATTTTAAAGGCTTTGCCAGATGCTTCTATAATGTGGTTTCCTTTTGTACAAGAGGTTCAGTTTTTTTTTTTTGTTTTCTAATCCCTTGTTGTCTTCAATGTCAGGTCAATCCCCAGTTTTATGCGTTCCGATGGATTACTCTCCTCTTGACCCAGGAGTTTAATTTTGCAGACAGCCTTCAGATTTGGGACACACTTCTAAGTGACCCTGATGGTCCTCAGGTAGGAACTTTTCTTTTAGAGTAAATTTGCCAAAGGCATTTGATGGAGTTATGTGAAATCATGTCTTCCTGACTTTACGAGATGCTGGTTCAATTGAGCAGAGTTAAGATAGATGAGAGAACCTGAGATATAACATGACAGTAATTCATGCTTACCAAAGTCTTCACTGAACATTAGGCTCAGTTGTTTATTCCCCAAGAGTGCTTCATCTGCTAGAGCTGTGAGGGCCAGAGTACAATCTGTAATTTCCTTTTTATGTAAGAGTGTCAAATTAACTACAGATGGGATTAGTTCGGGGTACAAGAGAATTTTTAGTATCTAATGCAAGGGAAGTGAGGTCAGACTAGCATTGATTAGGTGGATTCATCTACCTAAGGTGCCCTTCCTCCATTATTTGTGGGGAAAACAATAGAAGAATGTAATGGAGAAAGAAGCTGCAACTTACAAGCATTTGCCCCACTGCCACTTCTATCCGAGGCACAATTGTGGGAGATTAATAATTTTGTTTACTGATTTTTTTTAGCCATACAGAAGTTGTATGCGTGATTGGAGGAAAGCTGCTTGACCTTTATGACAGCCTCACTTTAGGCAATTATTCCCTGCTAGAAAAAAGGAATCTGTGAAGAAATGGGTTCTTCCACCGTCACTAGGTTGAGGAGTAGGTGGTAGGGAGTGTTGGCAGTAGTGATGGTTGGTTGTTGGAGGTTGTGGTCAGGACAGAAGACAAGTTGTGATGATGTGATGATGATGGTGGTGATGTAATGGTGGTTGTGGTGATATGTTGGATGACCAAAGATTGAGGGCAAGAGTTGAGATGAGAATTGGGTATTTTAATTTGAGAAAGGTGCAATAGGATGTGATAAACTTATTTATAGACCGTTGAATGAGTCTTCAACACTCTACTTTGGTCAATTGATTCTAAAGCGTATAAAAGTGCAAGTCAAGCTTAATCTCTTTGGCAGTGACATTTGGCCATTGATAAACAACACCTTTTCAGCTCTTCACAAAATCAAGTATGATTTTTACCAGAAACGAGGAGTACAACACAAGTTCTGTAGATAATTGAGTGGCAAATTTTATTCCGTGAATCAATTGAAAAACAAAAATCTAAGTTAATGTAGATGGAGGAAAAATCTTGAACTTTTTTTTTTCTTGCCCTCGTAGATCTCATTTTTTTTTTCAATCGGTGCTCAAAATCAAGCTTGCCACTCTATGAATGACCAAACCCATGTGTTTTATTCCTTGATTATGGTTGAAATGCTGCTTGATTTCATGAGAAACCAAAATTATGCATCTATTTCAAAATGTTTAGGACTCACTTGACCAAAAAGTAGAATGTTCAGGTCTTAATTGCCCAATGGCCAAAATGCTTAGCAGGATTTATGTTGACTTTGTCCCTTTTAAACTTTTGTCACAGGTAATATAGAATAATAGCTAGTTGTGGAAGGGCAGCCCTGTCATGCTAAATTGGGAAAGACTGGTCTGCATGACAGTAACATTGAGAATCGAGGTTGTGTTGGTAGATGTGTTTTATGAATGATGCATGGTGGTGGAGGTTGTCATGTAATGGAGGAAGATAATAAAATTGTTGAGGCGAAGGTGATGCTGTTGCAGTGATGTTTATTAGGCCATGGCATTGGTTCGAGTTGAGATGGTGGGAGGGTATTGATAGCGGGGTGCTAAAGGTGATGGCAACTTTGGGCGATGGTAATTACTAGAGAGACGGTTTGTAGGAGGAGATTGCTATCTCATGGTTATGGCGGTGTTATGCTCATTATATCCTTGTTGTAGTGGTGACAAAAGCATCCTGTTTTTCTTGAGAATTTAGACATTTTTTGCCATAATTTTCCTTTGTACCAAGATTTGCACACTTTCACATGCCAGGGCATTACATTGAAATCAAATCTATGTTTAGACTATTTCATACATTTTCAAGGAGTATCGTCGATATTTGACTATTGGCTCCTGAAGAGCTTGGTTATCGACACATGGTAATTTTCCATAGGAGCAACATGGTAATTTTCTATAGGAGCACCTTGACCACTGATAATTTGCCTATATAATTACAATTATTGGATCGACTCAATCTGCTGTAACAATAATTTTACAATTTCACCATGTGTCATCCATTGATTTTCCCTGTCTGAAGGTTTGCAAAAAAAGATACTCCATTCAACCATTAGTTGAAAGTTGAATCAGAGGCTAGAAATTGGTAGAAGTTGGTCCCGACTCTGTAATCAAATAAGCATGAAGAATGAGATGTATGTGAATTAAATTCCGTAAGGTACTGAGGCTTGGCATGTTAATGAGCTGAATGTAATCCATTTAAATTTAACAACACTCTTCCTGAACAACTGTGTATGATCCTTCTCAAATTTTGAGATTTGCCTAATGTTCTCATTTGATTTAGGAGGTTTATCTGAAATTGGGTGAGACAGCTGCACTTATCATCTCAGGTTTATGAATTTTCAATAACTACTTCTTGGCCATTGATAGCCCGGTAATGTAATTTCTGTTGCATTTTAGGAAACTTTGCTCCGAGTATGTTGCGCTATGCTGATTCTTGTTCGGAGGCGCCTTCTAGCTGGTGATTTCACTTCCAATCTTCGGCTGCTCCAGAACTACCCTCCCACAAACATCAGTCATCTGCTGTACGTGGCCAACAAATTTTGGCGTCCGAGGATCGAGTTGATACGGTAGCCCTTGCTTTTCTTCTGCTTTCTCTCTCTTTCTTTTCCCTTTTGTTTCCTCGTCGATCGATGCTTCTGTGTTCGCGGATGTAAATGCTATTGTCATCGGCCAAGCGGAGATGCTTAGCCAATTTCATTCTTTTTCTCTTTATGAACTTGTATCTAATCTTCTCTTTGCCTCAACTTAATTTAGCTCTCTCTATGTACGAGCCAATATCATCTGTTTCTCTCAAAAAGCAAAGAAGGAAATATCCAGTGCACGTTTTCGATTTTGGACCTTTGCATTTTCACGTTGCATCGAATTCCATTGCAAAATAACTCCTAAGGAAAGTACCACAAAAAAAATACCAGAAATACCAAAAACATATCTTGGATATCATTCTATTACCATTTTTGTACCTCTACGTTCCTAGATTGAAAAAAACACCAAATTGCCCTGAGAGAGAGTGAGTGTATGGTGGAAGCGGTGTCGTGCCACCCTAGTGTCACCTAGTCGGGATCGGTCGATCTAAGCGAGCCCTCATAGGGGTCTTCCGACCCTATGCAAGATAGATCTAACTCGGGATTGCGCCACCTAAGGCGAGCACCCAATAGTCGTCGGGGTAGCACAACCGCGCCACTCAGCGGTCACCACAACACTGTTCGCAAGCGGCAATGACAAAGAACCTCTTTTTCTCATCGGTGATTATCTAGTTTAGTACGACGGGTCTTATCACATCCAAATAGTCACGTGATTTGATGTCAACCATAATAAACTTCCAAAGCATTTATACGGTAGAAATGGGTCGGGTCGGGCTTTCATGATACCCGATCCGACCCGACCCAGACCCTGTTCATCATATACTCCAATAAAAGCATCAAAACGACGACGTCAAGGTCAAAACCCCGCCTCGAGTCTTTCTCACCGCAGAAAGCAGCAACGAAAGCAAAATCGAATCGGCGTCGGGAAGAGCTCGAAGATTCTCAGGGATCGGAGAGCAGCAGCAGCTTCGAATCCGCGGCGAAAATGGTGAGCCTCAGCAGCTTCGATTCCGGCATCCTCGTCGATCACCTAGGGCTTCCGAACTGTTGTTGTTGTCGATCTTCTTGGGGTTTTCCCGGGGGGAAACGATCGCGACGAGATCGCCGCTTTGTGTGCGTGCGGAATGGAGTTGCCGGGGATCTTTTAGATCGTTCGAAATGGTTTTGCGATCGGCGATCGGTTTGATTGATTGATTCTTGTTTCGCTGGCGTGTGTGCTCTTTTGGCAGGCCAACTCGCTGCGACTGTACTTGACTTGCATCCGGAGCACTCTCGAGGCGGCCATGTGCCTGCAGGTAACCAGAATTCGCACTGTCCCGACACGTTTTTGGAACTAGGGTTGAAGTAGTAGGCTTTTCTCGCCTCTGTGGTGTTGTGAAGATTTTTCTCCAGTTTTAAGTATTTGTAATGGCGGAAAGTTGCGGTTTAATGCGGGCAATGAACGTTTGAGTCAGGTTATCGTAAGGCGGAAGAGCGTTCGCTCTTTGATGCAAACGGATTAAGTGTGTGTGAGCTCCAGGTAGTGCACACTCTTGCGACCCGGCCTCGAGTTCTGGTCGAGACTAAACGTCACAAACTCCCACGGAGATGTTTGGTTACGGACCCGTCGATTTGGGTTTCCTAAAAGCTCTCTACTTTTGCTAGATCAGGAGTCATCTCTTCTTTCTTTCAACATTTTTGCATACTTAGGCTCTCCGTTTGTTTCGCGGAAGAGAATGGCTTGGAAAACGTTTAATGCATACATAAATGAATAAACGAAAGCCATTTTCATTATTTACAAAAATATTTAGACGTAAATTCTTGTGGATAACGAAAATATTTTTCGCTGGCTAATCATTTTTAGGAAAATTTTTTCCAAACTATTCGTTTTTTTTGAAACAAACAGAGCCTTAATATCACTCAGAAATTCCGAATTAGTTTTCTTACCAATATGGCTTGCAGCATGATTTAGTTTTGGTTGCCTTTTCTAAAGCCTCGTCAATTATAACATAATCCTTTGCAACTTCTTCTCGACCAACTGTACAGTGATGGATTTTTTATCTTGGCGCACCTGATTTCTTGACTGTTTCCTGATTGCAGAACTTTCCTTGTCAAGAAGTTGAGAGGCATAACAAGCCAGAGGTTGAGCTAAAGTATGTCTATGTCTTCATGGCTGGCAATAGCCAGCTTTTAGAATGTCTTAACTCGGAATTAAAGAGATGATAGTCTTATGTGCATAGCTCTATTCAATCTAACAGAGTGTTATTATTACCTCCATCGGAAGATATGAATGATTCTACGGGTGTTTAGGATATGTATTCTATTTATTGAGCTTGATAAGTACTCTCCCTTACTATAGAGCTTCAAATGTACTCTTAATACTTACTAGTTGCTTGTAGATGTCTCATGCAGGAGATTTTATGCCATTTTTCTATTTTGCAGGACTAGTCCCGAACTTCTGCTAAAACCGGTAAGAGCATTTTCAGTGAGATATCATAGCTGAGTAATTCTTTTTTTTTTTACTTTTACCTTTTGTCATTAGAAAGGCCATCGGATTTATCTAGCGAAAGAGAGAATCTATTTTCAGCAACTCTTGTACTTTGTCATTGTATAATTTTTATGTTGAATCTCTTTTCAGATCTTGATATGCAGAAATGAAGCTGAAAAGTGCTTGATAGAAACTTCTATTAATTCATTACGAATAAGCCTCAAGGTAACGGTACACTCTCTGTTTGGCATCTCTCTTGCTTGGAAGCTACTTTAAGGGTTTATCTAGAATTGATGCTGTTGACACCTATTATTTAGTTGGTCGCGACAGAGTACTTTAGTTGGCTCATGTTTTTGCTATATTTGAAAAGTGAAGATGTAAAGCCCTTTCCTTTTAACTGTATGCAACAGTATTAAAATCCTGATCATGCCACTTAAAGTTTACCTTCATTCAAGTTGACTAAAATTTCATGCTATTATGTCTTTTGCATCCTAATTTATATTATAGTGGTACCTCTATATAAATCATGTTTTGCAATATTTTTCAGGCTAAATACTCAGGTTTATGATTGAGTGCCTTGTGGACACTATTAACTGGAGTATGAACTGGTGGATGGTCTTTAAATCATGGCTAATTGAGTAGGAAGGATCAGACATGAAATCGGTTTATTACACGTAGAAGTTTAAGATGCTTGTTCAAGTGGAGTAAATACTTGGAGTTGAGTATGAGTACCTCAAACTACCGTTTCCGTACATCATTAGGCTTTGTATGCCGGTCTCATTCACTTTCCATGTGCTGGATATATTTTCGTTGAATTTAATTCTCGATGATTGTGTATGTTATTGTGGATGCAGATGATCTAATCATTATTAAATGAAAAAAGATAAAGAACTGCATCATTTGTGACCAAAAATATAATAAAATAACCAAGAAAGCATTATAGGAAGCCCATGAGTAACTAGTCATGTTCTCAAGGATCTTGTATGGAGAGTAGATTATCATTCTTAATGATGAAATATGCTGGTAAATCCCTTAGGTTCCTGCATCTGGACTGCCAGAGGAAGGATTTTGAGGTGGATCTGCATCTTTAAACTTCCGACTATATAGCGGAAAAATTTGATAGTCAGACACATAGCTTTAGAAAGCTATTGGATAGAGTCTGCTGAAAGTTAATGCATTAGATGTTACATTTGTTCACATAATTAGGGTATCTGCATCCCACTTTGGCAATGTGAATAATAGCAAGAATAATCAGAAAAGCAGTCATTGGATAGAATTGGACAGTGATATGTAAAATATTGTGTTTTGGTAACATGGTTATCTGATTCTGAAATATAATGATGTGTTTCCTGGTAACATGGTTATCTGATTCTGAAGTATAATGATGTGTTTCCTTGCTTCCCATTTATATGGAATTGTTCAATGTGACATTTGCGAAACCTTTAAGTACCTGCCAGGTGTTTGGCATAGCGTGTCCTCTTCAGTCTCATGATTGCATTTTGAATTTGGCCACCTAAGTTTAGTCTCTTTTTTTTTTTTTATGTGTTTTTATTTACTATTTGCTAGGTAAAACAAGCAGATGAACTTGAAAATATATTGACCAAGAAGTTCCTAAGATTTTTGTCAATGAGGGCAGAAGCATTTCAGGTGTTGAGGAGGAAGCCAGTACAGGTAGATATACATTTTACACCCTATAAAGATGCATTACCCAATATAAATTGGGAATGCCCTATTGAAGACATATTCAGACATTTCTTCCTTTTTGGATGTGAAGGTTGCATTTGCATCTGATTTAGGGCTTATCTTAATTTGTGAATTTGGCTTAAGTCTTGATTTATTGATAATACAAGCTATTTCTCTAAATTCTTTTCATAGGTGCATCCTTTTCAGTTTACTTAGTGTTTTAGAGAGAATAGTAAGAGATAGTCTACTTGATGTATGACAACCGTCAGAACCTGGATCTCCAGCACACTCACACACTTAGCTTTTGGTACAGGATTCAGTGAACAGGTACCTAATAGGGTACATCACTTGTCATGCCATCATAGCAGTACAAATAGGGTAGGTTCAGTGGTAGACTAATTTGGTACAATAATCTTGGGAGCTTTCATTTGGGATCATGCACCGTTAATTGTTGGAGTTTAATAGTTCTTTCAGAAGGCTTTCTTTTGAAATTAGAGTTGAACTGCATAGCTTCAATAAATCAAAAAAGTACTAAAGTTGCTCACTGAAGATATATTCTATAATTTCAGAAGCCAGAATCTTTTGAAGAGTAAAAAAATATTTGTTTAAGATAAACCCACGCCACGAGATTCCTTGTCAATGTCTTTAAATTGCTTAAGGTCAGAAAACAGTAGTGGCTGGTAATGACTGGAGCTTTCAGCAACATTCATGGTAAAAGCCGAACAATAGCAGGCGGGCAAACTTTTTGGTGGAGCAGTATCTTTATATGTTAATTTGTTTGTGGATTTTTCTGTTTTTCAGATGGTAGAAGTAAACTTCCTGGATAATTATATCATACTTCTTTTTAGGCTAAGAAGGCTTCCAGCTTGTAATAAGGCTCGAGAGATTTACTTATGTGACTTACTGTGTTCATTTATAGAGAGCAGACTTTGTAGTTGCTTCTGAGCATTGTGGATTTATCTATTTTTGCCTTTGCTTGAAGGGTTATGACATAAGCTTCCTCATTACGAACTACCACTGTGAGGAGATGCAGAAGCATAAGCTTATTGATTTCATTGTGCAATTTATGGAGGCAAGTCTTTACCATTTACATTTGGTTCTTTGGTTTATGGTGAATAAATTTAAATATAATGCTTTCTCGTGGACATATTAACACTGGTTACTTTTCTTCGCCTTCCCAGAGGTTCTTGATTGAAAAACTTGGTTTTTTTTCAAGAGCAAAACCATTTCCCTGCCAGTTCAACCTTTCTATTATCGTTTTTGACTAAAGTTGATCATTTACCAGATAATGCTGCTTTCTTTGATCCAGGCAATTAATCTGGAAATAATTCTCTGGACATGTTTACCTAATAAGAGAGGTTTCTTCCCATGAAAAAAGAAGTAGCTCAAACACTAAATTTTTTAATCAAGGCATCGCTACTTTTCCCCTAAAAAATGTGGAGATGGCAGATGGCACTATGAAAATGTATGGTCCTATTTTCCTTTGCATATCATGACTGCTCTTTGAAACTAATGGGTGTATTGGAATTTGGTTTACAGCTGTGTCTTGGGAGGTGCTGACTAGATTACGTGGAACCATATTTATAGTTTACCTGGTTTTACGAGTTTTCCCTATTCTGTGAGTTTGAGACTTTTTCTTTCATGTACATCTTTAAGAAGCCTAATGAAATAAATTATTAAAAGGAAATAAATTTGATAGCAAAAAAATATAGACGAGGGAACAACTCATGCAGGTCACAGGATTGACCAATTAGAATGTGTTGAATGCAGCGATGTTAGTTAGGGGTCAATGGGCTCAATTTATTTTGTCTTTGACCCCTGGTCCTTGTTTGGTTTTTCTTTTGTTATGCATCCTTTTAATGTTCGGATTGGGGTCTTGCGAATTGCAGGATATAGATAAAGAGATAAGCGAACTCAAGATGTCTGTTAATACGCGAGGAAGGTTGGTCGCTGGAGAGTTTCTGAAGCAATTTATCTGACCCTTCTTATTGTGCCATTTATTAATGAAGTTGGCCGTTGAAAGATTTTGTCAGGCCCGAATTCTCATATCCTTGTGATGCAGCCACAAGCTCAGACCGGGATTGTCAGTCCCTTGCTGATTCCTATTTGTGAGTAAATAGTCATTTTGTTTTCAGCCAACAAGAAGGAGAGAAAGGAAGCGCAGATTGTCATATTAAACTGTTTTGAGCATGAAGAAGATAAGACTTGATTGTGTTTGCCTGTTTAAATGGCTGTATAGTATTTGATTTGTTAGAAGTGGTAATCGCTCAGTTTATTAGTGGCCTATATTTTCTTATCCAGACGGTCCCAATGCCGATTTCTACTTTTAAAATGGGCAAAAGCTCATGTCATATTCCTGGAAAGTACACTCGTTTAGAGCTCCAATGTGCTAGAGCAATTATAACATTGTAAACCCTGCACTGGCTTTGGAGCTTTGCGTGGTAGTACAAGCATGGATGATAGATATGGTGATAGACAAATTTTTAAGGTGCGATATTGTATATTGTTTTCGTTCTGAATCCAATGGCTGACGATTGATATCAGACAGTACGAGGTGACAAGATCAAATAAGGTACTTGAGCAGACAATTATCCACTTGTTTATAACCCAATTAACCTCGTGATCTCCGATAAGAAGACTTCTGGATCTTTAGTTTCGCTTTGGATTATTGGGATGAATACATGATAGGTCCCCCTCTTTATAACTTGCGTGGTTTTGGCAATTGGATCCTCGAACTTCTAAATATGTTCTTTTGAGTAGGCTAAATTTCGTCGGTTGTTCAAACAAGTTCCTACCCTCTTAAAAACACACTGTTATGTTGCTGCGCCTGTTGACATGGTATTTATGTTATGAAAAAAATAATGAAATCCTGTGCATTATCTAGAAAATTCTGTAAGTCATTCAAAAATGGGAATAAGAACTTTAAAAAAGAAAGGAAAAGAAAAATCAAGGGAAAAGAAAGGAAAAGAGAAAGGAAACTGAGAAGAGCTTTGCTTAAAGAGAGGAACATCCTCTTTCTTCTTTCTCCATCCAAACAGTTCAAAGGAAGCACTACTTTTAACCATTGGAGTTAGACCGATTAAAAATTTGAGATTCAATTGCGAAAATCACACAAATTAGGGGGTCAATCGTGGAAATCCATCACCCCTTTCAACCTCCTAATTTGGCCATAACATTCTAGTAATTTCCATGGTTGGTATCTACACGAAATGTTATAACAAATTATCTTTTCTAAGCATTGTCTGTGAATATACCATCAAGGATTTTGGCGCTCTCTCTCCATTGCAATAAGAGATTTTGGCGCTTTCCCCACGAAAGGGACCGGCACCCAGATGTCACCTCGTCAAAAAATTAATGATGTACTTAATTGTTAAGTTGAATGTCGACTTTACCTTTTCTTCTCCTATCAAATCTATCATTCAAATTGTTTGTTGTCACCTCAAATTTTACTCTTATTTTCATAAATGGTTAAGTTTGCTTGAAGTTGACCAAGACTTGAATAGGGGTTGACCAACGGAATATAAGGTCTAACATACGTTTTAAATATAAAAAATGGGTTCTACGTATCCAAACAAATCTTTTGATGCTCACATCGCCACCTCAAATCATGAGTCAATTTTTAACCATGCGTTTGTTTGTTGCCTTAATGATAACATGAGTTGCTCCGGACATCCTAATCTCTTTAGAGAGATCCACTTTGCCGTCTGCCCCTTCCTTAACGACAATATTATGGATGGATAGTGGATGAGATATATAAATACATAAGAGATACTTGTACTATGTGAGAAGGAGTAAAAAAATTTTGAAAAGAAAATACACGAAATTTTCAATATTTACTCCTCTTGATCTCCTATAAAATTTAAAGGTTTCTACATTTTCCAGGCTTAATTCTCTAAAAAACCCCCAACTTTATATTAAGTCTCAAATCTGTTCCGAACTTTTTTGTATCTCAGAAAAAATCATAAACTTTAGATTAAGTCCTAAATCTACCTCGAACTTTTTTTTGTCTCGGAAAAAATCCCAAACTTTAGGTCAAATCCTAAATCTGCCCCGAACTTTTTTTTGTCTTTAAAAAAAACCCCAAACTTTAGGTTCAGTCCTAAATCTGCCCCAAATTTTGTTTTATGTAAAAAAAAATCACCAAAATCCAATTTATTTTCAAAAATATACCCTGATAATCCAGTTCCAACTTGACGTGGCATTTCCACATCGATAATAAATGATTTTATTTGATTTTATTTTAGAGAATTTCAACAATTTTTATTTGGTTTGATTTGTTGTCAAAGTGAAAATGCAACGTTAGTCTGTTCCTATCGCCCTATTATTTTGCTGATGTTGATTTGTTATGACGTGGAAGTGTCACGTCAAGTTGCGACGGGATCATGAAGGTATATTTTTTAAAATAAATTGAAATTTGCTTATTTTTTTTACATAAAACAAAATTCGGGGTAGATTTGGGACTGAATTTAAAGTTTGGGGTTTTTTTCGAGACAAAAAAACAAAAGTTCGAGGCAGATTTGGGACTGAACCTAAAATTTGGGGTTTTTTTCAAGACAAAAAAAGTTTGGGACTGATTTTGGACTAGACCTAAAATTTAGGGTTTTTTCTTAGACAAAAAAAATTTCTGGGCAAATTTGGGACTTGACCTAAAGTTTGGGATTTTTTAGTGAATTCATCCCATTTTCCATCAAAAGTTTCCTTGGCCACATTTTCCTGCATTTCCTAAACATAGCTGTAGGGGTTTAATTGAAAAAGGAAAAGTATTGGAGGAGAAAAAAGGAAAGAATCCCAAAGCTTGGTGCTCTTTCAGCAATTAGTACAAAATTAGGCTAAACTTAACAGAGAAGTGATGGCGCCTTTTCGGTTTTCTTTGCTATAAAATCGACCGGTGTCCGTCGGCAACTATCTAAGACGTACTCTCTCTCTCTCCCTGTGGAACGTCACAGTGCTTTTTCCGTACTGCTTCCGACGAAGAAGATGGACTTGACACCGCGAATGCTCCCTTGCCGCGGTCGCGGCAGAAGAGGAGGTGGAGGCGGCCGTGGACAGCCGCTTCCTCTGCAGTTTATGGTGGCTGTTGAAAGAAAGGTAAAGGTTGTCTCATCGTTGTTAAAGTTTCTGTCTCTTCTCTGTTTTTAGACTGCTCGGAACTGTGTGGAATGAGTAATGGCTTAGGAAAGATTCTCTCTCTCTCATGTTTTACTTAGCGCTCAAGTAAGAGGCTAATGCTAATGGACTCCATCCATTTGTTTAACTGAGTAGCGCACATTTGTGGGTCAATTTAGTGAACTCTCTGCAAAGACAAACAAGAGATGAATTCAAGCAGAAATCAAGAGATTGAGATACCCATTGGGTTAAGGAGTAAAATTTTTTAGTCTTCCCGTTTCTTTATCATTCTTCCCCAAGCAAGTATTTTCCAAATAAGATATTCAAGTGGTCTACAAGGACCTTGATTCATCTTCATTCTCTTTCCTCTGCCGTTTTCATGATTGCTTAACACATGGCTGCAACTAGTCATGGCCACGGTTCAGGAACCGCCGGTTCCCGGTTCGGAACTGGCGGTTCCGGTTCGCGGCCATGTATGAGTGGTTCCGGTTCCGGTTCGAGGGGGGAGGAGGAGGGGGCGTCGGCGGCTGCAGCCATGGGGGGGGGGTGACGGCGGCGGGAGTCAGATCTGGGAAGATGGAGGGCGGGTGGAGGAGAAAAGGGGAGGACCGGCACAGGGGAGAGAGGGGAAGGAGGGACCGACCATGACGAGGACCTTGCTGTCGGTCCGCGAGAGGAGCTCAGAGGCGAGGCCCGAGACGCAGGCGGTGCGGTACAGGGTCAACACGGTGGCGTCCGCGGTGGCGAGGGGCTGGCCGGTGAGGGAGTTGAAGAGGACGAAGACGGCATGGAACCCCGGCAGGTTCAGCGCGCAGGAGTTGCCGGGGAAGTGGGTCACGAGCTTGACGCCGATGCAAGGGAGGGAAGGGTGGGAGGGGCAGGAGGGCAAGAGGAGGAGGGAGGCGGAGGTGGCGGCAGACGGGGTGGGAGTGGCGGAGTACCGGAGGAGGTGGGCAGGGGTGGGGGTGGGGGTGGGGCTCTGCACTGCAGGGCTTTTTTTTTTTGGAACCGGAACCGGGCCCGTAGGCCACGGGCCGGTTCCGGTTCTTAACCGCGGGCCCGGGTTTGACCGGGCCGGTTCCGGGCTGAAATCGGCCCATGGCCATAACTATTGCAACCTACTTATGGATGAAATAACCATCGAGAACTCATGAATAAATGATTATCCAAATGCTAGAAAAGTTGAAGAAGCTACAGTCAAATAGGGTTTCTATACGTTTCTATCTAGTATAAGTTACAAATAAAGTTTAATCTATGTCTAGGTCTTTTCACAAGTTGTTTTGCCCATGTTCCATCAATTTTTAGAAGCCAAACATGTCTAAGGTTTGGAGATAGATTTTTCTTGTAAATTTGGAGGGTGTTATCTCATTCTCATTGATGAGCAGGCCGTCTCTGATGTTAATGTTCCCGCTTCTGAAAAGGACTGCAACTTTCATAATTTTCATCCTCCTTTGCTTGATGGCGCATCACTTGTCTCTGCTCCAACTCCTCTGGCTGAGTATGGTGAGTATTTCATCCGCGTGTTCAGTTTCTGTTCTTACCGATATCTCTTCTGCGATGGAGATGATAAGATTCACTACCAACCAACTCTTTATCCATTATAGCTGGTGCAGTTGCACAAAAGTCCTACCCAGAAAGTATGTCTACTCCTATTGTCAGTGTAGACAGTCAAAGCCAATTGGAAGGGACTAATGATGCTGTTACCCAGGGTCCATCACCTCAGCTTTCACCTGCTCCTTTGTTACTCCCAGCGCCAGAACAAGGTATCGACTTCGTTTTCCAGCGTATTATGAGTTTTATTTACTTTATCAATCTCGCTGGCTTAGACTGCACTTTCTTCTCACCAGGTATTGAAGAAGTTCCATTACTTGCTTCGTCACCATCAAAGAGTCAAATGCCTGGTTTGGGATCTTCTTCTTCGATGGTCCAAAGTGAAGACACTCATGATTTTGTGATCGTCGACGTTCAAGGATCCTCACCGAGAGTCATCCCTCCAATCGGTCCAGCATTAATGTCTTCTGGGGATCCATCATCGACCATTTCTTCGTCGTCGCAACCAATGGATCACATCGATGCTGGAAAATCACTTGGTTCTTCCGCTAAGGCTAAGCTTACTCGTTCTTCCGCTAAGGCTAAGCTTACTCTTGAAAGGGCTGCAAGAGCTTTACATTCCGAAGCTATTGACTCCAGTAGTATTGCATCCAAGCCTTCGTCAACATTCGTCATCACTAAGGAGGTAGCCAAGGCCAAATGGACTGAATTCCTCGAACTCTCTAAGGGCGGCTACCTATCGGTTGCAGCTAACCCAGCAGCCACCAAGAAGCTCAAAACTTTATTGAATGAACTGTGTGGTGGTGACATTCGTTTTTCAAAGTCTACTAGCTTCAAGAAGCGCTGTGAAGATTTCCTGACTGAATTCCTTGATGGGGTTGAGACTTACCAGCAAAATTGCGAGAAGATCGCTGTCCTGGTAGTCTTGGAGAAAGATTATCAATATCGCCAGGACTCTATTGAGGAGATTAATCACACCTTGAAGACCAACCAGAGCATTCTACAGGCTTTAGTTGACGAGCAGACTAACCTTGCTGCTCGCGAGGTGGACCTTGAGAAACAACTAACTGAAGTTCGACGTCAACAAAAGTTCAAGGATATCAAGATAGCTCGGGCCGACAAAGTTCTATGGAATGATCTTGACACCTTTGACACATTGATGGGTGAGAAAAATCGACTCGACAAGGAGATGGCTGAACAACGACAAGTCAGGAACCAGCTACTACTTGAGATTAGTCACTTAGATCATGGCATGTCGACTTTCCAAGGAGAAGTGAGGGATTTTGTAAACAACATGTAATCACAATACCGTTTTAATGAAATTGTCTCCTTTGTTCATCCCTCTGTCAATACCTTTAAACTGACTTTTCTCAACATCGACTGCCAATTACAAGTGCTCATCCGCTATGAGTTCCTTTGTTGATTCCCTGCTTCAATGTATTCAACCTCTTTTGACCCATGTTAATAACTGATGGTATGCCATATGCTATAAAGTATTTCGTATTTTCCTAATATCCACAGGCCATCATTATTGTGAAGCGGGAAAATTGCACCTTAAAGAACGTACCTTTTCCACTTCTTCTAACTGACAGTGATTTCTGAGCACTTCGTCAGCCACGTTCTATCACGAAGCGTAAGGTTGGCAACCCGAGGTAATCTCCATTTAAACGGCTTATTAGGTATCCATTAGTTAAACAGCTTATCCTCCTGAAGCACTTCACCCTTCTATTACCCTGCTCGTGAAACTGCCTTTTCAATTCGCTCCTTGACTTGCTTCTCCCGTTCCTGTCTTTCCATCTTCAAGTTTCTCCTGTGGCAGGAAGAACTTGATCCTCCATGAGTTCTGTAACTCGATCCAGTACGTTCTTAGGGCGTCTTAATGATCTTCGGCACTATGAATGCAATGGCCGCCTGTCGTTATCTTTCAAGGACAGTGACTCCGAAGAAGACCAGTTGATTCTTGGTATGTACTTCAAATCACTCCCCTCTGCCTCTGAATTCATCGAATGCTTTCCTTGGCAATACACAGAAGTTCTCCCAATCAATGATGACTTTATTTGAGATCATGTTTGGTCTGCTCCTAACTACCGATTTAGCTCTTTGCCATCTTATGATGAATGGTTCTTCTCTTGGTACTCCAGGCTAAAACGTGCGTTGTGGCCACAAGCTAAAATTGAATCAGCCTTGGAATTATGTTGCCTGTCTTTCAATCCTGCTGAACTTAGCTTCATCGATGGCTTTTGCTGCTTTTGATCTCCTTCATCGAATTGTTTTTCCTGCCAACGAGACCGTGACTGTTACCTTGTTGGATTTGTGAGGTGTCAACGGTCTCTGTCTTTTATCCATCTATCAGAAAAGGATTAAAAAAACTAGGGCATTAAGATGCCCATTATTATTTGTTGGCATGGATTATTGAATCCTGATTCGAGGTGAAGTGTAACTTCCGTTTGTTGTCTACCGTTCAAACTTAATTGATTAGAAACCACATAAATAGATTCCATTAGTTTAAATTAATGAAAGGATGATATTAAACATATTTATATAGTTGAAGGACCAAATTGAACATTTATTAACAGTTCAAGGACTACACTGAACAAATTAAAAATCTAATGATGATATTGTATATTAAGTTAAAATTCATAAACTATTTATATCATTTCCCTACAAACAACCATTTTTTTTGGTCAAAAGAGATTTTCATTCATTGCCAAAATAATACATGAAATGAACCATAAGAAATTTTAAAAGTCACCATAACAAGACAAGCCTATAAAACTCCAAAACAAATAAAAACCAGAATCAAGTTACATCATTGAATCATGGTTGACAAAGATAATCACACACTCGTCCTTCATGAATAGATTTGCGATTGCGTCCAAGTGAAAGGATTGGCGGCCGATCACCGGATCACATATCTTCATCAATGATGAGCATATGTTGGGATCTCCATCAGTAGTTACGATTTTGCCTTTTAGTGGTGTGCGCCAATGTTCGGCATCCCAAATACCATCACCATACGAAGACAATATAAACTTTTTGAAAAGGCTCAAATTTAATACTTGTGAGAACAAGCCCTTTAGCAAGTGTGAGACTTCGAAATTTTTAACAAAAATACGTTGAACGAGCACAAATTTGACATCAAAACTGCTATGAACACCATTGAAATTGGAGGAGGAGTACTTATTCATTAAAACTCATAAATCTATAATTAGTTAGGAAAGAAAAGTTCCCTAGATCTAATATCGGGAGAGTAAAACTCTCAAATCTAAAACTAGATCGGGAGAGTAAGGAAATAAACAAGAAGAAACAAAATGAAAAAATAATGAAGGAGGGGAGGAAGAGATCTGGCTTAAATCCCGCCCCAATCCCTCCAGAAGTTGAAGAGATGAAGAAAGGCTAAGACGCAAAAGAGGAAGAGAGGGGAGGGGAGAGATGGCCTCCTTATCCAATGAATTGAGTGTACAAACAACTATTACAAGCGCTATGAAGGAGGAAGATCAGTTATCCCTTATCATGATTTCATCTACTATCTCCATCATAAGATTGGAGTATCTGTCCATTCAATTATGGACTTTAATTGGTGTTAGCGAAAATGGTTGCGAGCCCGAAAGCCTGAGTTTTTTAGCCTGGATAGGCCCGGGTCAAGATTTCAAGATACCCTTCTTTTTCAAGGTGGTGTGGCACAAGATGCTCATTAGGGGTGTGCAACCGGATTGGGTTTACTCGGAAACCGGACCGCCCACCGAAAAAAACTTGTTCGGGAACTGTTATTTTAAAAAATTTTTTCGTTAAATGTAATAAAAACCAACCCGGACCGGTTTTAGAAAAAAGATAAAAAAAAAATAAAAAAAAGCCCTAGATCTAGATCACAATCACTGTCTCGGTTCTCTCAAAGTGTCTCGGTTCTCTCTTTGTCTTTCTTCAAAAATTTAAAGAACAAGTGTGCCAACCAAAGGGCTCCTCATTCACTTCACCCATCCGGCTTTCGCTAATCCGAGGGAGTCCTCCATTCCCTCAATCTCTCTTCTTCGTCTTTGTTGCAAGGTCAGATGGTTTCGAGCTCGAGCTTCGAATTTGTTCTAATGTTGGGGAAGTGTTCGAGTTCGAGTTTGAGGTTTTGCGTTCGATCGAGTTTTAGGGGTTTTTCGCTGCGGGCTTGGGTTGGTGTAGAAGATTCTCTAAGTTTTGATGATCAATGAAGGACTTGAAGGAATAGACACCATCTGATCTTGCGGAATCCAGCTTGTCTGAGTTTTTTTTTTTTTTTGAAATTTTTATCTCTTGCTTCTTGGACTTCTGAGTTTGTATAATGGAAGAATGTAAGCGTTGGTTGCGTACCTGACTTCAGTGGTTGGTCTCAACTCGAAACTCTATATGTTGCAAGCTCATTATACTTGGAAAAAAATGAAATCAGAAAAAGGAACAAAAAAAAAAAAAACAGGTTCTTGGGTAGAACCTGAAACCGGACCAAAAAAACAGGGTCGGTTCCAAAACAGGGTCCAAGAAAAACATGGTCGGTTTCAGGTTCTAAAAATTAGAAACCGGTTATAACGGGGTTGGTTTTAGGTTTGAGGTCTGGACCCAACCCACCCTGGAACCAATCACCCCTAATGCTCATGCCCAAAATGGGCCAGACTTATCTGAACTGTTATTTTAAAAATTAAAAATTATTTCGTAAATGTAATATATAGAAAAAAAAATAATAGAAAATATATTATTTAGGGAAAATTTCACATCATTAGTATTCAAAATGGGGTCATTTTCTCAAAAAAGGGTTTAAAGTGAATATAGTGCCAAATAAGGGTCTAAAGTGCCCAATTAATTTCAAATAGGGGCCCGAAATGCCCAATTAGTATCAAATAAAGGCCTAAGTTCGTCGGCCGGTCAAATGTTCACTGGTTGGCAAGCATATCACTGTTCCGGCAACCTGAATAAGGGTAATTTCATCTTTTACTTTTTACTTTTTTTTGTTTATTTTTTTCTTTATCTTATCTTTTTTATTTTTTTTTTTTCCTCTGCGACATTAGATCGAGTACGAGATCGTGCCTTAATGGAATGGTGTCAAAAGAAGAGAAGACGGAGGGAGGAAGGAAGGACGAGAAAGGTAGTTGGCGTGGAAGTTTTGCTCGTGGAAGCAAAGTCTCTCTCTCTCTCTCTCTCTCACTATCTGTCGTTTGCCTGATTGCTTTCGGAAGTTTGCCTTGATCAACTGTTTTCGGAGCCCCGGTTGTCAACGATTTTGCAAATCTTGATAAGCGATCCGACAACTTTCCCTATTATTTAACTCAAAAAATTTAAATGAAAGTTAAAAAACACAAACATATAAAAAGTGATTTTTGAGGCCAAAAATGTACAAAGCAATTTATTTTTAATAAGGATAAAAAATTTTGCGCTAGAACCAAATGTTCTCGAATTGGCCCAATCTAGTCCGACGTGGAAAATCCAAGCTCATGTCTAAGTTGCGGCCTATGCACACATCTACTCACAATCCTCATCCAAATCCCAAAAACCCTCACTCGTAGACGAATCTCTTATTTTTCCTCTTTCTCCACCCCCATTAGAAGCCTCTTGAATAGATGTGGCAAAATGGGTCTAGAACTCATATTCAATAGTTATGGGTTATAAATGAGTTAGATTAAGTTTTAAAACTAAGCTTAAATTAGTCATAAATTGATTACCTATTAATTTAATGGGTATTAAATGGGTCATAAATGGATTGCCTAACAAGTTTAAGTGAATTAAAAACAAGTCATTTTTAATTTTTAAAAATTTTTCTGATTTTTTTTTATAATTTTTTATTTTATTTTTTTTTTTTTTTTTTTTTTTTCTTTTCCTTTCTTTTTCTTTTTTTATTTCCTTTCTTTATTTTTTCTTCTTCCTTGGCCAGTGGTCGACCATAGGCTAGAGACAAACTCGCCGATCTGGCAAAGCCAAGGCCTCTCCGGTCTATGACAAGCCTCGAGCTCGCCGACCTCTAGCATTGGCGAGGCCTTGCTAGATTGGCAAGCTCGAGCTTGCCCGAGGCTGGCAAGGCTTCGACCTTGCTAGATTGGCAAGGTTGTCCCTCTCTTGTGACTGGTGACAGGCAAAGAAGGAGGAAAAAGAAAAAAAAAAAAAAAAAAAAAAAAAAAAAAAAAAAGAAAAAAAAAGTAAAATAATTAAAATTTTGATTTTTTAAAATAAAAAATATTAAAAGGAGTGCACGGAGGAAAATCAGATTAGATTTTTCATACCAAACGACAGAAAATATTTTCTAGTTTATTTTCAAGTTTCAAGCGAAATATCGAAAAATATTGTCATTATTCAAGAAAAATGACTTTCTAGAAAACATTTTCCAAAAATTACATTTTTTCGTGAAACAAATGGAACCTAAATTGTTTTAAAAAAATTATAAAAATTGTCCACTAGATTTACATTACATAAAAGTGTTTTAGCAATAATTTTTTAAAAAAAAATCATAAGAAACAAGCTTTGCTAAATTTGGTTAAATGGATCGGGTTAGGTATTATCGGGTATGGGTCAAGAAATTTGCATTACGATAAATGGGTCTTAAACGGTTTAAGTGGGTCAATTTGGGTTGGATCATTTATGATCCGATCCAAACCCGACTCTATCCACCCGTTTGACAAGTCTATTTATGTACGACCATTGTGCCTATGCCATTGTCACCAAGTTAAGACCCAACCACCACCGCCTATCATATCGCCATCAATGCTTTTCCTTCTCCTCATCATTTATAGGGGTGATCGGTCCCCAATCCGATTTGGTTTGGTTCCAAGGTGGAACCAAGAACCAAACCAGAATAGAGAACCGGACCGGGAAAAATGGTTCGGTCTGGTCCATTTCTCCTTTGGAACCGAAAACCGGACTGTCCCGACACTGATTTCACTTTTAGGAATCGGGAACCGGACCAAACCGGCAGGTCCGAGCAATACTCGGTCCGGACGGTTTGTTTTGCACACTCCTAATCATTCACTTGCCATTGTTCGCATCATCCTCTCTATTTTTTTCCACTCACCTCGACCGCTAGTCTCAACGGCTCCTCCGTGGCCATCTTGTCCCTTGGCCGTGGAGGAGCGGCTGCCTCCAGATCTAGAGGCCCAACACCTCCATGGATGCCTCAGCCACAATCCGTTTCGAGAAGCTCAACGCCAACATCAAGTTTAAACAGAAGAGAGAGAGAGTCGGTTAGATAGAGAAAGTGAAGGAGAGAGAGAGAGATTGACCGACGGCAAAGACCGAGGGGCAGGGAGTCGCTGTTGGGCCAGCAACGGTGTGGGGCAACCGGTACCCAGCCCGTGGCGGCTTAGTGGCATAGCGATCAAGTGGCGGCCAATTAAAGGCTAAGGAGGGTGGGGTAGAGAGATAGGAAAGAGAAGAGGATTTGATTGAGGGAAATTTGGGACTAGCAAGGGAGATGGCGGATTTGCATCACTATAAAGATAGTCTTTGATCATGAGAAGAGATGACTACAATTAGGCACTTCACCGAGAGTCAAATCATTTCCTTTCCGTGAATTTTCATTTCGTGCATTTACTTATCATCTCATTCAATTAAGATGTGTTTCCTTTTGCTATAGTTTCTTTTCTAATGTATTTACATTCCACCGCACTTAAATCCGCGTAGATTTGCAACTTTATTTGAGCCTTATTCGTGCACTTTGCACTCAAGTTTGAAACCGCTAAGCGATCTAGGTCGCTCTCCAATTGTCTACTAAGTTTGGATAGCCTCGATCGACTTTCGCCAATAGGTCCACATTATCTACTGACTATTCTCATATATGATAATTCTTTTAAAGGAAACTCTCCTCTTAACACCGTTTCCATATCTATTACATTAGCCAATCGGCTCAGAAACCTTGTCGACGCAAGCGAACCTCGTGCAACGAAAAGATTGCAATGTGTCTTTTGCATTTTCTATTTTGGAGGGGCATTTTATTTGCTCATTAGTTAGAGCTCGGGTTTGGGAGTCGGTTTACGCATGAGGAAGGTGTTAGCACCATCAAAATGCCCATTTATAAACCGATACCCCGAATGAATTATTTACAATTATCCTTTTCATAAGTACGAAAGAAAACCCAACTTACAAAGTGGCTATGAAGTTAATTTTGTTTTAAATAAAGGTCTAAAATGGCTATGTCAATTTCAAAGAATGGCTTGACTTTAAGGAAGGTGAAAGGCATTTTCATCCTTTACCTTTTCTGAATTTTTTTTCCTTTTTTTTTTTTTTTCTTTTTCTGGTTGGTTCTTTCTTCTTCATTGGTGGCCGGTCTCAAGTGATGGCTAGCCACAAACGATGCCCGAAGAGAACTAGGTGAGGGTGAGGGCCACCCTTGCCAACCATAAGCGAGGGATTGCCTCACCTGGGCGAGGGTTGCGCGGGCCCTTGCTGAAAAGAAAAAAAAAGAAATGAGAAATATAACAAAAAAAACTAAAATTAAAATTATCTTTTGACGATAATGCCCTTGACTAGCTGGAATATTTAGCCAGCCAGCGATTAGCAAAGTCAAGCTCTTATTTAAAACTACTATGGCCATTTCAGACCCTTTTTTAAAATTGATATAGCCACTTTATATTCTTATTTGACACAAGGTCTGCTCCAGGCCTTTATTTGAAATTTTCACTAAATCTAATAGTAAAACATTCACTTGAAGTTGCTCTCCCAAGACGTTGGTGATTTCTCTGGATGGATCATTCTCAAAAGTCTTCCGCAAAGTGCCTATTACGCGACAACACCGATCTTGCAAAGCATGGTAACCGATATATTGCCCAACAAAATTGGAAAGGTAACTGGAAACAACAAATTTTGCTTATAAACTTGAACAGATAAACACAGAAAACTATTCATTGATCATATCGGTGCATTGCAAACAGATCAGATGGACTAGCTCTAGGTTTTGAACCTTCACCGTCTTTCCAAGCAAACCATAGATATTCTTTTTTGACAATTTAAAATAGGTTTCACAAACACCCCATTTATCCATTGAAATTTGATGGTCGTTCCTATCTTTCCGTAATCTCTACTGACACCACTGAAATCGCAAGTTCGTACGATTTATACCAACATCTTATGTGAGGGGTTCTACACCTTATAATAGGAGCCAACTCCACCCAGTGAGATAGAGTGTTTAGTTTGTTATTTTTGTTGTCATCATCATGTTTCACATGACATGGTCTACAATGCACTAGAACACCCTTACTGACGATCCTTTACACCGACAACATCTAGGGTTCCTCAAACAATGTGATATCTCACACCGGTTAAATCCTTAATCCTTTTCCCTTTTACTAAGACTACATAATGTTTTTGTGAATTATGTCCGATACCAGGTATATAAACAGTGATTTCAAATTGAGAGGTTAATCATACTCTGACAACTTTATGTGTTAGGCAGAGTTTGGATTTTTGGGGCGATAGTGGAAAACTCTTACCCTTACTAATTTATCCTCGGTTACCCTTACTTTACCCTGCTATATTGGGGTTTGGGTCTCTCTCCTCGGGTATCCTTACTAATTTATCCCTACATGAAGAGGTAAGGAGGGTGAATAAAATCGACCTCCTCTTGATTTAAAAAATTCCAAAAGCCTAAGCAATTTGTAGATGGTTTGACACCCTTACCCCCAACGTTTTCTAATCATGTCAAAACGGAGAATTGCACCTAGTTTCAGTGTGTTCTCATCAACACAAAAAAATTGCTCGATTTAGATAATGTTCTCACGGGCTAATTTCAAAAAAAAAAATCAACTTTATCTTAAGTGATAATTATGGCCAAACTTTTTTTTTGTCTCAATAAAAAACACCAACTTTCACTTGATTCCCAAAGCTAGCCCTCGTGGTGTAAAATTTTCAAATTGTTCGGGTCAGATTTGGAATTTAAGTGAAAGTTTGTAGTTTTTTTATGAGACAAGAAAAAGTTCAAGCCATAATTGTCACTCAAAGTAAAGTTAGTGCTTTTTTTTTTAATTGGGCCATGTTCCCACCAACACATGTGCTTGTAGATTTGTATAGACCAAATTTAACTGGCACATTACAGCCTCAATGCAAAGGCATATAAATAATGGTGGTGAGGAATTAGGGTAAAACTACTACTAAACTATGGCCTCAAATCAAATGTCAGATTTTCATTGACATCATAAGGATTGGAAAAGATTAGGGAGCTAAGAATGTGAATGTTGGGATTGATTATTAGCAAGGGCAAATACTTGGCTCAGACACCTGAGTTTGGTTAAACAGATGATGTGCAAATCTCGAATAATTCTTTAGCTGAAATAGAATTATCTTGCCAGAAAGATATGGTCATGTAATTAAAAATATGAATAATCAGGCAAATTTAAGCGTGAGTTTGATAGGTCAGAGGAGGTCTTAGAGAGCAGAGGTATCTCTGCAGTTTCATTAAACTATAGGCTGTTGGTAAAACATTCATTACAAGATCCTCTCCTTTAAAAGGATCTTTGGAGTTCAAACAATGCCACCAATTTATACAGTTCACCAATGTTTACTCAATTTCTATCGCTTCACCTGTCTGTTATGTACTTCCCCTTATTAAACGGTTGGGCGCTCAATTTGAAGTCGGTATCAAAGCCAAAGATGTCGAGTTTCATTTCTTCCGCTCCCTTTTAACCCATTTAAGGTGCGCATGGCAACGATTCTATGCCGGGGAACTAATTTTGCTCAGAAATAATTCTTTTTGATTCTGTGCCCGGGAACTGATTCTGAGCATTTGAAAGCATTTGGTAACAGCCCAAAATTTCCATTCCTGGAATAGAAAAGAAACAGAAATACGTTTGGTAACGGCACAAAATTTCTTTTTATTAATAATATTTTAAATATTTTAATATTTCTTTCCTTCTTATTTTTTATTTATTTTTTTTTTTTTTTTTTTCTTCCCTCCTTCTTGGCCATGGCGGTAAATTTTTTATAAAAATATTTTAATAAAAAATATATATTTTTTTTTTTTTTTTGCCATGGCACAGGTCATGGCCATGGTCGCTAAAAATTTTTTTTATCAATAATAAAAATATTTTTTATAAAAAATATTATTATTGAAAATATTTTTGTTTTTTTTTTTTGCCATGGCCACGCACTACTAGTAAAATATTTTTTATTAATAATATAATCTTTTTGGTTCAAGGCCGGTAAAATATTTTTTTATTAATTTACCAAAAAAATTTTTATTAATAATTTTTTTATTAAAATATTTTAATCTCGCCAGATACGACGAGGGTGGATCTCGCACCGGACATTAGAAGCTACATTAAAAACCAAGAAAAAGAAGAAGAAAAAAAAATTGATTCTCATTTTTGTACCCAGAATCAATAAGCTACTTTTTTTTATTCTTGATTCTACTCTAAAACTGATTATGGGCACAAATTTTTGTAAATTTGTGCCCAGAATCAAAAAATTTAACAAACGGATTTCTATTTCAAAATTGATTATGAAAATAAAAAAATAAAAATTTTCATTATTTGGCCAGTTGCCAAACGGGCCCTTAATGGCTCCCCTTTCATTGTACGATTTGGACTTTGACAACTATTTCACCCCACACATCAGATTCAGACGCTCAAGGCCTTCATCAACAAATTAGCCTTCATCTAAGGGGAAGCGTCAAGATGAAAAATATATTCCATGCCATTCTATGACAGCTTAAGCTTTTGGAGTAAATGATTATGCACTCAATTTCAAGTATATTCAATGTAAAAACCAAATTCAAATCTAAGGTGGCGAGAAAAATGGAGCTTGTAGAAATACATTAACTTTAAAATTTGTTCATCAATGCAAGGACAGAGTGCTAATTGAAGGAGGCGAAATCTGGGAGCGCAACGATGACGACAGTGATGATAAGTAACCAACCAATTTGATTCGTTCTCAATAGCCATGAGATGATCATCTTAGGGTGATCATTTTGTCGACGGATGCTTGCCCTAAAGATGAACGAGGCTAAGTGATCTGCCGAAGCTATAGGATGTAAAAATACACCGGTAGGGGAGCATTCCGCCTTAGAGAGAAGCACCTGCAAGAGTAAGGGTGGACAAAGCGGAAGCGAGGAGTTCCAAGATCCCAATTGGAGGACATGGAAAGGAACGGTTAAGGTGTTGAGTTCCAAGATCCTAACCTGGATGATTTCCATTACCTTCTATTTTTTACCGCTTCCCCCTGCCCTCATGTTCCTCGTCCTCCTTCTCCTTCTCCTCCTCCTCGTGCTCAACATTGTTCTCGCCGTTGCACTCCCGGACTTTGCTTCTTCTCCTACCTCCTCAGGGAGAGCGCACTCTTTGTCCTCGCACGCAGAGTGCCCATAGAGAACAACACCAAGCACACCGTGACTCTGGTAGGAGAACCATAAAAGGAATTAGTGATTGAAGATCACAATAGCAGGTTAACTCCGACATGACCTCAAATAGGAGTTACGCCACTAAATTCAGATGTTGGCGCCACATTCTTCTGGTCGTCATATTAAGAACGCAGACACAACCTACAAAACAGGAGAATAGAGACAACATACTTGAGTGAAAAGTGCCTCCGGCAATAAAAGAGATTGGGACTATCTCCTCTTAGCCTACAAAGCTTGTTGACTCTGTATGCTTATGAACTTATCTCATTTCTTTATATATACCTTATAGGAACCTAATAGAATTATATTAGTACTATGATTGTTTCATAAGAACCTAATATACGTATATCACCAGTACCTTTAAACAGATTGTCAGGTGAAACATATTGTCAAGTGAAGCAATATATACAAATAGAGAACAAATAGAAGCACTAGATGTACATACGTTGGCCTAGATCCAGCCCATATGCACTGGATGAACAGAAAAACAGAAGTTACTTTACATTGCTTGGCAATGAGAACAAAAGATGTATACGCCACTTTCCTTTTAAGACAGGTTAGGCATCATTTGTCAGCACCAAAACGACCCAATTCATCTCTGCAGAAGTTTGCATAAGTTAATATTGTCAATGAAGAATACATTTCTAAGCTTTATAGATTTATTTGTTTCTGCGTCGCACGAATAAGAAAATGGAGATCAAACTACCTAGATATCACTAAAAACCATTAAACAGACTATGGTAACCTCCTCGATGGAAACAAACAAGATGCTATTTAAGCTGCAAGAGCAACCAAGAGTAAGATCTGATCACGTAATCTCCTAAATAGTTGGTTCGAAAATCAGCATGAAAAAACTGACAGCTTTCCTCTCCTAGCTCTCATTGCTAGTCAAGGACAAAATAATGATGCCCATACCACAATTAGAATAGCCATTAAACTGCACAATGACATTCCTAGATCATGGAGACGCTAACAACTCTGTAAATCACAGACAGGTTGGACCAAACAAAAAAAATCACATACAGGTGATCAAAGCCTTTACAACCTGAGTAGACTCCGCTTTTGACACCCCCCCCCCTCCCAAAAAAAAAAAAGAGTAGACTCCGCTAACTTGATTTTATATAGTTTTCTCGAGGAACATTATGCTTAAAAGTGACATCCATTTGCAACCATCAATTGAGCAGTAACGCATGGATCTTAGGGCTCTCCACCACCAGAAATGCCTCAATGCATATATAATCAAGATCCAAACAAATCTCATATGAAAGACCTAACCTGCAAAAGGGGAACAGAAAGTTTACCCTCTAATCCGGTTGACAGCATTAGAGGATGTTAAGATCTCCATAGACTCCAAATTAGGACATGAGAACGCAATGCAAGCCAGCATTGTCACATCTACATCACTGCGAAAGCCAACCAATTAAACAAGAACCAAATCAGTGTCATAAACCAATAAAAGCTTAATAAAGCTCAAGCACATGATCTCAAACTGGAGTTAATTGTGAAATCCCATCAGGATGCTCACAATTGATTCACAAGTTCTAGTCTTTCTCTAAAGGGTTAATGCACGAATCCTGAAACTCCCCAATTCACGAGAGTTCGTCCAGGAATGCTGATCAAGCAGAATTTCCACTGCTCACAGCATACATTTCTTTTTGTTAATTTTAACTTCAATTTGATTGACCAAACAGTTCACTTGCCGTTATTAGCTCGTATATCAACTTTGGTCCTTATTGATGACGCCCAGATGAATCCTGTCTCCATCATTTTTCTTAAGATCAGACACATAAAAAAGGGAAAAAAATGATGCTCTAGTTCTCAGAATAAGCATGAAACAAGAAGCAGGGAAAACAAAGCAAGAGTCTTAAATAGTTCCATTACTTATTTTGTCATCCCTGATTTTCATTTCGTTCATCTCTTCAGGCAACCCTATCAACACCGACACTGTGACCACTAGGTTCCCTCAGACTATTAGGTACGATGCCCACCAAAGCCATCAGATGCACAGGCATCAACACCTATGTTCACAGCTTCTCCAAGTTGACAAGGTCAACCATTTACCTGCGAAATCAAATCGCACTCAAAGGCGGTACTTGATATACATGAACAGAATACTCATCGACAGCCAATTACAGATGAGAATCAGAAGGCACACAAAACAAATGTTTCAATCTCCTATCTCTTAGTAATCTCAACAAACATCTTCGACCAAACCCAGTAAGCAGAGGAGGGGAAAGTACATCGCACCTCCACAAACAGTTGACAACGGCTCTAATCATAAGCCTATCTGACTCAGCAGGTCAGCAGAGCTAAGCAACATACATCCCATCTTTGAAAAGGCAGAACCCACTCTGCTGCCTTCTACAAATCCACAATTCAAGTAAACATCAAAAAGATACTCATAATTCTCAGGGACAACAGCACAACAAGCAACACCAAATCGTGACTTTCTCTTCCTTTTCTCTGTGTAAGAAAGAGAAATATATTTTCTAAAAGCCATCCATGCCTCTAAATATCCACAACAAAATGTAATAGAAAGATATAAACGGGAAAGTCAAGGGATACATGAACCTAAAGAGTTTTTTGCACACAATTAGGAAAAAGAATATTCCTCAACAATTGACTTCTGGAAAATAGCAGTGAACCCATAGAGAAAATCGAGCAAAAATTCATGCAGCAAAAAAATACAGCAGAAGAATGTAATCGAAACAAAAACATACTTTGCAGAGAAGGATGCAACTTCCGTTAAGTTGGGCCATTTAGAAGCCTTGTTTTAATGAGAGGCTTATGATCATAAAACCGACAATATACAGCATAATCCTTTGTTTTTTGCAATTCTTCCTTATTTTCCGCTTTTCCTCTTCTTCTTTTTCCCCTTTTCTTCTGTTTTTCTCCGTTTCTGATGTACCAGATTTTTTTCTCTGAGGAACCCTAAATCTCTTGGAACCATCAGCCAGACGTTTACAAGGCAAATGGCTTTCCACGGGAAAGGAATCGGTGTTGAACTACAAGTAGATGCCGTACAAATGTTATTGATTTTCTCAAAGCATTGAGTGTTTGAGATCAAAAAATTCATCTGATATGCAAATAAATCTGAAGTTACCTTAAGAAGGGCAAAGAAAAGGAGGGAAAAGAGCAAGGTATAATTTATCACATATAGGATTCTCAAGACAAGGGTCTCAACAAGAAAGTGAGATATATAGACTACGCTAGATCAAATTTAGCGACAATAGAATATCACATCAAGTTTCAGCAAGGTTAACATTGTCTGTGAGGTAGGTTTCTTCAGCAAATTCAAGTCTTAAAGCCCTTGATGATGTAATCAATATCCCTAGCTTATAAAGGTTAGAGAAGCATATTGACAAGTAGCACAAATTGATGTTAATGCTATATTCTGATTAAATTCGGACAATACTTGGTTCTGAATAACCTCTATTAACAATTCTTGACAACTATCTAAAAACCACACTTAGTTTGATAATCTCCACCAACAGCTCAACTCCATTCTCGCCAGGAAAGAGAGGCCGAAACAAAATACTACGCATTTCAGATTGCAATCCAAAACATTAGTACCATGCAGAGGATTTTTCTAGAGCGTGCCGTGCGCTTGTAGTTCAACAGGCCTTTGAACTTGCTACATTTTATTTAATATATTTTGGTTGCAAAAGAGTTATTTTAGTTTATAAATTCATTGGTTTTTTTACATAAGGTGACAGGAGCAAAGCCAAATAAGTTAGCTCCACTTTTTCCAACATATTTTCTACACGTTGTAGATATTAAATTTAATAGAAAACGAACATTTTACTCATTCCTGTTAATCTCTGCATTTTATTATATTTATCATTCATTTACATTTAAATTTATGCTAAAAACAATTACATGCACAGTAACACTTCTCGAACATTAAACTAAATTTAATTTATGCATTTGACGATTGGACATTGACCAAAATAAAAAGAGGAATCATAATCACATAACGTATATGTTGCATGAATAAAATGACTCCAACTGAAATTCACTCGAATGAAAATGACTCCAACTGAGCTAGACACAAAATCAGGCATCTTGCAGGCCATTGATATCCCCTCAAAAAAATTCACTGCCATAAAGCTCTGAACTCTCATCAAGCTGTTGTCATTTGTTTTAAAAATCAGTCAAAATCTTAAGCAAAAAGCATTGTTGCTACGAATGGGAGAACTAGTTGACTCATTGGATAAAGATCCAGCATCATGCAAGCCACTGGCATCCAAACCTTAAGAATGATTCGCCCCCTCTTTCTAAATAAAGCTATCCAGATCAGTTGAATTTTCTTCATTATTATCAGATAAGTCATATATATAGTATGAGCGCACGTTTCAAGAAAGAGTTTTACTTCCAGGGGTGGTATACAGATTCAAGGTTCTTATCTTTTTATTTCCCTTTTCTGTGGAAAATCTAACTTCTTAACTTTCACCGCACCCATGAAACCATCACAACTCAAACAAAATTTCCCAAACTTGGAGCATATCCACATCTTGAGGCTCATACATGAAAGCGGCTAGTCATTTACTTAATGCGTCCACTTGATCCTGATTAACAACGCTCGTGAAGAAAAAATCCATCTTCGCGGACCATGCGCAAAGCAACATTTCTGACTCGCATAACTTCACTCGCTAGTAACATCCGGGGCGTCTTCCGTCACGTTATACTTCTCTCAATTAGCTTAATTTAATCGATCTAATTCAGTTCCAAGCAAATTCTTAATTCAAGATCAGTATGCAAGGACCAATGAATCTTCAATAAACTGATCTTCTCGTCACATAATCCCAAACTCTTCAAAGCGTTCTCCACCTCCTCCGGAATGCTCAAAGGCTAAAGAACAAAGAAAAATCACATGTTACGACAAGAGCCAATGAACTAAATCTAAACGCAGCCAATTAATTTACATTTACCGAATTTCAGTGGAAGGAGTCATCTCAAAGCCAATCCAAAGTTTCCCAAGCAAAAACAAACTGAACAAACTTCAAGCAGATCGCATCTTAGAGATTCAGTTCCCTAGAAAAAAAAACGACTGAAACTCGAAATCCGTCGAATCACCTACATGATCTCTGATTTTCGTAGAAACCGAAACGAAATTTCCGCGTTTTGATTGAGTATTCTAGCCGACCCCCGACATAGGCTAGTGGCAACTTCTATTTGCTAAAAAAAATAAAATCAATCCGTTGTCACGCGAGATATGAATTTAGCAAAAATCCACGTTCATGATCAATGGACCTTATGGATGAACAAAAGATCGATGCTTCGGTGAGCCGTCTTTTATGACGTGCCATTCGGGCCGTATCATGGACACTTACCTTTAAGCCCGCTTCCCAAGTTCGGCTCTCGAGAGGTAGGTCGTGACACACGTAGCAGTTTTCTTAACCTAGGATGCATAACCATTTCAAGAAGGTGGTCGATGCTTCGATTCCGCTTCAAATTTGTGTGTATGAAAAAGAGACTACTCGTGACCAAATGAGTGCGGTAGTTGTTGCCTTTGAGTAGCCATGATTGGCTTCAATATTGGGCCGCCCTCTCCTCTCGACCTTAATTCTCTTTCTCCTTTGCTGATTTCAATATTTTCTTCTTTGTTTAAAAAAAAATTCTATATCCTAAATGGGAAAGAGATAATCCGAAGGCTCTCCTTCCAACCTAGGAACACTACCCGGCGTCAAATAGGAAGCATATCCTATTCGGATTCTAAACCAAATGCATTAAACACATACGGAAAGTTTTGAATTGTACTATTATTTTTATATAAAATACGTGTGATTCACATGAAACGTTGAACGTCCGAAATTTAAAAAGAAAAAAAAAAGAAATTCGAGACTCTTAAAATTTCGTCACAATTTCTCAAGTGTAAGATAAAATTTTGGATTTTCACATGAAGTTGAAAAGACAAATGGCCATTTGGTTATGTAAGTCGTAAATTAAACATGCCCTCGGTTTATAAAATAAAAAATTCACGGCATATAATTTCCAAAGCTTGTTACGATAACTACCCTAGTTAACGTAAGTTTCTCCACGGAAAGGGCTAAATCGATATTATAACCCCGTTAGAAGATCCCAATCGGAACAAAAGAAAAGTTGAAAGGAGCATCATGGAAAAAATCAAATCATAGTTTGAGCCTAGAGACCGCAGAAGAACGTTAGTGGGACTATGACCAAAAAAGAAGTACACAAGGACACGTATGAGAATACTCATACGCTTGCGGAGTTTTGATTGGCGGCTCTCCAAACGCTGTCGTTTCACAGCTCGCGGCACACGGAAATGACAATTATGCCCCCTGGGCCATGCGCGTGCGTATATATGTCTCGTGCCTCCGCCGATCTCGAGTCTCACTCACTCTCTCCTCTTTGAAATCTTCGATATCTTGTCTCTCTCTCGGTATCAATGGCGAAGAAAGCAGTCCGAGTTCTCGTTACGCATGCTACGGGTATGGCGGGATTCAGATCTGCTGTTTTTTTTTTTTTTTTTTTTTTGGTTATCTCTTGTGTTGATCTGAGGATTTAGAAACCTGAACCTGTGTCGTGTCGTGGATCGTATGATGGGGCGAGCTGTTCTGTTCTGGTTTCGTGATACTTTATGGTATCGTGATCCTCTTGTTTTTTTTCTTATTTTTTTCTTATTTTTATCTGTGGTCTTTTGATCTTCTCGTAAGAGTTCCATTGGTTTTGATTTTTTTGGAGGATTTGGCAAAAGTGAATGTACGTGGCGGGTCCTCTGGTGCGGCGATCTTGGTTTTGTTTGATTGTGGTCAAACGGTTTCGTGATGATTCTTATTATCGAGATCATGTTGTTCTGTGCTTTCTGTGAGGTTTTGGTAAGAAAGGATTAATTTGCGCTTCCAATTTGGTTTCAGTGTAAGACCTGACTTTGGTAAGGTTCATTGCGGTTTTATTGGACGGTTTTGGTTGTTTGTGCGCTATTCTATTAGTTATAGAGGTATGCTCTGTCCTAGAAACGATCACTGCAAACGGAATTAAGATTATCCTCTATTTGTATCTCTTAACATTGCCAATAGAATTAGCCGAGTGGCTTGCTAGGGGGGCGGAATTATGCGAGTTTAGATCCCTTTTCTTTTGCGTTTTCCGCTTTATTTCAGATAAGCTTGTTGTTCCTCATTTAAGGATACCATCTTTTGCTGCCGTAACATGCCACCCCATTTGTTCGCAACCTGTCACTTTCAAGTGTTCATGCTGTGATTGCCGCATATTTCGATTTACTTGTTGGCCTCGAATGTCGATTACCCACGGAAGTAGTTTAATGCTTCCGATTGTATCTGGTAGACTTTTCCAGTTTTTGAATGTACAAATATGAGACGCCTTGCTTGACCATGCAGGGCCAATTGCGGAGGATCTCGTTGAATTGATCGCTAGGGGAATGATGCTAGGTTATGACCAGCCTGTGATTCTGCACCTGCTTTATCATGAGACTAATGTACCGGCTCTGAAAGCTCTTGAGAACGTATTGATGGATTCCGTGCTACCTCTCCTTGAAGGTAGGTCTGTGTGGCTTCTCTGTTTCTTGCAGTTAGCATGTAGTATGTGATGATAGGATTATCTGATGTGGCACTTGAATCAGGTTTGGCTATAACATCCGAAGTTGAGCAGGCATGCAAAGGTGTTGGATTTGCAATCCTGATTGGAGAGATTACAGAGAGAAAAAGAATCTCAATGAACAGTTTTGGAATGTACAAGAGGCAGGCTTTAGCTTTACAAAAGCATGCAGCCGCCAATTGCAAGGTAAGCCTTTTTTTTTTTTTTTTTTTTAAGGAAGGATGTGAACTCGAGGCCTACATGGAGATGTCGATTGCAAGAACTTTGACCTCTTGGCATGCCTGTGAATGGGAATTTTTCCACTTGATTAAAGTAAATATGAATAGAATAGGACCCTAGTTCGCTAATTGTCGGAGTTTGAAAAATGTGCAATTGGTATGGAAACTTGGTTTGCTTTCCTTTCCATTTCTATGGATGACTTGATCTGCAAATAGGTGAAATTTCTTTTTCTGTTTTTTAAATCTCTTAATTTCCAAGGCATGATAATTTGGTTGCCTAGTTGGTAAATAGATGCAACTCTGAAGGTTAATCTGCAAATGTGTGAACTGTATTTTCTTCTTGAAATCTTTTAATTTTCATTGCATGAAACGTTGCTTGACTAATTGGTAAATAGACACCACCCTGCATGTCAATGTCTCGAGATGACTGTTGGTCGATAATAGCATGGAAATTATGGCAGCATGATATTCTAAAAAAGTGTATATTATAAACCATAGGTTCATGACGTGCGTAGGTTGATCTTCTATGAAGTGCCCATAGAAGTTATTTTCATGGGGGATGTTTGAAACAATGCACACACACCATATGACCTTTCTATTTTCTCTTTCTGCTGCAGGTTTTGGTCATTGCGAATCCTGCAGAAAAGCTTGCATTGGTGTTGAAGGAATTTGCACCATCTATTCCTCTGAAAAACATTACTTGTCTCACTAGACCTGATCATAATAGGGCCTTGAGTCAGATTTCGCAGAGGTTGAATGTTCGGGCTGGTGATGTGAAAAATGTTATCATATGGGGAAATCACTCGTCAACTCAATATCCTGATGTCAAACATGCTACGGTTAATACACCATTCGGTGAATATCTTGTGCGTGAACTCATTAATGATAATGGATGGTGAGAAAATCGTCTTTGAGTTGATTATTGACTGATTTAGTTGGTATTATGGTTTGAGTTTTCTGAATTTGTAAAAGAATTCTATGTGCTGAAGGTTGAATGGAGGTTTTATTACTGATTTCCAAAAACGCTCTGCTGAAATTACTCGACTTCCGTGGGATTTAAGGGCAACAACTTTTGCCAAAGGTGCCTGCGACCACATCCACGACTGGGTGCTTGGAACTCCAGAGGTACGGCCTTTTTCCTTTTGCTTTCTACTCGATCTCATTCAGCTTATTAGTTTGGCTTGTTTTTTTCTGAGCTCTTTCTTCGGACTGCACTTTCTCAGGGTAAGTGGGTTTCCATGGGGGTGTATTCTGATGGCTCTTACAATGTACCTGCTGGCCTCATCTATTCCTTCCCGGTAACTTGTCGCAATGGGGAATGGACCATCGTGCAAGGTATAAAAAAAGTTCTATTTTCCCATTAAAACCAATTAGAATCTTCATTATTTGCACTTTCTGCTAGCAAATTTAGTCTAGAATCTGTTGTTGGTCCGAGATGTTTATTTTGCACTTCATCCTTCTACATTGCAGTATAATACGGCACTCAAATCTTTTCATTAAACTGTTTTGTATTTTGGTTAGTGGCCCACTTAGTCGTTGTCGTGGTCTTGATGTAGGTCTTCCGCTTGATGAGTTCTCGAGGAAGAAGATGGATTCGACAGTGGAAGAACTTATGAAACAGCACTCGCTTATGGTTACCTCTATCGAACACCATAGTCGTAGGCAGTGTAGTGCTTGAAGCCCTTACCGTCGCCGTGCACAGTCGCCTTCCCCTCTCTTCTATGTTACGTTTGTTTAATTTCACTAGCTAATTTTGATATTTAGAAACTACTGTTCCGAATTCATGTGCTTAGTATGGGTTTTCCTTTTGTATAGTTATGAAAAAACAAACCCTCCAAAAATAATGGTGAATTAGTCAAACATGACATGCACTTTGACAGGAGCCCCAGCTAAAATTGGCCGGAAAGTTAAAGGCACAAGCCAAGATATATCCATACACACTTGCATGAAATGACATTTACAAATTAGGAACCAATTCAATTTCCGCTGTCCTGTTGATTGCCGTCATGAGATTGGCAAGTATACCGTTGGATTTGCTCCAAATCAATGTGGCTTAAGGCAGTTTTCAATACTTTCTCTAATGTTTACAGCTTGAACCCATAAAACCTTTGCATTCTCGTGGATATATCTTGATCGCTCGGAACAGACACGTACTTTTGTTCCCAAATTAACCTATATTGGAAGAATGATAAATACATCAACAATTAAGGACGTTGTTTTTCTTGTTTTGGTGATTTTCATAATTGATATAAACTAAAACAAGTTCACCGAGTGCTGTAGTGACTGAAGTATTGATGAAACAGCATGACATAGGCGAATATAAGCAAGTTCAAAATGGTGACTGCAATTCCTAAAGTCATTGCCAAGTTAATGGAAAGGGTGTTGAATTGAAAGCACAAAATGATGGCATCCTATATGAACGAGAAACATACTGCCTGGTCCCATATTATTTTGTATCAACATGCCCGAGGAAGAACAAGTAGGCCCTCAATCGTATCTACCAACAAATCAAAGCTTTAGAAACCAAAATTGATCGGGAATAAATCTGGGCATTATACACATATACTTTAGTTTTTGGGTGGTGAATCCATTATCATGGCATTAGTAGCCCCTTTGAACCTCATGCTTTACATGTCCTAGCACACCGTGCGCGTTTACAACACGACATTCTTGTCAATGTTGTCTATCGCCATCACTTTAAACTAGAGAGAACTGTAAAAGCCCTGCATTGCTCAAGCATGCGATAATTGTGGCCACACTGAGACCCACACATACATGTATAATCTCAGCAAAATAGGTCAAGTTTTGCACTGAAAATCTTTGAACACTCGCTTGCTCCCCTTCGAGTGTCCTGCTTGTTTCCTTGTTTAAATCCATGCACCAAAAACAATTATGCCGAAAACTTTTTTTCCCACGATGATGCCCCGTGCAGTTTATTCCAGCAAAATGCAAGAGCATCCCTCATCAGTGCTGAAGACCAGATGGTCTAGGATTACACCAAACCATTAAACAAATTCCGCCTTTCAGCTTTTGGCAGTAAATAGTGGCCATGCCTTACAGGCTCTTCTCACATATAGAGCCGCTGAAATTCCAAATGCTGACAGTACACCGCCAAACGCGTCACTCTCTATGTCATGTAGTTTAAATCTCAGAACTGAAATTAAGTCGAGTACCTTGCTCTTGTGGAACCGTTAGCAGAGAACATGTTCCTTTTCCTTCAGACAAATGGAGTAGTTTCTTGATCTACTTACTGACTGCACAGGAATGAACCCTCTTTTATCCTTTATAGCGGTTTAAGCTTGCAACTCCGTACTAAACGGAAGAATGAGATGACACTGTGCTCTAGAGTAGAGATCCAAAACAAAAGACAAAGTAAAAGTTGCAGTAAGCTTTAGCTTTTCCAACTCGTGTTAAGTGCACTTACGCAGTGCCGCTGCATGCCAAATCGAAGAGCTTCAGAAAGACAAACTTTGGTTGTTTTCGAGTGCTTTAAAATGAGTGCTAGTGGAGATGAGAATACTTCGCCAGATTTGCAGGCACACAAGAAAAGACAAGATAGAAATGAATATATTAGGTAGGTATTGCCCCGACCAAGGACAAGTGAGAGAGGGACGTTTGGGATGGCTGGACCATATTTTTTATATGTAAAAGAGAAGACTAGTATAGGGCACCAAGGGGTCGCAAGCCCATATACAAAAAAGCTTTGAACCAAACAAGCCCAGTCACAAGACAAATCACCCACAATGTCGATTATAGCATTTACATCCACATGTAATTTCGGAGCATACCAAAAGTTTAAGACTTTCAACCCAACTTTCCATAATCACAATAACTGTTTTTCTCCAATGCAGGCTCTCTTGTTCCGATCTAGTGACCATGTTGAGAGAAGAACTGCGGATTCCTTAGTGATGAGATGTGAGCAAGGATGGAAACATGGGTTCGAAGGGCAGGAGAAGACCTTGAAGGACGTGGAAGGAGACGATAAAGAAAGACGGGGAGTACTTAGAGCATAAAGAAGATGTAATGAAGTGTTGAGCGTGAAGGCGTGATACGATTCTTACAGCCAACCGCAATTATTGGGTGAGGCATGATGCTTTGTCGCATTGTTCCTTTTCTTGTTTGCTGAAAAGAGAACAGAAACATCAATGTGGAAGAACTCCAGCATTCTAGGAGCAACTGCAATATCTCTCTAAAAATTATCAAAGTTTTAAGACCATTTTCAAAAGGTCATTAGATTCAATTATCCTATTATTAGGTGAATGTGCAAAACATCAGCGCCACAACCATACTAATTTTATGTTGACCTTTCTGTTGATACCTGATTTTTAGCTGACATGTTTTAAAAGGTAAAAACTTGAGATTAGGATTTGTGAGCGTGACAGAAGCCGATTCTCAATCAAAAAGAGTCATTTAGCATTTGAATTAGTATTAGCCATTCATTTTCTAGCTTTTAGCATTTCAATCTCAAAAAGTGAAAATGTTGAGTTTTGAGTTGACTTTTGGTCAAACTTTGACCGAAAAGTCAACCCAAAGTCAAATTTTGGTTTTTTTGCATGAGAAACCCCAAAATAGTGTCGATTTCACTTTTGCACAATCAATTTTCAAGAAATTTAAAGTTTGACCCATTAATTGGCATTTTAGTATATATGTACTAAAATTTTGACTTTTAGTCAACACTTTGTCCAAAAAAATTAAAAAAATTCAAAACCCCTAAATCATCTCATTTTTAGCTTAATTCACTTTGGCATCATCAATTTTACAAATATCGGTTTAGAATCAACTTTTCCTCAATTTACGGAATTTGGTTCAAATCGGCCAAAAATGAAATTACTTTATTTCTAGTCATTTTTTTAGGATAATTTCCTTCACGAAATTTGATCTAGAAGTTGTATTGCATTCAATTTTCAAATCAATTTTAGAATTTCAAGCCAAGGTTGAAAACCCCTAATTTGAGCCCTAATTAGGAATTCCGATCGGTTCTTCATGATTTGCATAATTGAGGCACCAATAAACCTAATTTCTTATATGAAACTCTTCTGGAAAATTCACATGAA